>JACCHV010000032.1:2602306-2915498 GCA_018907245.1 Eupristina koningsbergeri | reverse complement strand
AAAAAAAAGAAAAAATATACATACTTTTTGCATAATATTCTTTAATTTACGATTATTGTGTTTTAAATATCTTTTACTAAAAATTTTTGTAATTTTATTGTGTTTCCGAGCAGTGGCATGAATTTTAACCGTTAATAAACATTGTAGAGCATAAATTCGATGCTCATAGCAATTATGTTCGCGATCACACCATTTTGGAAACTTTAATAAAGTTGTTTCTTCAATTATTTCTTTAATTCTGATAAAATATTTTTATTTTGCCATATTTGCTCGTAAATGAGTAAAAAATTTTCTAGCTGGCAATTTATAATTTCGGTTAACGTTTCTGACGGTCTAGTCAAAAACATTAAATGTGGTATTTTCTTATTGGAATGTATATAATCTTTATTAAATAAATATTTTTCATCAACTGTAAAAGGATCATTTACATTCTTAATAAAGAAATTCTCACATTCTTTGCAGGAATATTTCAATAAACATTTGCGAGCAACGTAGCCCGTAAAGAATACAATTGCATTTTTTTTCAAATAAATACTTATTCGAAATATCTCCTGCACTATTTTTATTAATTTCTGCATGCATCTCCAGAAACTGAACTGCTTTTATCTCATCGTTGTATTCATTTAGTTCATTCCTTTCACATTCATAAAAGGAATTATTTGTAAACTCTATACTATTATATTTTACGAAACATATATTTTCTTCATTACTATTTGAGTATGTATTACAATTTGCACTTATTTGTATATGCGCGGTACTAAGAATATGTCGAATTGACAATTTATACATTCGACATGTTGGGTTCGCGTTAAATCCACCTCTTCCGCGTATTTTTGCATGAGCTTGTTTAACTGATTCCTGTTTACAGAGTCCAGTTGTAAACTCAAAATTTATAAATTTTTTTTAAATATTATAATATAAATCTAAAATCCCGCGTATAGTTAAAATAATACCATCAAAACAAGGTGGACGTTAAAAAAAATAAATTAAAAGCTATTAGAAATATTTTTGATCATAAAATTAAATTTTTTTTTAATCGAAAACGGCTAATACGCTAATGCGAAAGCTGTACTTTGTCGTATGTTTTTTTTCATATTTCAGATTCATAAATGAATTTTGTTAATATTATTGTTTAAATTAATAAGGGGACGTATCTCTTACTTGAAATAAAAAAATGTCAATTGAAAAAATTAATTATAAAAAATTGTAATTCACTGGCATCATATGTTTAAGAAAAATCGGGAGTTAATGTTATCTGTTGGTCGGATCATTCATAGGGAAAATTGTACAAGCAAACAAAATCAAACCCGTAAAGGCATTCAAATTCATGTAAATAGATATGGCAATATTGCTTTTGAATGTAGATGTTGCAAGATTGTGTACGGCGAAAAACAAAAATATAAGAAAATAGACAAATTGCGAAGCTTTGATTTCTGGCTCGCGCAGAATATGCCGATGTTTTGATGTAACAAGAAACAAGTGTACCTTTTATCTCTTTCTCTCTATTTCTCACATCTCATATTTTGTTTCTCTCACGCTTCTTATTATGTTATGGCTTCGTTCATTAATTTGTTTTACTCTGTCGGTCTCTCTCTATGTCATACCATATGATGTATTCGGTGCATCTGTGTTGTTCTAGACGATGTCTTTCTTGCTTTATACTTTCTCTCTCTTACTTTTACTTACTCTGTGCATCTTTTCTACACTGGCCGCTCTCTCTCCCTCTGTTTCTTTTACACAAAATTTAATTACTTTAAAAAATATTAATTAATATGAAAATGTGTGTAATTTATACATTTATAACTTTAAGATTAATAAATCTAAAATCTACAAAGATTAAAACAACTTCATAAGTCGCGTTCAATAAAATAATAATATTGTAATACAAACAAATTTTATTGTTATTAGTTAACATTATTAGTGTAAGTCAGAAATGATATCAGAAAATATATATCAAATTGACTGTATAATATTTTATCAAGCTATATATATATCATTGCAATATATATAATTATATACAATTAAAATCTGAAAGTAGAAGCAATTATAATAAAATTAATAAATTAATAATAAATATTTGAATGTAATTATGAAATTATGATTTTATCACTAGAAAATTAAATAATGCGTATTAAAGGTAAAGCGAAGAATCTTTATATTTCATCAGGAGTATAATTAAGAAATATATCATCTATAATTTGCATCATTCTAAAATTTGACAAACAAAATCTTATTATTATATTAGTATAAAACATATCAATAATGTCTATATTATCATTTTCAAATTATACATGAGATGCTAAAAAAAATTACAATTATGAAAAATAAAAACTAATACTACAATTATACATTATTAAATCAATAAAATTATTTACTAATCAATAATTATTTACTAATACTAATAAGTAAGAGAAAAAACTCTATGCGTGAATATGAGAGAGAGAGAGAGAGAGAAAGAAATCATACGAGAATGAATGAGAGGACCTAAGAATGAGAGAGACAGACACAAGATAGCTTGACAGCATGAGAGTGAGAAAGAAGACGAAGGCTTGTAAGAGTGAGAAAAAAAGACATGTCATTAAAATATGGTTCGAATATTAATTGTAAATAAAGTGCTACAAAAAATTGTTATTAAATGAATATATAAATAGGTAAGTAAAGGGATACTGATACATATATATGCATGTGTATTTATATTGCAAAAAACAATTTAGCAAATAACTTTTTAAATTTAATTTATTATTTGAAAAATAATAAAATATAAGTTTTAATAAAGTATTTCAAAAAATTACTCGTAAATTTAAATATATAAATTTTAATTTAATAATTGATACAATTACGATTATTTTTTTTTATTTATGTAAATTTACAATTATTCTCAATATTATACAATTGAATCATAATGTCAGAATTTGGTCGTAGTGAACTTAGCATAGCTATAAGCATTTATTGTATTCATAGATACATGTAGATAATGTTGCGTATGTGTTTGAGTTGAAAAAACTGCTTCTGCTCGACCGATCGTCTTTCATTTTTTTTCTACAAATTCGTATTTAATTTTCATCTCTGGTCATACGAAGAACCCCGCTATGCTTTTTCTTATCCCCACCATGCTTCCAATGGGCATGTCCATAGGCATCCGTAAGAGGCAGCACCTTCTTGCCACCGAATTTTGTGGACACGCTTCCCTATGCTAACGCCCAATCTCCCAATTCATCTCTGGTATTACCGGCCTATTACATATGAAAAATAGCTGTTGCTTTATATTGTTGAGTATTCAAATAAAAACAGGCAATTTAATTCTCTATTCGTTTAATTTTTACGGTTTAATATTTAATTTTTTATTTAACAATAAAGTACTGTATTCAGTATACATGATTAATCAAAAATGGATCATGGATCATCGATTAAAAATAGTGGATTGCGAAAAATAGATAGGTTAGATAGTTTTTTATTACTCATTCCAAATAAGTAAAATAGAATAATTATTAATACTTGATAATAGATTGATTTGATTATACAAATTTTATTAGTATACTAAAATATATCGTTTAAATTAAAATAAAGACTAAAATATATTTATAGGATTCGTAATGGTCGTACACCAGATAGATCAGATATTCGTCATATCGATTCAAGTATTACAAACAGTAATTTGTTTTTTCACATAATTATACTTATTTATATACCATTTTTTAATCAATATTTTTCTTTTAATCATAGCCTTTCCTACAAAAAGAAAATTACATGTATCTAGACAATCTACATTACCTCTTACATTTAATACAAGCAGTAGTAGTTTAAAAATAATAGAATCAGAAAATAATAATTTAGAATTAGAGCTTGCATATAGTGAAAGTTTAGCATCACAAGCTGAACTAATTCTTGAAAAGAAATTTTTAAAAGATACAGAAACAAATCTCATTAATTCGATAAAAAATCTTTATGATGAAACAAAATGTTTACAAGAAAAATTTATATTAATAAAAACAAGAGTAAGAGATATTAAAGCCCTATCATTATTAAATGATTATGTTGATATAGTTCAATCAAGTATAAAAAATTTTATTGGTAATTTATTGATATAAATATTTTATATTTTTTTAATTATATGTATCAGTAATTTATAATATATTTTTAGATAAACAAGAAAAATATGAAATTACGAATATATTAACTAAGTTAAAAAAGTTATTAAATCGATTTAATATTCTACGATGTGAAAATATTGTATTTCCAATTGCAGAAGAGGATCGACAGCAATTTAAACAAACATTAAAAGACTGTTATTCTGAATTACAGCCAATAAATGATCCAGTTCAATCAAATATATCAGACCTTACATTGAATTATGGAATTTTTATAACAATGTATAATGAAATTTTAAACATAAAAAAAATGTAAATGATATACTTTTACTTTTAAATATTATAAATAATTTCCATATTTAAATAAACATTTATTTTATTTAATTTATTTATTTATTAACATAAATAAACATTTATTTTTCAGAGTGGAAGAAAAAATATGTAATCTTCAAGTAGAAACTTTAAAGACATGCTCTCATGCTTTATCTCAAAATGATTATTAGTGTAAATAAATCTTGTATAATTAAATAATAAAAATTTTGTATTTAAGAGTAAATTTATATTTTGATACAACCAAAAATTCATATAACAAAAAATCTTTTCCTTGTAATTATATTTTTTAGTTCATAATTTTTTGCCTATTAAGATATAAAAAGTACAATTAAAATTTCTAATAATAACAATGCTAAATTTTACTAAATATTGGTTCAAATTATACATTACAAGTATACCTAAAGTATTTTATGCTTATTAATCATAATTTTTTAATTAAATATAATAAAATATACATTTTAATACTGATACTAACAAAATTGCATAAGTAAAAAGTTTATATATTGATAAATATTATAATATTACATTATGAGTTAATGTTTTATTAATCATTAGAAGAAATCGAACGAGCAGCATTATTAAGAGTGTTATAAATATCTCGAATGTATTGTATTTGTGTTCTAACAGTCATTAAATATTGAGGATAAGTCAAAGCATCTTGAACACCAATATTTTCAGTTCTAATTGGATTAATAGATACAGGCATATATCTATTAGAGCTAGCATTTTGACTTAGACATTCAATAGATGTTCTTAAATGCAACTCTATTTGATCACAAACAGAGTAAAATTCTTCTATATTTTTATTAAAACGTTGATCTGGAAGATCAATACCTTTCGATGTATCTATTAAACTATTTTGATGTAGTGTTTGTGCTGCAGATTTCAATGCTAACGAAAGTGAATCACGGAGTGGTCCAACTAAGGACTTAACTTTAGAAATATTGTCAACTTTTTCTTGAGATTGTTGAATTGGAGTTTGTGTTGTATGGATTCCATGTTGAGTAGTTGCAAGTTGTACAGAATTAGATTGAACCATTGGATTTATACCCATTGACCCTGGTTGTTGTATTGGAATATTCATTGTTTTTTAATGTAATTGGAACTGCTATCTCTAGTTTATCTGATAAATTAAAAAAAAAAACAATTTCTAAAATGTATATAAAAGAATTAATATTATAAATTTTATTAAAACATGTAAATTAGAATGTAATTAAAATTCTAATTTTATTGCATAAAGAATTAGTTTTAATTTATTCAAAAATAAGAATATATCATATTAAAAATTTTACACTATGTCAACATCTAAAATAGATTTTTTCTATTTTATAGACAAATTTTAGGTACTTTAAAAATCTTAAATATTCATGAAGTGTAGATATAAAAATCATATATTGAAATATGCATTAAAATTATCTATGTGGATTAATATATATCTCACATAATAATATTTAACACAAGATATTTTCATATTAATTTAATCTTGTTTAATTAATTTCATATTCAATAAAGTAGATGAATAAATATATCTTTATATAGTCGAGAGGATATGTGTATATATATACTTTCTATTTTAAAGACAATAATGGTAAATTAATTACCCTTTTTTCAGTAGCATTTTAAACAATGAAATTCATTGATTACATAACAATTGTTCGATTTAAAATTAGTATTAACTATCAAAAAGTTCACAGATTAAAGAAAAATATATATATTGTGTTTATGTGTACGTTATGTTACATGACATAATGAAAAATGATTAATATTTTGATAATAGATGTATGTTCAGTTGATGAGCCAAGAGCCTTAAAACGATGATCAAAACCATACAACAAAGTTGTTCAATAGACTGTTATTTATTTCAAATTTAAAACTAAAGAAACTTATAATTTTTACCAAAGTAATATTAAATAATATTAAAAAAAAGATGTATATTATTTTATACTTTTTTATATAATATTCATCATATATATTATTCCCTAAAAATTACATTTTATTAACTTATAAAAACAAAATTTTTAATCCGTTTAACTAAATTATTTATAAAACTTATTTTTAATTTATAATTTATAAAATATGGAGTTAAATAATTTAGTATAGGAAAGTATAAAAAATATTGTTTCACTTAAAAAAAATAAACAGCAATATAATTTCAATTACAACTTGTGAAATTATTGATTATTTACTTCCTCACGAGTGGGGTATATTTTCTAAGGAAAAGAAATATTATACTTTATTGATATTTTTGTTTTATCCCAACATCAATATTGATAATAATTCTTTTTTTAATATTGTGATTACAGTGGTAAATGTTTTAACCAATGGAAAATATATTTAATAAGTGATTATAAGAGAGATCGCTAATGACCAATGTGGCGTTTGTTCCAAACACAGAACAGACACTAAGAGAACGCTAGGTCCCGTGTTAAACTATGGCGACAAACATGGCGGCAGAAATATCTTCACTCTCTCTCTCGCACATATAGAAACACCAGCGACCTCTGAAAAGGCCGTGGCCCGTACTAAAATTTTTTACAAGTGCATTAAAACCTATTAAAAAAAAACGCTACCACTATATGTACGAAGCAAGAGTATATTCCCTCGAGCTTCGTATATGTACACTTAGCATTTTTTTTAAATAGATTTTAAAGCACTTATACAAATTTTTAACTTGGGACACAGCATCTTTAGAGGTCGTCAGAGAACCTATAAGTGCGAGAGAGACAGAGCATATTTCTCCCACCATGAAAATACAACTACTTAATTTGACAATTTGTTGATTCGCATCACTCCTTATTTTTATTGAATAAAATAAAAATCACTTCAAAATTAATTCACACTATCTTTATGACAAACATTAATTAATAATATGTTTATTTACATTAATATTTACTTAGAAATTAATTTATATCCGTTGCACCCGAATAAATGAATTTTTCAGCTTCATCTACAAAGAAATTTTGTAACTACTAAAAACTCGAAATCTGTTCTCGACTACAAGAGTTTGAAAAACAATAATGTAAACACATGTACCGAGTTACCAGTATCGGCACACGAAAAGGGACATATGGGGTGACTTTATTTTGCTACATTTGTCTAAATTGTTACTAATAGTAATGATAGTAAAAAAAATTAGTTTTTAAATTGAACAAAAGAATTTTAAATAAAAGTATACGTTGTTAATATAAAATAAAAAAAATTTCAAATTATTATATCGTGGGCACTTTTTTTTTGCGTCACGACATGAAAGTGGTCCGTCTACTACGTTTGTCGCCAGCTCTCCCATTTAGAGTTGACCCCCCGTGGTTCCAAATTTGAAAAGATGATCTCTACTGCCTCTAGCGGTTCAACTACAGAACAGACGCTAAGAGAACGCAAGGTCCCGTGTTCAACTCTGGCGGCAAACATGGCGGCATAAATATCTTCTCTCTCTCTCTCTCTCTCGCACATATAGAAACACTAGCGACCTCTGAAGAGTCCGTGGCCCTGACCAAAATTTTTTATAAATGCTTTAAAATATATTGGAAAAAATAAATTGGATGTTTATAACACATTATTCTTGGTATATTCTGTAAAAATAAAATAATTAATTATAAGATCATAACAATTTACCAACCAATGTAATAAACAGCACTCAATAATTATAAAAAATTAATATTCACTTTATTAAATAATGCAAAAATCTTACTGTTAATAGTTTTAAAATATCTGTAATAGATTCTTCATTTATAATATTTTCATTTCCAAAGCATTTTTTTAAAATTTTTTTAGAGAACATTTCTGGAAATTTATGTTGTACTATTAATAATGCATGAAAAGTATCTAAAGTTTGTTCAGAAAATGGTTTGCAAATTTCGTTTTCAATTAACTCCCAAATAGGAATTAGTGAATCATTATTATCAAGTTGATTTAAAAAATCTATAATAAAAGACATAGATTCAAAACTTAGATAACTTCTCTGCTTTCCACAGTGTATTAAACATTCTATAACTTTTTTCTGTTCTTCATTGGAACTATTTTTTACAATTTTGGATCTTATCATTGATCCACATGCTAAAATTCGTCCATTATTAACATCAGCAAATACCTAAATTATAATTTTAATTGAAACTATAATAAAATTATAAAATTAAAAATTAAAATATTAATCACTCTTACACTTTTAGCATCATTAGCACTTGGTTTTAATTCATCATCCATAATACTAAAAATCTTATTAACTTTTATATTTGGGTTTAATGTTAAATATACAGTTAATGTAGAATAAAATCCTTTTCTTGATGAAATCTTAGATGCTCCTAAACCACGAACTAGTCTTTTTAGAGCATGATTCAATTCTTTACTCTCACCATTTTCCTAAAATAAAAATGAACTTCGTTTATCATAGCTAGAAATTTTAATATTTTTACAACAATTTAAAAACTATAATAAAAATTTGGACACATAAACACATTGTTCAATTTGACACAATTTTATTTTTATTTTTACCTATTTATGTATCAATTCATGAAATATTGTAAATTACATTCTGTTAAAAAATCTTCAAAATTTACTCTTGATTTTATATATTATTTAAAAATGAATAAATACATGTCATTTAAACAATATTTTATGTTATTTAGAGGTTACTGTTACCATAAATAGTTACCTGTGTTTCTTTCGATAAGTGCTGTAATAATTGTAACCCACCATCCAGTCTTTCATTTACGTTATCTTTTAATAATTTAGGAAAACATTCGAGTAACGTCAACCCCATTTTATATGTTCAAAGTTTTTAGAACAAAGATTTTTAAAAAATTTCACCTACTCATGTGCTTCTGCCTTAGATTTATTAGACTCTGATCATTGGAAGCCTGTCAACACCATTTTGACTCTTTCCGCTCAAAGACTACGCAATTCAAAAAATATCTTAAAATTCTAAAATTGAAGTAAAACTACATTTTTTAATTATCAGGCTTTTAACATATTATAAACGAAACGATATATAAAAATGGGTATGGAAGAAAATACATTTTGAGATAAAAAATATTGACAATCAAAATATTTCACTTCAACAAATCGATGTAATGAAATGACATTGACAATTTTTATAATGCATTGGTGTTAAATTTTTAAAGTTTTTATAGGTGTTCTTGATATAAATTACTAAATATTCATTTATTTACTCCTTTTTCTGTATTCCTTTCTTTCATCTATTATAGTATATTTTCCAACAAAATAATACTTTTTAAATAAAACGTAATTTGAATTAATCAAAAAAGAATATTATTGTAATAACATGATTAGTTTGATCAAATAAATGTCTCAAAACAATTCTCTTAATTCAAAAGTTATGGTTGTAAAAGAAAAGCACTGCTTTAATTACCCCATAGTGTCTGCTTACAAATTTAGTTGAGTTTCATAAAATAAAATATAATAACAATTAACATTTCCTTCTGAGTTACCTTTAAATTTTAATAATCTCAGATTAAAAAAAAAAATTTTTACATTTAACAAACGAAGTAATGATTGATATTATGGACGTATTTAATATTTACAAATAATGTTATAATATAATAAACTTGAATATTGTATTTCTAGTTCATTTATTTATCGTTACCATTAAAATTCATATAAATCTGAAACACTTACTAAGTTAAGTTATAAATGTATCTTTCTTAAATAAAATTTAAATGTTATAAAAATTTAAATATAAAAAAGACAAATAAAGTATACAAGTTTATTTATAAAATAAAATAATTGATTTTTATAATATATTTAAAAATTATTTTATTTTATTTCTATAGGTTAGGTAAATTAGAATTCTCTCTTATCAATGACGTGATAACACGCTGCAATAATTCGAAACTAGTTGCAACGAAAATTATTTTTCTTAAATGTCATGAAAACATATTTTATGTACACAATTTAAAATGGAATTTATAGTTGAGTATTATTTAAAAATTTGACTATATTAAAATTTGACTTATTTAAAAATTTGACCCTACCACAGAACAGACACTAAGAGAATGCTAAGCTCTATATCACAGAACAGACGCTAAGAGAACGCAAGGTCCCGTGTTAAACTGTGGCGGCAAACATGGCGGCATAAATATCTTCTCTCTCTCTCTCTCTCTCGCACATATAGAAACACTAGCGACCTCTGAAGAGTCCGTGGCCCTGACCAAAATTTTTTATAAATGCTTTAAAATATATTGGAAAAAAACGTTACCACTACATGTACGAAGCACGAGTGTGTTCCCTCGTACTTCGCATATATACAAAGAACGCTTTTTTAAATACATTTTAAACCATTTGTAAGAAAATTTTACTCGGGCCACAGACTCTTGAAAGGTCGGCTGAGTATCATAAGTGCGAGAAAGAGAAAGCATATTTCTCCCACCATGAAAATACAACTACTTAATTTAATATCAAAATATATATATTAATTTATACAAAATACATATATATATATATATATATTAAACGAATATTATATTTAAATTAATTTGTACATAATTTAATAATTCATTAATATTACGCATGTATAAATGAATTTTTAAACTTATTGTATGAATAAATTTTTCAGCTTATTTTATGAATAAATTTTTCAGCTTATTGTATGAATAAATTTTACAATAGCTAGAAACTTCAAAGACAATTTGTGTTTGTATATCATAAAATCTTATTCAGTGCAAGAAATATGGTACAATTACAATCAGACCTTTCCTCGCTGCGTCTTCAATAGGTCTCATAAAATATGAACTACCTACGTTGTCGCTAAAATTTTAGTTTTACTACCTGACTAATTCACTTTCTCTTTCTCTCTTACTTTCTCTTTCTCTCTCTCAATCACTCATTCACTCTCATTCTCTCATACTTCAAAATAAGAATTAATATGTTTTTAAATAAAATAAAATAAAATTTAATAATGAAATATTGTTTAATATTATGTTGAATTTTTATTTTAAAAAAATTGAAAGAATATTTTCTTATAGTTTTATTAAAAAATAAATAAATATATAAAATTAAGTAGTGCTCGAACAAAAATTCAACATAATATTAAACAATATTTCATTTTTACATTATATTTTATTCAAAACTATTTCAATATTTTGTTTCAATTCTTTTAAAATAAAAATTCAACATAATATTAAACAATATTTCAATATTTTAATGTTATTGTACACTATAAAACTTTCTTTTAGTTTCATGCTTTACCATACAACTTTCTTTTCATTTCATAGTTTACACAGGTAAAATTTTCTAATGGCAGGAAAATTCTGCAATCTTGCAATGTATTTATTTTTGGCATTTCATTTTGAGAGCTTTAAGAGTACGCATTGATTTTACATTTTAAAATTTTCTCGAAGATTTATTTTTGTTTTTGTAAGTGAAGTAAAGTGTTAAAAAAATAGCAGTGAATATGTTTTCTGGAAAAATGAAATATTCCTGCAAGATGCCTGGATTCAAAAACAAATACTTCACAGGAGGCATTAATTCAATTCATGCCAATAAGAAATTTCATTCTTTCCCAACGCGGGATGAAATGCGAAATGTGTGGAAGAAAATTTGTGAAATTGACAGTGACACTGTCATTACGTACAAAAGTTCATTTTTTGTCTGCGAAGACCATTTTGAGGATTTCGATTATAGAAATAACGACAAATTAAACTTAAATTGGAATGCAGTCCCGAAGATAACTGTGCAAGACAAGTGTAATATAAGTGACAGTGAAAAGAAAAAGAAGTAAGACAATTTTTCGGAATTTTCGGAAGTAAGAAAAAATATTCTGAAAGATACGCAGAATATTTGCAATGAAGTCGAAGACGACAACGTAATACAATGTGGAGGCGGCGAAGAAGATTTTTCATTTCTTTTTAATGAAGAGGAAAAAAAAGAAAAAGAGGACGAAGCAGAGGAAGAGGACGAAGCAGAAGAAGAAGACGAAATAAAGAATGAAAATTCACCTCGTTTATCTATTCCCCCCTCTCAAGATATAAAAGTAAGGAAATATGATACAAAAATTTTACACAAATTAAATATTTCAAAAAAAGATTTAACTCCGAAAAAATTACTAATGTATACGGTGCATCGCGAATCTTTAAAAAAAATAAATAAATTATATAAAAAATTAAGTTCAAAACAAAACGAGTTGGAAAAATTGAAAGAAGTGTACGATAACGGTTTTTTAAATAATATTGAGACAAATTTAAATTCAGTAAGTAAAAATTAGTCAGTTTCGAAATTTTAATAAGCCATTAAGTGCGAAACGCTGGACTTTAAACGATAAAATATTCGCGTTAACTTTAAATAAAAAAAGCCCCCGTTTGTATAAATATTTACGAGTTTTTTTTCAACTCCCATCACAGACTGCATTAAAATCAATCTTAGCAACATTTTCTTTTGACGCGGGGATTAATGATTCGGTAGTAAATTTATTAAAATGTCATGTTTCAAAAATGAAGGAATGTGAAAAATTATGTTCACTCCAGTTTGATGAGATACATTTACACAATTCTTTATATTATTCTAAACATGAAGATAGAATTATAGGCTTGGAAGATTTCGGTCACTTAGGACGAAGTAATAAGGAAGCTAATAAAGCTCTCGTTTTTTTGTTAAGAGGCTTAACAAAACAATGGAAGCAAGTATTAGCTTTTTACTTTACTTATTCGTCAATCAGTGCCGAAAACTTAAAAGCAATTTTGCTTCATGTGTTAGAAATTTTAAATTCCATTGGTCTGAAAGTTGTGGCTACTGTCTGTGATCAGGGTAAGACGCAACTTTCAGTATTAAAATCATTAAGCGAAGAAACAGTAGGTTTCAAAGACGGTCATTATTTTATTTTTAAAAACAAACCAGTGTACATAATTTTTTATGTTCCTCATTTATTAAAAAATACGCGTAATTGTTTAATTAATAATAAAATTGTATTTGATAAAACTATTATAAGAAGTGAAACAGGGCTCGAAATTATTATACAAAAGGAGGCTAAATTAATGTACATAAAAAAAGCTTTCGAAATTTCAGAAACCCAGCGTTTTAAACTTTTGCAAAAATTAACTTTCAATTCTTTCAATTTTTCGGACTCGTTTTTGAAAATGAGAGTGAAAGTAGCAGCTCAACAGCTGAGCCATACAATGGCCGTAGCAATCAACACATACATAACAGGTGGCCTACTACCCGAAGAGGCAATGGATACCGCGGAGTTTATTAATTTAATTGATTCGCTATTTGATTCGTTGAATAGTTCTAGTTGTATACAAACATCATTAAAAGTGTATCGCTCAGCTGTTACTGCGAAATCACCTCATGAAAAACTTTGGGATGACGTCCTTGAAAAAATAAGTTCGTGGAGAATTATTAATTTACAAACTAATGAAGATACCACAAACACTTTCTCGTTTTTAAAGGGGTGGCAAACCACAATAAATTCGATAAAATGTTTGTGGAATGATGTAAGAAAATTTTATAAATTAAGCTTTTTATGTTTACGCCCTTTAAATCAGGATGTTATAGAAAACTTATTTTCTCAAGTGAGACAACACGGGATTATGAACAATGATCTAACTTGCCATCAATTTATCGCGGTTTTGAAAACTTGTATAATTAATAATTTAGCTTTTTCGAACTATATAAACAGTAATTGTGAAAATGATGAGTACGAATTATTAGATAATTTGCACTCACTTTTTAGTGATAATAAAAAAATTGATTGTGAGTTGGATGATTGCGATATAATTAATAAAATGTGTAATAATATTAGTAAAGAAAATGAATGCGTGAATGCAACATCCAGTGACAGTGTTGATATATCGAACGTTGCAGATGACATATTAGATAAAAATGCTTTATTTTATGTATCGGGATACGTATTGAAAAAAATTAATATAAAGGAAAATTGCTCAGAGTGTAAAAAAGAATTATTTACAAGTCAACCTTCCATACATCACACTCTCACTGGATTAAAAGAAATGATAGATGGCGAAAGACATTTAATGTACTGTAGTGATAAACTTGCTGATTTGTTTACTGAAATTCATATTTTACTATATAAATTCATTGATGCTAATCGCAAGCAATTATTTTGTAAAGCCAATTTTAAAAACCAATATCAGTTGTATTTTAAAGAAAAATATTTTATTTGTACAAAACATGATATTGTTGATGATATTTTAGAATTTAGTATACCTTTTCTTTTATATAAATATTGCAATGACCGAAATAAAAATAAAAAAGTACATAAAACGTCTCGCGGACACTACCGAAATATGAAAAAATTTTTAAATGGATAAGTATGTATGTAATAATTTGTAAATAATGTTGTATGGATGTTGCGTAATAGTTCAAATATTATTACACATTTTATAGTCAAAACGTCATCCCAAAGTTTTATTAATATTATATTTAGATATAATGTACAAAGAAATTATTAAATTAAGAAGTTTATTGTTAAATTGTAAATACATGATAAAAATAATTCAAAATTCATTATATTGAAATATAATATTAATATTAATATAAAAACGTTAATATAAATGTATTAATTTATTTAAAAGTTGTTAATTGTTGTAAACAAATGTAACAAAAAGAAAGTATATATCAGGGGAATAGATAAAAGTAAGAGGTATTTCAAGTTTTAAGGAAAGAATAGTCTAATAAACAGTAGCCGAAAAGATTATGAAAGCCATAACGTCATTATAAAAGGATAATACCTGTTAAGTAGATTATTACCTGCTATACAAGTTGTACTACCTGTTATACCTGTTGTACTAAGTAATACCCTAATATTACAAAACCTCATTCTTTTTAAAAGAAATTATTGTAAATGTAAAAATGTACAATTTTTTTTTATAATTTTCTTGTTATAAAACAAAAATTATGAACTTGTATATATATATGAAAAATTGTAAATAATATTATTTTTAGAAAAACATTTATTATTAAACTTAATTACTTACCAATACAATTTGTGTCATAAATATTTATTTATGAAAGACCTCATTGAACCTCATCCGCAATACTTCTTATTTTTATTTGATCAAATAAAAATTAATTCTAAATTCACACACACAAACTTTATAAAAAACACAAATTAATAATATATTTATTTATATTAATATTTAATTAGAAATTTATGTATATCCACTACATCCGAATAAAAGAATGTTTAAACTTTTTCTATGAAGAAATTTTTAAGAACTAAAAACTTGAAATCTGTTGTCGACTTCAAGCTTTTGAAATACAATACTGTAAACACATGTACCGGGTAACTAGTACCGGCACACGAAAAGGGACATATAAATTTTCAAATTATATTGGGGCAGGCACTTTCCTTTACGTCACAACCTGTCTGTGGCCCGTCTGCTACATTTGCCGTCGCTCTCCCATTTACAGTTGACCCCCCCTGGGTTCAACTATCTTCTTGTTCGAGGAGGAGACAAAAATAGGGGTAACAAAAATGAGGAGTGGGGTAAGCTACGAGTTAGGGTAGAAAAATAGTGCTGCCTCTAGCGGACCAGATTCAACTAACTTCATACTCGAGATGGAACATAAGAGGAAATAAAGGAGTGAGGCTAAATGATGACGTATACTCGTAAAGGGAAATTCTACAAATCACATGATCAACTACACCACTCATATCCATGACCCATATGTTGAAGTACATGTACACGACTGCTATAAACATCCGATTGAATTCGGTTGTGGCGAAAAACTAAAAATCGCTATTATCAAATACAGGACCATTAGTATGATTATATATATTTATATAATATTAAAATTTATATTTCTTATTTGTATTTATATTATATTGTTAAATAAAAAAAAATTAAAATATCAAATATGTATATTACTAAAATGCGTACAGAAGCGTTTTTTTCAATAGATTTTAATGCACTTCTAAAAAAATATTTTTAATCTTCATTATCCTATTATAATTCTAATCTTTAATACTATTGCATCTTGATTGAATCATTTCTTACATATTTTGACATAAAAAATTTTGAAGGGGTCAACTTGAAATGAATGAACTGGAAACAGACGCGTCACGAAAACAAATAAAAATTTTAAGGGTTCTGCACCTCGATATCACCCTAATGTCCTTTTTCGTGAGCTGATCCTCATGAGACGATGCACGTGTTGATATTGTTTTCATCACAATGCGATCCGTATACAAAACTTTTTTCTTTCAGAAAAAATTTCTGAAATTGTTTGAGCTTTAATTTTATTAAGTAGTAATAATTTATATAAAGTAATTGGCGATCAGTGAGTATATATATATAAATAAAGAATTGATTTTAAACACATGTGCTTAAAATTCATATAAAAAATTATAAGTAATACAATGGAACAGAGGAGTAAACAAATTTTGTCTATTAAAAGAAGATAATAATTTTAGATATGTATTTTGATAAATTTAGTCTCAATTATATTTTAATAATTATATCAATAAGTACATTTTATATGAAATAAGTATAGCCATATATAAAATTATATTTTTTGGATACATTCTTTTTCGTTACCGCTGTTATTGAATAATGACAATTATTATAAAGGGGGAAGTGAGGATGAAGCAAATGATTTGGCAAATTGTATACGACAATTGAGCGTCACAAATATTAATTTATTCGCTCCGCGTTATAGAGACATAAAAACTCCCTCGCGAGTGAGAGGGAAACACTGAGTAAATTAGAATAGAAAACTTATCTGATAATTACAAGATGCGGGAGGATTCCAATACATAAGCTGCTCTAATGGCGTCCTCCGCGGGATTCAGCGCTGCATAGGGCATCGATGACGCTGCTTCGGGCGAAGTCGGATCACCAGGTGTTCGGTGCCAATGGGCAGGCGCTGACTCCAAGGATGATCCGGGCGGGATTGATCTCAATGCACACTTAATGCCGCAAATTCACAGAGCACTCGCACAAACTTACGGGCAGATCGTGCAATACTACGGAGCAGTAAATTTTCTAGGGAGCCGAATGAATGCAACCGTAACCAACGTGCAATACCTCAGCGCAGAGTAAATCGCATTTTCCTCCGAGAAAGGAAGTGTCCTTTTCGTCGGGAGCATTTTCGGATCCTAATAAAATTAGGGACTGCCTATACCCTTTGTTTTCTCGACGCGACGTTATGTCTTGCCGTCGGCTCGTCGACGGCAACGAAAGTATCGAAACAACCGCTATTGATAATAAACATTTGTTATTTTATAATAATCATATCATTGGTTGGCATATTTTATAATAATAGTATGTATATATTCACATTACAAATTATATTATTTTTCATACATTGTTTTGTTTAATTATCATTTTTAATTAATTTACTTAAATATAATTTATTCGTTGACATTGTTAGAGTAATAATATTCTAATATAATATAAAAATAGTTTATTTTATGTATTTTATATACTTGTAAACTTTATTATACACAAATATCGCTTGCATAGAAAGATGAAGTCAAGTTAACCATAAATAACAGCGATAATGGATAAAATATATCGTTTCTATCTACGACTTACAGCTTAGGGTAATGAATCTGATGAGATCCTATTCAATTTTTTAGTGCTTCAGAGTCTATTTAAAAAAAATTGCTAGTCATAGATAGACAAGGTATGGGTGAACGTCGTGGCATTATAAAGTATCTCAAGTGCTGAGTCGAAAGTGGTATAATTGAAAATTAATTTTAATCGCGATCTTATTACTATTGTTTACCCATACTTCGTATATCTATATCTAATATTTTCTGAAAATAGATTTTAAAGCACTGAAAAATTTGTTTTATTGTGTCATGAGCACACCAGAGGCGCTGGTAGTAATGCATAAACGTGCGAGAGAAAAAGGATAAGATCAGAGATTATTAGAGAAATTGCTGATGACCGTGTTTAACGTTTGTTCTTAAAAACCTAACGGATGTTCAATAAAGTGCATTTCTTGTCCGAAGAACAGTTAAGGGGAGTACAGAGTGAAGTTAAGTACTCTCCCTACTGCGTTAAATGTGAAATGCAATAAATTTAGCCTCTATATTTGAATTAAAAATATAATACAACTTTTCATTTTTGTACATTTTAAAAATCTTTCTTTATTCTATGTACTAAAATTTTATCTTTTATATTTTAAAAAAAAATTATCTACCACCTTCATATAATTATACATTTTTTACTTTAAGTTTTTAAACATATTTATATGTATAAATGCATCTGTTTACACAACATAGACTTATATTTATATTTTATATGTTTTCGTTCAAATTTATGTCACATAACCCCATTATTATTTACATATATATTATATGTGTGCAAGAAAATTATTAAAATAACTCATATGTACATTTAAAATATTAAAATAAATAATTTATAAAATAAAATGAATACAATAACATTTTATTCATTATATAAAATGAATAATAACAATATAAATCTTGATATTTAATTACCAATTTTAATAAAGTCATTTATCTCAAGAATATATTTAAAGAATAACTAAAAAGCTTATAATAATAACAAAAATATTAAAATTTAATTATTAAATTTATTAAATAATAAAAGGGTCTTATTTGTAATATAAAATTTTATTGAAAAAAATTGTAAATGATTTTAAGTAAAACTGTATCTTTTGTTAACTGTATTATTATAATTGAAATTAAAATCATTCATGTCAGTGATATTTGTGATAAATAATTAAAAACATTGATTTCAGTAGTATATATTACTTTCTTCGAGTAATTTATAAATGATTGCAAGTACAACTATTATTTTTATAAAATGTATTATAAAAATTGATATCAAAATAATTCTTTTAATAAGATGTTGGAAAAATAACTTATATTAATAGTTTTATATTTAATTAATTAAACAAAATTGTATGTCTTTTAAACTAAAACTTAAACCATTATTACCTATATTATTACAAAGAAATGCAAACCGTATATTGATTGATAAAAATTTAAAAATACTAATTTTATTTATAATTGTTAATTATATTCAATAAAATTGTAAATTATTTAACGTAAAACAAAAAGTATTATTAAGAGTATTATTATAATTGTAATTAAAATTATTAATCTCAATGATATTTGTTACAAATAATTATAATCTTTGATTCTATTAGTGTTTTTAACTTTCATCGACTAAGCTATTATTGATTTTAGCAAAAACTACTCATTTTATTCAATGTATCATTAAAATTGATATTTAAATTATACATATGAATGATAAAAATGTAAAATTACCACTTTTATGAATAATTTAGTTCTGTTGATTAAAATTGTAAATTATATAAAGTACAACTTTAATTATTATTAAGTGTATTATCAAAATTGTAATTAAAATCATGCATGTTAATGATGTTTGTTAAAAATTATTACAATCATTGATTCTAATAGTATTTACAACTTTTATCGAGTAATGTATTATTAATTATTAAATTGAATAAAAAATGTATAGCAAATAAATTAATTTAATGTATTAATATTAAATGAATTTAAAAAAATAACAAATTTGAATTGCAAGACAATATATTTATTTATTTCTTTCGTGTATAAAAATCAAAATTTTTTACATATTACATTTTACTATTTCGCTTTCAGCTAATCGGTAAATTGCCGATTATATTTAATTTTAACTTATGTAAAGTCGCATATTATACATTGTGTTTTCTACCCAATTTTAGCTTTCGCAGAAAACTTACTTTCTTGGCATACAAAACGCCCACTTGCTCCTTAGACGGAGAAAGCCAATACATATTATCTACAATTATTTAAATGTTTTTTCGCGTTACCTTACGTTTATATTTATAATTCGGGATTTTCATTTATAATTATATATAATTGATTAAATAAATGACATTATATCAAAGATTAATAAATTATATTTTTACAATATATTTACAATAATATTTATGAAAAAAAAAGAAAAAATATACATACTTTTTGCATAATATTCTTTAATTTACGATTATTGTGTTTTAAATATCTTTTACTAAAAATTTTTGTAATTTTATTGTGTTTCCGAGCAGTGGCATGAATTTTAACCGTTAATAAACATTGTAGAGCATAAATTCGATGCTCATAGCAATTATGTTCGCGATCACACCATTTTGGAAACTTTAATAAAGTTGTTTCTTCAATTATTTCTTTAATTCTGATAAAATATTTTTATTTTGCCATATTTGCTCGTAAATGAGTAAAAAATTTTCTAGCTGGCAATTTATAATTTCGGTTAACGTTTCTGACGGTCTAGTCAAAAACATTAAATGTGGTATTTTCTTATTGGAATGTATATAATCTTTATTAAATAAATATTTTTCATCAACTGTAAAAGGATCATTTACATTCTTAATAAAGAAATTCTCACATTCTTTGCAGGAATATTTCAATAAACATTTGCGAGCAACGTAGCCCGTAAAGAATACAATTGCATTTTTTTTCAAATAAATACTTATTCGAAATATCTCCTGCACTATTTTTATTAATTTCTGCATGCATCTCCAGAAACTGAACTGCTTTTATCTCATCGTTGTATTCATTTAGTTCATTCCTTTCACATTCATAAAAGGAATTATTTGTAAACTCTATACTATTATATTTTACGAAACATATATTTTCTTCATTACTATTTGAGTATGTATTACAATTTGCACTTATTTGTATATGCGCGGTACTAAGAATATGTCGAATTGACAATTTATACATTCGACATGTTGGGTTCGCGTTAAATCCACCTCTTCCGCGTATTTTTGCATGAGCTTGTTTAACTGATTCCTGTTTACAGAGTCCAGTTGTAAACTCAAAATTTATAAATTTTTTTTAAATATTATAATATAAATCTAAAATCCCGCGTATAGTTAAAATAATACCATCAAAACAAGGTGGACGTTTAAATTTAACATTAATTTTTAAATTCCAATTAACAGATCAATGAATAAAATTTTCTAAAAGTAATTCAATTTCCGGATTATTCTCAGACAATGGTTGCTTCTGCTTTTATTTGTTTTTAAATTCCGTGAATTACATGCATCAATCACGGCATCTAATTTTTCTACAAAAGAAGCAGATTGTTTCCATGTTGGCGAATTTGACAAAGCAACTTTATCTTCACCAGCTCATTTAATTGCGCTTGCCATATAACGACTAAGAAGTTGGAAAGCTCTTTTTACCTTCATTAACTTGACTGAAAACGGACAAAACTGGCTTTCCGTAATATGGCTTAATAAATTTGTGAGGCAAAAGCCTCACTACGCGCTTGGTTCCAGGAACCAAGCGCGCGCGCCGTGAGAGAGAGAGAAAAGAGGTTTTGCCCTCTCTTCACGGCGAGTAGGCCCGCTCGCACCGCGCGCCCGCGGCCGCCAACAAGCGGGGTCTACGCCCCCCCGCGACGCGCGCCCGCAGCCGCCACCAAGCGAAGCTGCGGCGGGCCCGAGTCGGCGCAGAGCCGAATTCGCCCGAGTGGGGACTTCGTTCTCTCTCGGGCACGCAGCAGCGCGCTAGTGCGCTCCGTTACTCGCACGGGCGAGGACGGAGGATAGCCGCTGCTCCGTCACTCCCATACGCTGCCCGATCAGGCGCTCCCGTGCTAATTAAACGGGAGTTGCCGCCGACTCGCGGGCAGCATATAAAAGGGGGTCGCGGATCAAACAAAAGACGACTTGAACGGTGGTCCGCCCGACGGACCAGACCTAGTAAAGCGCCGGGATAATTAATGATAGGTTTCACCCCTTTTTCAGGAGTGAAACCTATCTTAAAAGTCACTTCTTCTCCCTTTTTCAGGAAGAAGCTGTGACCGCCTCCTGAAGACACCATCATCACTATTTCTTTTGTAAATGTGTTGTATAAACGGTGTAAAATATAAGCCTGCGTTTTTATTGAAAGGCTCCTCTTCCCCATATGCTTTTTCGCAGGTGAGGGAAGTCCAACCCTGGCTCCGGCGAGCCATCTCCAGGCAGGAGCCCGAGTGCAACCCCATTAAGGGGGTTGCTTCGTCACATGGCGCCCGAACAAGGACTTTAAAGTCCGAACATTCGGAGAAGCAGCAAAATTATGAGTACACGGGGGAACAAATGCTGAAAGGAGCAACAGAGCTGCTCAAGGACGAACCACTACAGTGGTACCGCAACAAAGGGCGGAGCTACTCATGGGAGGATTTTAAGGCTGAGTTAAAACAAGCCTACCTCCCTACGGAGCTCCTGGACTCATTAGAGAGTCAAATCCGGGTTCGTCTCCAGGGAGCGACCAAAACACAAAGGCGTACTGTACCGCCTTACACACGATGATGAGGAGACACGGTGGCTACACCGAGACACAGCAATTAGATATGCTGTTCCGGAATATGTGCCCCGAGGTACAGGTGCTTCTCAATCGGAAAGACATCTGCACAGAGCAGGACTTCCTGGATCTCTGTGCGGTCAAGGAGGCCGGCTTAAAACGGGTTAAGTCAACACGTGTACCTCGACGATATAGTAATCGTCACGGCAACCTTCGATCACCACCTTCGCCTAATCAAGGAGGTACTGACCGGGTTACGAGAGGCTAAGCTTCACCCGAATTGGAAGAAATGCCATTTTGGGAGGAAGGAGCTTACCTACCTGGGTCACCGAATTACGGAGGAAGGCATACACACTGATCCTGATAAGATCACGGCAATACTGGCGCTCACTCCTCCTACCAACGTAAAGGAGCTAAGGCGATTCAATGGGGTGGTGTCTTGGTATCGACGATTCGTGCCAAAAATCGCTACATTAGCAGCCCCATTGAACCTGCTCACCAACAAAAGAACGAGTTGGGAGTGGGGTGCGGAACAACAAGCCGCATTCGACGAGATAAAGAGAAGGTTGAGCAACGTACCGGTTCTAGCTTGCCCCGATTTCAACCAACTCTTTACCCTCCAAACAGATGCCAGCGATGAGGGACTGGGGGCAGTCCTCACCCAGGAATTGGGTGGCATCGAGAGGGTTATCTCGTACGCTAGCCGTGCGCTAAACAAGGCCGAAAAGAACTAGTCGGCAACGGAAAAGGAGTGTCTCGCGGTGAAGTGGGGTATCTGGAAATTGAGGAACTACCTCGAAGGATACCACTTCATTGTGCTAACCGACCACCAGGCCTTACGATGGCTGGGAGGGATCGACAATCCCTCGGGGAGGTTAACCCGGTGGGCAATCGAACTCGCCCAATGGGATTACGAGATACGCTACCAGAGAAGCGAGGAGAATTTTCTCGCTGACGCCCTTTCTCGTCAGAAACACGAGGTCGCCTCTGTATGTACCTGGTATGAACAGACGAAAAAGGCCACCCAGGAAACCCCGAATCTCCACCCCAGCTTCACGGTACGTGATGGGAGGTTACTTTACCAGAAGTACCTCCTCCGGGAGAAGAGGGATGACGGGTGGAAGGTCTGTGTACCAGAGCAAGAGAGAGAGAGGGAGTTCTGAGGGAGAATCACGATCTACTTACCGCAGGACATCTCGGGATCAAGAAAACGATCAATCGGCTATCCCAACATTATTATTGGCCGAAGATGTTCCGCGACGCTGCCGACTATGTCCGAAAATGTCATAGTTGCCAGTTGTTAAAGGCTTCACAACAAGCCCTAGCCGGTCAAATGTTATCGACGGAGGTCGATAAACCGTGGGAGATGGTCTCGCTTGACCTGGTAGGCCCTCAGCCTCTCTCCCACAGACAGAATACATGGCTGCTGGTAATGCAGGATCGCTATACCAAATGGGTAGAACTAGCAGCCATCCGTAAAGCGACCGGGCGGAACATCACTGACAAATTCCAAGACCTCGTAGTGTTACGGCATGGGTGTCCAAAAACCGTCGTTACCGACAATGGTAAGCAGTTTGTTAGTCGAGAATTTACCGGTTTTCTCGCTAAAAATAACATCCAGCACCGTCGGACACCGCCGTATGCACCCCAGAGCAATCCGGTGGAACGTATCAACCGAGTTATCAAGACTATGATAACTCAGTACATCGATAAAGACCACCAGAACTGGGATAAGAACCTGAAGGAACTGGCCTTCGTGTACAACACTGCACAGTCTTCGTCCACAGGATATACCCCTGCCTTGCTAAATCACGGCAAAGAGTTAGTACACCCGGGTGCCCTCTATCAGGAGGTTGATCACACCCCAAAGTGTACCCTGCAAGGACGCCTCGATAAAATAGAGGAAGCGCTGCGAAAAGCCAAGGAAAATATGGCGGTCAGTTTCCAAAAGCAGAGTCAATACTACAATGCTAGGCGGAGCCAGTGGAAGCCTCAGTTAGGCGACCAGGTACTGGTAAAGAGCTACCTATTCTCAGTTAAGGCGAAAAATATCAACGCCAAACTTGCTCCGAAATATGTTGGACCCTTCGAAATCAGCGAACAACTGTCCCCGGTTATCTTCAAGTTACTGGAGCGGGGTAAGAAAAAGAGGGTCCACATGCAGGATCTGAAGCCCTACCAGATGCGGAGTGACTCGTGAAACAGTCACCAGAGAGAGAATTACTCGTCAAAACAGGCCGGTAGTGCCTAAATTCGTCGCATGGACTTTAGCGCCGTCTCTTAGGTATAAAGAGACGAGCACGATGGGAGCAAAAGCACTCTGAGATATCGACTCAAACGCAAAAGTTTAACCGAGGCAAGAGAAAAAATGAGCTCCGAAGAACACCCTCTGCGGGGACTACTAGCCCTCCAAGGTTACCCGGCCACCATGCTGATAACAACAGGCTGGCACGTATTCAAAGCGCATTTGGATACAGGGATCCAAATAACGCTAATCAACCCAGCCCTCGCCCGCCTGCTCCGATCACAACAGCTGGGCGAGGAGATCTACGGCCCGGCAGCGCTAGAGGTAGGGATTCTAGCGCGGTACACCCTCCAGACCGAGGGTGTCATGTACATGCGTTGCCGCAAACAGGGCTTCGACATGTTGCTACGAGTAGCCGTGGTGGAAAATCTGCCCTGCAGCATGGTTTCTGGGGCAGACCTGGTTACGAGAGTGGAGAGGAATAACCAGGGGCTGGAGAGAAGGGAAGCTACTCTCCGACTGATGCGGGTGTGGAGAGAGCGGTACGAGGCGCTCCGCACCTCCTCGAGCTCAAGCTCGTCAAGCGAAGATGAGAAATCCAGCGAGGATCCTCCACCGAGCTACCACTTGAATTATAGCGAGTAGAATAAGCATAAACAAAAGCTTAGTATTGTTAACCCCGATTAGAAATAAGACTAGTTTCTAAGATGTGTGAAAAAAAAAAAAAATATAATAATAAAAACATAAATATAATATAGCTTTAAGCTTTAAGGATAAGAAGAACTAGTAAGTAAGACTAATTATCAGCAAAACTAGTAAATAAGTATAGCTGTAAGACTAGTTATAGACAAAACTAGCATAAGTTAGGGTAAGAGAAAAATCGGCGATACTCCCCCGCTCAGCAACTACACCCACCGGGTGCCCAGGGGAAACTGATTTTCCTCAGCGCGCGCGTCAAGCGCAAGGGGCACGGGCCTGGCCCGACGCACTCCCAACCTCAACCCTTTGGTTGCGCGCCGGCGGAAAAATCTCAGCCGCGGCCGCGCGAAAAAGCCGGCGGAAATTTCCGGGAAATTCTCGGCCGTCGAAGAAAAACAATCGGCTGGGCTCGGAAAACAAGTGACAATTAAAACAGTCATTTTGTCACCATGGCAGCACCACTAACCTTAGAGGAGATCAGGCAAAGGATCCGCGCGCGACAAGAGAGGAAGCGCGTGATCCTCCTCGGGGAAGTTCCCGTGAGGAAGCCAACGGCACCACGTCGACCTTATGTGCCCCCCAGAAGATCGAAGCCTGTCCTGAACCCCAGGGAGCAGTCCAGGATTCAAGGGGCGAGCGGATCCGCAGCGGGTCCACCCGCCCACCCTCCTGTCACCAACAGCGCGCCCAGGCGCTCTCTCAGGGGGTCAAGGGTAGTGAGGAAGACCGTCACCCCGCCGCAGAGGACATCTCCGCGGACAACCACACCACCGCGCAGAACATCCCCGCGGACAACCAGGATCACTCCTTCCCGGAAGGACCGCCAAGTCAAGGTCCGGGATGCCGCGACCCAGACAGGAAAGGGGTCATCGGTCATCCACCTTCCGAGTGGCGACCTGGTGTTTTACGCCAACCATCCGCTATAAGGGTAAGTTTTTAATTAGTTAAAAACTTATTTTCGCGGGGGGGAAGTGTGAGGCTTTTGCCGACAAGTGAAGTATTGCGTCGGATGGTGTAATATTGCGTAATCGCAATATTACTCTAGGGTTTCGCAGAAAAACCTTCGAGGCTGTATGAAGGATGATAAGGATTGGGTCGACACGATAGCGTGAACGACCCGGAAGTTTTGTCGCCAAGATAGCGTGAACGACCCGGAAGTTTTGTCGCCAAGATAGCGTGACGACGGAAAGTTTTGGAATAGGTTTGCTGACACGATAGCGTGTACAGCAGGAGTTGCGAGGAGAGGAGTTAGGTACGAGAGCCGGAAAGGTTCTGCTCCCGAGTCAAGCGCTCCGAGGTGCCACATCACCTCGGTCCGCTCGGCGCTGGAGCTGCGCAACCGCTGTTGCGCCGTGGAACGCGAGCGCGGATTCGTCGCGGCGCGGTAGTGGGAGGGGCCTAAAAACCGTTGAATCCTCTAGAAGGGGTAAGAACCTTCTAGAAGTTTCTAGCAACGGCTTCCTCGTTTCTGGAAATTTCCAAGAAACGAGAAACTCGTTGCACTTCCCCCCCGCTGGGGGAAAGCGTTTACGCGCCGTCACTCACCCGTTTAGCTGGTCCGCAGTGGCGCATCCTTCCGTCGGGGTTGAAGCGCAGCCGCCTCATCCATACTGAGTACCTCACTGTGTACTCCCTCCTGCCCCGAGGGACCCGGACAATATAACCGTCGGGTAGACGTAACCAGACGGTTTCCGGGTCTAACTCCTGCGGGGTAGGTGGGAGCACACCGACGAAAAAGGGCTGCTCCCATGACGGCCCTGGATTTGGAGGCTGGACGGCCTCGTTCATGGGAGTTTCTCGCCCCGATGTTGGTGGTGAGGGGACTCTTGGTGTTGCGGTGGTGGTGGCTGCGGACGGTGGTGATGACCCGGCGGCTGCGGGCGGATCGGCTGCTGGTGTTGGAGCTGGTGGTGGTGACGGCGATGGCCGTCGCACCCATGTCCGTCCGATCGGTCGGATGGGCCGTGTCGGACGGCGCACGGGTGCGGCGGAGCGTTCGAGCGGCTTAAACCTTCTTGCGGGGATGCTTGAACGAGAATGATTTTCGTCGTCGCTCAAGCATGCCGGACGAGCTAACTTACCCCCACCCAAGATACCGGCGGCTAGTCTCGGAAGTGGGGGGTAAACGGCAGTTTGTTGATAGTGGGGATTTTGGGATTTGGAAATTGGAAGGGGAAAGCAGTGTAGTGAGAGCTGTTACGTCGAGCGTACCTGCTGCAGATAGTCCTGCCCTAATAGCAGGTCTTCCTGTTGGTGAGTTATCACCACTGCTTGCAGGTGGACTAACTGTCCCGCTGACCTCCATGTCATGTCCAGTGTTCCCGTGCTGTAGACCGGTCCGGTTGGCAGGTTGACTTGCCTCCCATCCCGCCGGTACACTATTCCCGCCCTGATGAGTCGGAGCGCTGTTCCCACACTGACTGTAGAGGTGGTGAGCAGGGGACACCCGTACGCTCGGACGACCTCTTCTGCGATTTAAATCTCACGCCTCATATTGAGATAATGAAACGATCTCAACTGGGTTGTCACTTATATTCCCGTGATGTCGTTTCAAATCTCTGATGTGGGGGATGGTGGGGCCTCTTCTTTCTCCTCGAAGTTCAAAGATGACTAGGGAAATTTGACGTACAACGATGACGGGGTCTTCATATTTCGAGGCCAACTTCGAGTTTATTTTATCCATTTTATTAAATAAAACTCTCACTCGTCGCATAACAAATTCTCCCACATTCGGATGCCATAAACTCCGGGTTTTGTCATAGTGAAACCTCTGCTTGACAAATGCATGCGCTAAATTGACCTTTGCCAATCCTCGCACGTCTAGTAAATGCATCAGTCGTTCAGGGTCACTATGTCGTACTTGTCCACTTAAATGAGCGGGTACAGAGAGTTCTCGGCCGGTGTTTAAGTAGGCGGGAGAGTATCCAGTGGAGGAAGAGACGGTGGTGTTGTAAGCAAACGCGGTCTCGTCTATTAACATGTCCCAATTAGCGTGTCTTGTTCCAACTTTTTGCGACAAGATTGTTTTGATAACCTTGTTCGCACGCTCCACTGGATTACACTGTGTAGCGTATGGAGGGGTCCGGCGGTGTTGAATACCGCATTTCTTCAAGTAATTTACAAACTCATTACCAATAAATTGTCTCCCGTTGTCCGTGACGATAGTGCGAGGACACTCATGGCGAAAGACTATTTTTCTTAATCCTTCCATCATTGCCATGCTCGTCGCAGAGAGAAGAGCTCTCAAATCTACCCATTTGGTGAAGCGGTCTTGAATCACCAATAGCCATACGTTTTGTTTTTGGGAACGAGGTTGCGGTCCAATAAGATCCATGGAAATTTCTTCCCATGATTCACCCGTGAAGGGCAAACGGAGCCGTCTCGTCACAATTAAATAAACTCTGAAGCACTAAAAAATTGAATAGGATCTCATCAGATTCATTACCCTAAGCTGTAAGTCGTAGATAGAAACGATATATTTTATCCATTATCGCTGTTATTTATGGTTAACTTGACTTCATCTTTCTATGCAAGCGATATTTGTGTATAATAAAGTTTACAAGTATATAAAATACATAAAATAAACTATTTTTATATTATATTAGAATATTATTACTCTAACAATGTCAACGAATAAATTATATTTAAGTAAATTAATTAAAAATGATAATTAAACAAAACAATGTATGAAAAATAATATAATTTGTAATGTGAATATATACATACTATTATTATAAAATATGCCAACCAATGATATGATTATTATAAAATAACAAATGTTTATTATCAATAGCGGTTGTTTCGATACTTTCGTTGCCGTCGACGAGCCGACGGCAAGACATAACGTCGCGTCGAGAAAACAAAGGGTATAGGCAGTCCCTAATTTTATTAGGATCCGAAAATGCTCCCGACGAAAAGGACACTTCCTTTCTCGGAGGAAAATGCGATTTACTCTGCGCTGAGGTATTGCACGTTGGTTACGGTTGCATTCATTCGGCTCCCTAGAAAATTTACTGCTCCGTAGTATTGCACGATCTGCCCGTAAGTTTGTGCGAGTGCTCTGTGAATTTGCGGCATTAAGTGTGCATTGAGATCAATCCCGCCCGGATCATCCTTGGAGTCAGCGCCTGCCCATTGGCACCGAACACCTGGTGATCCGACTTCGCCCGAAGCAGCGTCATCGATGCCCTATGCAGCGCTGAATCCCGCGGAGGACGCCATTAGAGCAGCTTATGTATTGGAATCCTCCCGCATCTTGTAATTATCAGATAAGTTTTCTATTCTAATTTACTCAGTGTTTCCCTCTCACTCGCGAGGGAGTTTTTATGTCTCTATAACGCGGAGCGAATAAATTAATATTTGTGACGCTCAATTGTCGTATACAATTTGCCAAATCATTTGCTTCATCCTCACTTCCCCCTTTATAATAATTGTCATTATTCAATAACAGCGGTAACGAAAAAGAATGTATCCAAAAAATATAATTTTATATATGGCTATACTTATTTCATATAAAATGTACTTATTGATATAATTATTAAAATATAATTGAGACTAAATTTATCAAAATACATATCTAAAATTATTATCTTCTTTTAATAGACAAAATTTGTTTACTCCTCTGTTCCATTGTATTACTTATAATTTTTTATATGAATTTTAAGCACATGTGTTTAAAATCAATTCTTTATTTATATATATATACTCACTGATCGCCAATTACTTTATATAAATTATTACTACTTAATAAAATTAAAGCTCAAACAATTTCAGAAATTTTTTCTGAAAGAAAAAAGTTTTGTATACGGATCGCATTGTGATGAAAACAATATCAACACGTGCATCGTCTCATGAGGATCAGCTCACGAAAAAGGACATTAGGGTGATATCGAGGTGCAGAACCCTTAAAATTTTTATTTGTTTTCGTGACGCGTCTGTTTCCAGTTCATTCATTTCAAGTTGACCCCTTCAAAATTTTTTATGTCAAAATATGTAAGAAATGATTCAATCAAGATGCAATAGTATTAAAGATTAGAATTATAATAGGATAATGAAGATTAAAAATATTTTTTTAGAAGTGCATTAAAATCTATTGAAAAAAACGCTTCTGTACGCATTTTAGTAATATACATATTTGATATTTTAATTTTTTTTTATTTAACAATATAATATAAATACAAATAAGAAATATAAATTTTAATATTATATAAATATATATAATCATACTAATGGTCCTGTATTTGATAATAGCGATTTTTAGTTTTTCGCCACAACCGAATTCAATCGGATGTTTATAGCAGTCGTGTACATGTACTTCAACATATGGGTCATGGATATGAGTGGTGTAGTTGATCATGTGATTTGTAGAATTTCCCTTTACGAGTATATGTCATCATTTAGCCTCACTCCTTTATTTCCTCTTATGTTCCATCTCGAGTATGAAGTTAGTTGAATCTGGTCCGCTAGAGGCAGCACTATTTTTCTACCCTAACTCGTAGCTTACCCCACTCCTCATTTTTGTTACCCCTATTTTTGTCTTCTCCTCGAACAAGAAGATAGTTGAACCCAGGGGGGGTCAACTGTAAATGGGAGAGCGACGGCAAATGTAGCAGACGGGCCACAGACAGGTTGTGACGTAAAGGAAAGTGCCTGCCCCAATATAATTTGAAAATTTATATGTCCCTTTTCGTGTGCCGGTACTAGTTACCCGGTACATGTGTTTACAGTATTGTATTTCAAAAGCTTGAAGTCGACAACAGATTTCAAGTTTTTAGTTCTTAAAAATTTCTTCATAGAAAAAGTTTAAACATTCTTTTATTCGGATGTAGTGGATATACATAAATTTCTAATTAAATATTAATATAAATAAATATATTATTAATTTGTGTTTTTTATAAAGTTTGTGTGTGTGAATTTAGAATTAATTTTTATTTGATCAAATAAAAATAAGAAGTATTGCGGATGAGGTTCAATGAGGTCTTTCATAAATAAATATTTATGACACAAATTGTATTGGTAAGTAATTAAGTTTAATAATAAATGTTTTTCTAAAAATAATATTATTTACAATTTTTCATATATATATACAAGTTCATAATTTTTGTTTTATAACAAGAAAATTATAAAAAAAAATTGTACATTTTTACATTTACAATAATTTCTTTTAAAAAGAATGAGGTTTTGTAATATTAGGGTATTACTTAGTACAACAGGTATAACAGGTAGTACAACTTGTATAGCAGGTAATAATCTACTTAACAGGTATTATCCTTTTATAATGACGTTATGGCTTTCATAATCTTTTCGGCTACTGTTTATTAGACTATTCTTTCCTTAAAACTTGAAATACCTCTTACTTTTATCTATTCCCCTGATATATACTTTCTTTTTGTTACATTTGTTTACAACAATTAACAACTTTTAAATAAATTAATACATTTATATTAACGTTTTTATATTAATATTAATATTATATTTCAATATAATGAATTTTGAATTATTTTTATCATGTATTTACAATTTAACAATAAACTTCTTAATTTAATAATTTCTTTGTACATTATATCTAAATATAATATTAATAAAACTTTGGGATGACGTTTTGACTATAAAATGTGTAATAATATTTGAACTATTACGCAACATCCATACAACATTATTTACAAATTATTACATACATACTTATCCATTTAAAAATTTTTTCATATTTCGGTAGTGTCCGCGAGACGTTTTATGTACTTTTTTATTTTTATTTCGGTCATTGCAATATTTATATAAAAGAAAAGGTATACTAAATTCTAAAATATCATCAACAATATCATGTTTTGTACAAATAAAATATTTTTCTTTAAAATACAACTGATATTGGTTTTTAAAATTGGCTTTACAAAATAATTGCTTGCGATTAGCATCAATGAATTTATATAGTAAAATATGAATTTCAGTAAACAAATCAGCAAGTTTATCACTACAGTACATTAAATGTCTTTCGCCATCTATCATTTCTTTTAATCCAGTGAGAGTGTGATGTATGGAAGGTTGACTTGTAAATAATTCTTTTTTACACTCTGAGCAATTTTCCTTTATATTAATTTTTTTCAATACGTATCCCGATACATAAAATAAAGCATTTTTATCTAATATGTCATCTGCAACGTTCGATATATCAACACTGTCACTGGATGTTGCATTCACGCATTCATTTTCTTTACTAATATTATTACACATTTTATTAATTATATCGCAATCATCCAACTCACAATCAATTTTTTTATTATCACTAAAAAGTGAGTGCAAATTATCTAATAATTCGTACTCATCATTTTCACAATTACTGTTTATATAGTTCGAAAAAGCTAAATTATTAATTATACAAGTTTTCAAAACCGCGATAAATTGATGGCAAGTTAGATCATTGTTCATAATCCCGTGTTGTCTCACTTGAGAAAATAAGTTTTCTATAACATCCTGATTTAAAGGGCGTAAACATAAAAAGCTTAATTTATAAAATTTTCTTACATCATTCCACAAACATTTTATCGAATTTATTGTGGTTTGCCACCCCTTTAAAAACGAGAAAGTGTTTGTGGTATCTTCATTAGTTTGTAAATTAATAATTCTCCACGAACTTATTTTTTCAAGGACGTCATCCCAAAGTTTTTCATGAGGTGATTTCGCAGTAACAGCTGAGCGATACACTTTTAATGATGTTTGTATACAACTAGAACTATTCAACGAATCAAATAGCGAATCAATTAAATTAATAAACTCCGCGGTATCCATTGCCTCTTCGGGTAGTAGGCCACCTGTTATGTATGTGTTGATTGCTACGGCCATTGTATGGCTCAGCTGTTGAGCTGCTACTTTCACTCTCATTTTCAAAAACGAGTCCGAAAAATTGAAAGAATTGAAAGTTAATTTTTGCAAAAGTTTAAAACGCTGGGTTTCTGAAATTTCGAAAGCTTTTTTTATGTACATTAATTTAGCCTCCTTTTGTATAATAATTTCGAGCCCTGTTTCACTTCTTATAATAGTTTTATCAAATACAATTTTATTATTAATTAAACAATTACGCGTATTTTTTAATAAATGAGGAACATAAAAAATTATGTACACTGGTTTGTTTTTAAAAATAAAATAATGACCGTCTTTGAAACCTACTGTTTCTTCGCTTAATGATTTTAATACTGAAAGTTGCGTCTTACCCTGATCACAGACAGTAGCCACAACTTTCAGACCAATGGAATTTAAAATTTCTAACACATGAAGCAAAATTGCTTTTAAGTTTTCGGCACTGATTGACGAATAAGTAAAGTAAAAAGCTAATACTTGCTTCCATTGTTTTGTTAAGCCTCTTAACAAAAAAACGAGAGCTTTATTAGCTTCCTTATTACTTCGTCCTAAGTGACCGAAATCTTCCAAGCCTATAATTCTATCTTCATGTTTAGAATAATATAAAGAATTGTGTAAATGTATCTCATCAAACTGGAGTGAACATAATTTTTCACATTCCTTCATTTTTGAAACATGACATTTTAATAAATTTACTACCGAATCATTAATCCCCGCGTCAAAAGAAAATGTTGCTAAGATTGATTTTAATGCAGTCTGTGATGGGAGTTGAAAAAAAACTCGTAAATATTTATACAAACGGGGGCTTTTTTTATTTAAAGTTAACGCGAATATTTTATCGTTTAAAGTCCAGCGTTTCGCACTTAATGGCTTATTAAAATTTCGAAACTGACTAATTTTTACTTACTGAATTTAAATTTGTCTCAATATTATTTAAAAAACCGTTATCGTACACTTCTTTCAATTTTTCCAACTCGTTTTGTTTTGAACTTAATTTTTTATATAATTTATTTATTTTTTTTAAAGATTCGCGATGCACCGTATACATTAGTAATTTTTTCGGAGTTAAATCTTTTTTTGAAATATTTAATTTGTGTAAAATTTTTGTATCATATTTCCTTACTTTTATATCTTGAGAGGGGGGAATAGATAAACGAGGTGAATTTTCATTCTTTATTTCGTCTTCTTCTTCTGCTTCGTCCTCTTCCTCTGCTTCGTCCTCTTTTTCTTTTTTTTCCTCTTCATTAAAAAGAAATGAAAAATCTTCTTCGCCGCCTCCACATTGTATTACGTTGTCGTCTTCGACTTCATTGCAAATATTCTGCGTATCTTTCAGAATATTTTTTCTTACTTCCGAAAATTCCGAAAAATTGTCTTACTTCTTTTTCTTTTCACTGTCACTTATATTACACTTGTCTTGCACAGTTATCTTCGGGACTGCATTCCAATTTAAGTTTAATTTGTCGTTATTTCTATAATCGAAATCCTCAAAATGGTCTTCGCAGACAAAAAATGAACTTTTGTACGTAATGACAGTGTCACTGTCAATTTCACAAATTTTCTTCCACACATTTCGCATTTCATCCCGCGTTGGGAAAGAATGAAATTTCTTATTGGCATGAATTGAATTAATGCCTCCTGTGAAGTATTTGTTTTTGAATCCAGGCATCTTGCAGGAATATTTCATTTTTCCAGAAAACATATTCACTGCTATTTTTTTAACACTTTACTTCACTTACAAAAACAAAAATAAATCTTCGAGAAAATTTTAAAATGTAAAATCAATGCGTACTCTTAAAGCTCTCAAAATGAAATGCCAAAAATAAATACATTGCAAGATTGCAGAATTTTCCTGCCATTAGAAAATTTTACCTGTGTAAACTATGAAATGAAAAGAAAGTTGTATGGTAAAGCATGAAACTAAAAGAAAGTTTTATAGTGTACAATAACATTAAAATATTGAAATATTGTTTAATATTATGTTGAATTTTTATTTTAAAAGAATTGAAACAAAATATTGAAATAGTTTTGAATAAAATATAATGTAAAAATGAAATATTGTTTAATATTATGTTGAATTTTTGTTCGAGCACTACTTAATTTTATATATTTATTTATTTTTTAATAAAACTATAAGAAAATATTCTTTCAATTTTTTTAAAATAAAAATTCAACATAATATTAAACAATATTTCATTATTAAATTTTATTTTATTTTATTTAAAAACATATTAATTCTTATTTTGAAGTATGAGAGAATGAGAGTGAATGAGTGATTGAGAGAGAGAAAGAGAAAGTAAGAGAGAAAGAGAAAGTGAATTAGTCAGGTAGTAAAACTAAAATTTTAGCGACAACGTAGGTAGTTCATATTTTATGAGACCTATTGAAGACGCAGCGAGGAAAGGTCTGATTGTAATTGTACCATATTTCTTGCACTGAATAAGATTTTATGATATACAAACACAAATTGTCTTTGAAGTTTCTAGCTATTGTAAAATTTATTCATACAATAAGCTGAAAAATTTATTCATAAAATAAGCTGAAAAATTTATTCATACAATAAGTTTAAAAATTCATTTATACATGCGTAATATTAATGAATTATTAAATTATGTACAAATTAATTTAAATATAATATTCGTTTAATATATATATATATATATATGTATTTTGTATAAATTAATATATATATTTTGATATTAAATTAAGTAGTTGTATTTTCATGGTGGGAGAAATATGCTTTCTCTTTCTCGCACTTATGATACTCAGCCGACCTTTCAAGAGTCTGTGGCCCGAGTAAAATTTTCTTACAAATGGTTTAAAATGTATTTAAAAAAGCGTTCTTTGTATATATGCGAAGTACGAGGGAACACACTCGTGCTTCGTACATGTAGTGGTAACGTTTTTTTCCAATATATTTTAAAGCATTTATAAAAAATTTTGGTCAGGGCCACGGACTCTTCAGAGGTCGCTAGTGTTTCTATATGTGCGAGAGAGAGAGAGAGAGAGAAGATATTTATGCCGCCATGTTTGCCGCCACAGTTTAACACGGGACCTTGCGTTCTCTTAGCGTCTGTTCTGTGATATAGAGCTTAGCATTCTCTTAGTGTCTGTTCTGTGGTAGGGTCAAATTTTTAAATAAGTCAAATTTTAATATAGTCAAATTTTTAAATAATACTCAACTATAAATTCCATTTTAAATTGTGTACATAAAATATGTTTTCATGACATTTAAGAAAAATAATTTTCGTTGCAACTAGTTTCGAATTATTGCAGCGTGTTATCACGTCATTGATAAGAGAGAATTCTAATTTACCTAACCTATAGAAATAAAATAAAATAATTTTTAAATATATTATAAAAATCAATTATTTTATTTTATAAATAAACTTGTATACTTTATTTGTCTTTTTTATATTTAAATTTTTATAACATTTAAATTTTATTTAAGAAAGATACATTTATAACTTAACTTAGTAAGTGTTTCAGATTTATATGAATTTTAATGGTAACGATAAATAAATGAACTAGAAATACAATATTCAAGTTTATTATATTATAACATTATTTGTAAATATTAAATACGTCCATAATATCAATCATTACTTCGTTTGTTAAATGTAAAAATTTTTTTTTTTAATCTGAGATTATTAAAATTTAAAGGTAACTCAGAAGGAAATGTTAATTGTTATTATATTTTATTTTATGAAACTCAACTAAATTTGTAAGCAGACACTATGGGGTAATTAAAGCAGTGCTTTTCTTTTACAACCATAACTTTTGAATTAAGAGAATTGTTTTGAGACATTTATTTGATCAAACTAATCATGTTATTACAATAATATTCTTTTTTGATTAATTCAAATTACGTTTTATTTAAAAAGTATTATTTTGTTGGAAAATATACTATAATAGATGAAAGAAAGGAATACAGAAAAAGGAGTAAATAAATGAATATTTAGTAATTTATATCAAGAACACCTATAAAAACTTTAAAAATTTAACACCAATGCATTATAAAAATTGTCAATGTCATTTCATTACATCGATTTGTTGAAGTGAAATATTTTGATTGTCAATATTTTTTATCTCAAAATGTATTTTCTTCCATACCCATTTTTATATATCGTTTCGTTTATAATATGTTAAAAGCCTGATAATTAAAAAATGTAGTTTTACTTCAATTTTAGAATTTTAAGATATTTTTTGAATTGCGTAGTCTTTGAGCGGAAAGAGTCAAAATGGTGTTGACAGGCTTCCAATGATCAGAGTCTAATAAATCTAAGGCAGAAGCACATGAGTAGGTGAAATTTTTTAAAAATCTTTGTTCTAAAAACTTTGAACATATAAAATGGGGTTGACGTTACTCGAATGTTTTCCTAAATTATTAAAAGATAACGTAAATGAAAGACTGGATGGTGGGTTACAATTATTACAGCACTTATCGAAAGAAACACAGGTAACTATTTATGGTAACAGTAACCTCTAAATAACATAAAATATTGTTTAAATGACATGTATTTATTCATTTTTAAATAATATATAAAATCAAGAGTAAATTTTGAAGATTTTTTAACAGAATGTAATTTACAATATTTCATGAATTGATACATAAATAGGTAAAAATAAAAATAAAATTGTGTCAAATTGAACAATGTGTTTATGTGTCCAAATTTTTATTATAGTTTTTAAATTGTTGTAAAAATATTAAAATTTCTAGCTATGATAAACGAAGTTCATTTTTATTTTAGGAAAATGGTGAGAGTAAAGAATTGAATCATGCTCTAAAAAGACTAGTTCGTGGTTTAGGAGCATCTAAGATTTCATCAAGAAAAGGATTTTATTCTACATTAACTGTATATTTAACATTAAACCCAAATATAAAAGTTAATAAGATTTTTAGTATTATGGATGATGAATTAAAACCAAGTGCTAATGATGCTAAAAGTGTAAGAGTGATTAATATTTTAATTTTTAATTTTATAATTTTATTATAGTTTCAATTAAAATTATAATTTAGGTATTTGCTGATGTTAATAATGGACGAATTTTAGCATGTGGATCAATGATAAGATCCAAAATTGTAAAAAATAGTTCCAATGAAGAACAGAAAAAAGTTATAGAATGTTTAATACACTGTGGAAAGCAGAGAAGTTATCTAAGTTTTGAATCTATGTCTTTTATTATAGATTTTTTAAATCAACTTGATAATAATGATTCACTAATTCCTATTTGGGAGTTAATTGAAAACGAAATTTGCAAACCATTTTCTGAACAAACTTTAGATACTTTTCATGCATTATTAATAGTACAACATAAATTTCCAGAAATGATCTCTAAAAAAATTTTAAAAAAATGCTTTGGAAATGAAAATATTATAAATGAAGAATCTATTACAGATATTTTAAAACTATTAACAGTAAGATTTTTGCATTATTTAATAAAGTGAATATTAATTTTTTATAATTATTGAGTGCTGTTTATTACATTGGTTGGTAAATTGTTATGATCTTATAATTAATTATTTTATTTTTACAGAATATACCAAGAATAATGTGTTATAAACATCCAATTTATAAATTATTTTGTAAAAAACTAATAGCAACTGAATATGTTGAACAATTTTGGATGGGAATAGATCAACGATTTATTAAGCCATCAAAGACTGATGAATATTTAGGGGTAGAATTATTTAATTTAATTCTTGAAAATATAACAAATAAATCTATTATTACTGTCTTATTGTCTCCTAATTTTTTAAAATATATATTAAAAAGATTTTCAAATAATTCAAGACACAGAGTTGATGATGTTGCATTAAATTTTAAGAAAGCTTTATCTCAAATAGTACAATTACTAGAAACAAAAGAAGTAAAAACTAAATTACAATTTTCAGTACTAAAAAAATTAATTTTATATCCAGGAGATCTTATGATAGAAAAAATAACTGGTACTAAAATTCTTCAAATGATCACAAGTAATCTTAATTCTGATGGTATAAAAAAGCTGTCTAATTTATACAAAGAAATAGCAGCAAATACAAAATTTAAAGAAAAATCTGACTCATTACAAGAGCCTTGGACAAATACAGAAAGAACTTATGCTGTACAATTATTAAGTGTGAAGTAAGTTTTTATCATTACCATGTATTTCTCTGACGAGATTTAGCTAATAAGTTTTTCACTTTTTAGATTACTAAATCATTCAGAAATGAATTCAGATTATGAATGGAAAATAGAACAATTAAAATTTTTATTTAGACTTGGATTGTGTAAAGTATCTAATGTTGGTACAGAACTAGCTCGTAAGTATTTGAAAAAAAAATTTTATCCATTATTACCAAAACAAAATTTTATTTTATTATATTTTAAATAATTTTTCAAGCTCATTTCAAAGAAAGCTTTTATCGGGGTTTGGATAACAAATTTCCAAAACTTAATGATTTGAGAGCTGTACTTAATTCTTTGGTTACTTACATTGATGAAGTGATATTTCAAAATTCAAATCTTATGTTAAGATTTCCTCTAAATGATGAAGCAACTGAAGCATGGAATAAAATAATGAAGCTCATTAAAAAATTAGAAAAAAATAGTAAGAATTATGAAAATGTTAATGCAGTTTTTCATATGATGGGTCTCCATATGGGTTTGCAATTATTTTCTGATCCAGAAATGGCTATATCTTCCATAAATGAACTTCACAGTTGTTTTGAACATTTAAAGTCAAAAAAGAAACTTAATAATAAGAATAATGTAGATACAGAGAATAAAGAACCGGCATGGGTGGAGGTTGTAGTGGATTTATTTTTATCCTTGCTTTCAAGAAAAAGTCACCTGTTACGTTCGCTTGTGAGATGCGTTTTCCCGCATATTTGCCTTCATTTAACACCATTCGCCATCCACCAAATCTTATCTACTTTAGATGTTAAAAGTGGTAAAAATCCTTTAACTTCATTAAAAGATGATGAAGAATCTGATTCTGAATCAGAATCTAATGAAGAGGATGAAAATGAAGAGGAAGAAGAGGTTAGTGATGATGAAAATAAAGAGATTGATGAGGAAAGCGATTCGGACATTGAGTATTCCGAAGTTGAGGATGAAACAATGACAGATAGAGTGCGTTTAGCTGTAAGGCAGGCTTTAGGAGATGCTACAATGCAAACAGATACTGAAGATATTGATGTTGACAATATTAATGAAGAAGAAGGCAAACGCCTGGATGAATCCTTAGCAGCAGCATTTAGAATATTGAAAGAGAATCGTAAATTACAAACGAAAAAACAAGAGAAGAGCGCCCAAGCTCTCACACATTTTCGGATTAGAGTCATTGATCTTTTAGAAAGTTATTTAGAGACAAGTCCTTCAATGGCATTAGCTCTAGACATGCTAATACCTTTATTTGCTTTACTTGAGTTCTCAATTAAAGATCCTCACCAAAAACCTCTTGAAAATAGAGTAAGAACTTGTTTAAAGAAACTTTCAAATATTAAAAAATTTAAAACCATTGAGGATGTCGATGAAGAACTATTAACCACACTTTTAAAGGTATTTTACCAAATTTATTGAAAATCGATTTGATTTTTATAACAGATTTATACATTTAAACTTTCTTTTCAATTTATATTTCTAAAAAACAGAAATTTTATGAAAGTACAATTTAATTAAAATCATTTATTTTTTTAAATAATACATAAAAAATATATTTATTCAAAATTGAATCAGTTTAGAAATTATATTTTCTAAAATATTCGATTATTTATTAATATTTTTATATTTTATAACTAATAAACTATAAATTTAATAATTCATAATTTTGATATTTATTAATTTGGTTAATTAATTTTTACTTAATTTCTTTGTAAAAAATTTAAGTTGGAATGACTGCTCATTTTTTTAATTTAAGATCAAAGAATTTATTTTCACATTCAGTTAAATAATAAATAATAAATTAAAACTATTGAATTTAAAATGTTATCAAAATTTTTTTCATTTTAAGTTTAAATTAAAAGTAAATTAAATAAGTTTAAGTAAAACTTAAAAAAATAATTTTATTACATATTTTTGAATTAAGTAACATCAAATTTATTTTATTTTTATTTTTACTGTGTTATTTTGAAAAAATGTTTTTAAATTATTATTTAACAATATTAAAATAATTTTTTTATAAAATGACTTAATTAAATTTAATGAAAAATGTTATTATTACTTTAAATATATTTTTATGATTACTTTTTGCATAACATTTTTTTTATGTATTAAATATTAAAATATAAATGTAGATACACGTATACATGTATATATACTTGTATATTTTATATCTTTTTATCAATTTATAATAGGCACTAATAGAAAAAGGAGAACGATCAGCATCTGTTTGTCAAGAAATGGGAGATAAATTAGCAGAATGTTGTATATTTCTTGTTCGATGCTCACAACAAATGAATGTTTCTGCTGAATCATTTGTTAAAATTTTTATTGACAACCTCACAGCCTTCTTTAAAAAAAGAGATTGTATTCTTCCAGCTGTTTTATTTAAAAGCTTAATGCAGCTTTGTTGGATTGGCAATTGGCAACTTGTACCACTTTTGGTAAAATTTAAACTTTATTAAACAATTATGTTGATACATGATAATGTCTAAATGTTTTAATATTTCGTTTTTAGGTAGATTTTTCTTTTGACAAAACTATTCGATCGTACAGAAGAGGACAAGCTCTAGAATTTCTAAAAATTTTTTATAACAATATTAGAATAATTACTTCTGATGACTATAAAGAAGAAAGATATATAATAGAAAATAATTTGTATAAATCTAGTCTGGATATACTTTCTAAAGTGAGTAATACACACGATACTGAAAATACTAAAACAGTCAGTAATGTAGGAAAAGAAATCAAACAAACATATGTTTGTCATCTTTTTACGCTCTTATTAACAATATATAATTATCACATACCTGAATTATGGAACTGGAAAAAAATAAGTCAGCAAATGATAAACTACAGATCATTAGTTTCATTAGCTAAAGATGCTAAAAGTGCTTATAATAAATTAGCTCATCGCATTGGTACATCAAAAATGTAAGTTTATAATTTTAATTTTAAATTTCTTGATAATAAGTGTAATTAATATATATTTTGAATTTTATTAATCATTTTTCTACTTTTATTATATTAATATTATTTAAGTACCATCTATGATGTTGATTATTTTTAAATTAACATACTAAAACTGTATTTAAAAATTTTATAATTCTTATAAAAATATTTTTCATTTTAATAAAGAGCGGTAGGATTGTGAAAAAATTATGTTCACATTTATTTACAATTTTCAGGTGTATGTGACAATTGTTGTTGTAATCTAAAAAATTTGTTTCATATTTATATTTTTTTACATAATACATATACACTGAAAAATATTGTGTTGAATTACAGTAAAATAAAATTAATTTATAAGTTTACATATTATTTTATATAAAAATATTTTTTTCAGTTGTCAAAAAAAACAAAAACCTGAAATAACTGCAATTATTACTAATGGAAATGAAAATGATAGTTCTGACGACGATTCATTAGATAACAATGAAATTCTCAACTGTGGTGAATCAAATATACTGAATAATTCTGTGAAAAAAAGTGAAAAAAAAAGGAAAAAGAATAGTGGTAAAACAAAAGAAAAGTTCAAATTGAAAAAAGAAGCACGTGAATTGCGAACAAAACTCATGTCGGAAGGTTTACAGTCTTTAGATTTCAGTAGTGTTAATATACCAAATGGAAACTGTGACAAATCTATAAAAAATGGAGATTTAGATGACACAAATTATGTGAAAAAAAGTAAAAGTAAAAGGACCAATTTAAATACATCAGATATTCCTAGCAAAAAGAAAAAAAAATCTATACAAAGTGGGGACTAGATTATTAAAAACTCAATATCATTTATTTCGAAGATTTTTTTATCAAATTCTGATAAATGAATAATATTACAAATGTCAATTCCACAATTTTACCCAAGTTAAAATTAATTTTGATATTTAGCTCATTGAAAAAAAAATACAATAATTTCTCCAAAATTTAATTCCCCATCTGTATGATGTTTGATCCAATTTTAAAACACCGAGAATAGTTTTAAAAAATTACTCCATTTAATTTCTTAAAAATGTGTAAAAAAAAATTTTGTTTTAAAAATAATTTAAATACATCAAAAAAACATATCTCAAAAATAAAAAATTGGAGATATACATGAATGTATTACCAGCTAGAGTAATAAAAAGAAAACTATAACTCATTTATTTACAAATAATCTAAGGATCAACTTTAAATTGGAATAGAATAATATGTAGAATTTTAAAAAGTACAGAAATATTTTTTTAAAAATCATATGCAGCTTTTTTACATGTGAAAATCAAAATGATAAGATTTTAGCTTTAATAGAATTTTCACTTATTGTATAGAGTTTATGAAGTTTGTTGAATTTGTATTTTAAATGTCTATATATTAAGATTTAAAAAAATTGTAAAACTCATTTTTATAAACAAGTAAAAGTTGTTATTTAAATAACTTTTATAAAAATAATCATCTTTTTATTTTTTGAAATTTATAATATTGTGAAAAAGTACCTTAAATTTACTCCGCGGAAAGAATTTAAAAAAATTATAATCATGGAAATGATAAAAAGAATGTTTGAAAGATGTAGAGTTCATGAACATTTTTCAATACAGCTTACATAATTCTACAGATATTAGTAAAACTAATAATTTCATAAACAAAATTGACAAAAAATAAAATTGGAACATTGAAATTTGAAGAATTTTGGGAAAAATGTGAAAACAGTTTTTATGAAATATAATTTAGTTTTTTTCATAAAATGTTAACTATTTGTTGCATTGAAAATTTATAAAATAAATTTTTTCGAAAAATAAAAACTATATATATCTCATGAACCATTGGTCGATTTTGTTTTTCAAATTCAGATACTAATTTTCTACATATTAACGAATAAAACGATTCATCAAACAATAAAAATTAAAAATCAAAAGATTAATACAAGGATAATGTAAGCTGCGTTATGTTCATACCAAAGATTATTAGATTATCTCTGATAATACAATTTTTCAACTACAATAAAATTATTTAAAATAGTACCTCGATTAAATTCATATATTTAATGGAGTGAATAACTAGTGCACAAAATATTAATTATAGAAATAAAAATGTTATTTATTAATTTAGTATTCTATTAGAATTATGTATTACTCAACTCTTGAAATGTTTATCAATATTAAAAAAAGATCATATAATACGCATGCGTAGAACGATGTAGAAGATGTATTTGACACGTGCTGTTGATTGACCAATTAAAGTTAAAGGTTGATACACAATTGTAGTGTGCATATGAAGTACATAACTAACCTAACTAGAACTGAGTATATTCTTGCAAAATAAGTAAATTAAATTTCTTTAAACAAATTACACTGTAATACAATTCAGTTGCATATGTTTATACATTTTTTTATACTCATAGAACTTTAGAAATTAATTATTATTATTTAGTATTAGTATAAATGTCTATTTATAAAATAAAAAATAATTTTATTCTGCATATTATTTTTTAAATAAAGAACAGTTAATATTTAATATACTTTTATTTTTATTGAATGTTTCTTATTATTATGAATTTAATATAATTAAACTAATTATAGATGAAGGAAATATCGTCATTTTATGAATCTGAAGTCGAGATAAAAAAATGGTATGAAGATTTTCCAAAAGGAGAATTTCCAACCCAACATGGAAAAAGTGAAATGGATGTCATAGATTTAAAAACTGAAGCTAAGAAATGCCTTGATTCTGAAAGTGCAGCTTATCACTTAAAGCAGTCAAAAATGCAGAGTTCAGAATATTTGTGGTTAAAAACAGCATTGACGAAGGGAACAACATCAGATAAAGTAGCTGCAGGTGTTATATTAGTTCAAAATAGTCCTAAACATAATTTAAATCATCTAACAATATTGACAAATTTAGTAAAAGTTGCTAAACATAATCAATGCAGTATAATTATTGATGTATTAAAAGATTTGTTTTTGTCTGATTTACTTCATCCAAAATATAAGCTTTTAAAATTTGAGGAGCAAGATTTTAATAAATTAGATAACCTTAATAATTTTTCAAAGAAATATAAGATAAATTCAATCAATAAAAAAACTTTGACAAGAAATAATCTTCTAACTATTTGGTACTTTGAAGATCAATTGAAAGAACTTTATAACCGTTTCATTACGTCACTATTAACAATAGCCAATGATACAGTCGATACAAATAGAGAAAAAGTCATAGGAGTAATGACTGAATTATTGATATCAAATTCAGAAGAAGAATTCAGACTTCTTGATTTAATAATAAATAAAATTGGTGATCCTACAAGCAAAGTAGCTGCAAAAGCTATTTTTTCTCTTACTAAACTTTTATATGAACATCCTAATATGAAATTAAATGTTTTACATGAAGTAGAAAAATTATTGTTTAGAAATAATGTTTCTTCAAGAACTCAATACTTTGCAATCTGCTTGTTAACACAATTTATTTTATCAAAAGAAGATATTGAGACTGCAACAACTCTCGTTAATGTTTATTTTGCATTTTTTAACGCATGCTTAAAAAAAGGAGAACCTGAAAGTAGAATGATGGCTGCAATTTTAACTGGTGTAAATAGAGCATATCCCTTTGCTGATGTAAATTCTACAAAACTAAATGAACATATAGATTCCATTTATAAAGTTGTATATCTTGGTACTTTTAATGTGTCTCTTAATGCTCTATATTTATTATTTCAAGTAAGACATAATATATGATCAATATTATTAAATAATTTTATTTTAATTTCTAAAAAATAATATTTATTGACTTGTATAAATGCACATGTATATATACATGCATACTTGTAATAATAAAAATAATTATAAGTATTATTTTCAGATTGCTAATAAAAATCTAAAATATTCAGATAGATTTTATTCAACTTTTTATCGTAAACTTTTTGACTCGCAAATTGAAATATCAAACAAAAGAGCAATTTTTTTGAATTTATTATTTAAAGTTTTACGTAGTGATCATAACATATTGCGCATGCATGCTTTTATGAAACGAATTCTTCAAATTTGTGCTTATTTTCCTGCCAATATGGCTTGTGCTACTTTATATGTTGTATCTCAAGTTTTGCATTTAAAAAAATATACTAAAAAAATATTAATGACTTCCAAAAAATCTACTCAAGATAAAACTGGAATTGATTTAAATGATAATGATAAATCTAATAGTGAAGATTTTATTCCTAAAAATAAAAAAAATACTATAATTTTATCAAATGTAGTAACTGAATCATTAGAAAATTCAAAAGAAGATATAAAACCTGAAAACATAGAAATTAAAATGGAAGTAAGAACCACAATTTATAATCCATTTGTTCGAAATCCACTGCATTGTGGAGCAAATTTTAGTTTTTATTGTGAATTAGAGGCTTTAGCAAACCATTTTCATCCAAGTGTTTCTTTATTTGCAAAAACAATTTTAGAAGGTATTTATATAAATGTAAATTTTAGAAATTCTTTTATATCTATATATTTATAAAAAGAAACCAATATAATAATTTTTAATCTTTTATAAAGTAATTAGTGTTTTAAATTAGTATGATTTAAATTATTTATCATTTTGAATAAAGAATATAACAATATACTTATAAATTATAATATTATTTAGCTATTGATTTTAAATACAAATGAAATTTATTTAATGCAATATTAATTTTTATTTCTTTATCAAAAGAAAATTATCTTTAATATTGCAAATTATAATTATCTCTTTCATATTAGAATTTAATAATGTTGAGAATTATAGAAAATGTTTCTTTTATGCAACAGGAAAATGTATTGATTACACTGGAGATCCTCTTAAGGATTTGACTTTAATTCGCTTTTTAGATCGCTATGTATTTAAAAATCCAAAAAAACTAGAAAAAAAAAAAGTAGTGAAAAAAAATGATCCCTTAGCTAAAAGAGCATCATACACTCCACAAGGAATTCGAGCAATTCCTGTTAACAGTTTAACATATCTTAATGAAAGAGAAGATCGTATACCCATTGATGAACTATTTCTTTATCAATATATGCATAAACAAAGAGAACTAAAAGGTATTAAAAAAGAAGATAACAACGAAGATAACGAAAGTGTTAATAGTGAAGATTTCAATGATATGCTGGATCAATTGAGTACAAATAAAGACCTTGATGAATTAGACATAGCCAGTGATTTTAAACCACAAAAAAAATTAAAGGGTAAGTGTATTAATAAAGATATTAAAAATTATTAATAATTAGAATATATTTTTATATTCATTCATATTCAACTGTACAAGTACTAATAAAATAAATAGTATAAATTAAAAATTTAAATAATAATTGAAGTTCAAAATTAAAATATAATTTGTTTTGATAATAACTTAATGTAAAGTAAAATATTTTTCAAACTCTATTAATTTTTTATGCTATTCTATATTTGTTACATTTTTAAAACTTTTTAATTTAATTATAATACTTTTATAGATGAATCTGGTGATAATGACAACGATGACGATGATGACATTGAGGACGATAATAATAACGATATAGAAGATAAAAATTTTGGTGAAGTAGAATTAGATGATGAATTTGAAAATTTGAGTGATTTAGATGATATTAATGATGATAAAAGTGATATGGAATTTGATGATTATGACAGTTTTGAAAAATCGTATTCTAAGAAAAGAAAAATTAATAAAACTATTAAAAATATAAGTAAAAAATTGAAAGGGCTAGAGAATAATACTTTTGTATTTGCAGAAGAATTTGCAGAGATGTTAGAAGAACAAGGACGTTTAAAATTTAAACACGGAACAAGTAAATTATATAGTGATCGTGATGGAGCTTCTGCAAAACAATTGGATTGGGAATCTGAGCGAAACCAACGAATTTCCAATCTCCATAAAGTAAAAAAATTTCCTAATAAATTTAAAAGCAGAAACAAGACTTCAAAATCTAAAAAATTATAAAAAATAAAAATATTTTTATATTTTAAAAATAAATTTCTTTAAATACCTTTCAATACAAAAATCGATTTATTAGAAAATGTTTTCAAAGAATGAGTGATAAATACTTTTTACTTATTCATTAATTTTATTTTTAAATTATATAAGAAAATTAAGAAGTTAATATTATATACTTAATATACTTTTACAATAAAAAATGCGTATTTTTTTCTTTAGAAAATTATACTTAATTTAACACTGGAATAATCAAAATACTAGAAGTCAACTTCATTAACATTCAACTGAAAAATGTATATATGTCAAAATAACTAAGCTATTAAACATTTTCATAATATACATATGATAATGTTCATTTTACAGTCCTGTGCACTATATAATCAAATATTAAATAATGAAGAAATAAGAGTTAAAGATTTTTCTGCACAATTTACAGATACACATCTATCATAAGAATATCATCGCAGTCATAACTTACAAAATTAAAATACTTCAATGCACTGTAAATATTCGTCCAGTAAATGAAAAACTTTCATTTGCAAATCACATGTTCATTCATCCAAATATCTTTATGCATCTTCAACAATTACGTCAAACTACATTATAGATTAAATTTTGTATTACATTAAAATGACCATCAAATTACCTATTTACTTAACATAACTACAAATGCCTAACATACAATTATTCGATATATATGTATTTATATATAAGTACGCTTTTCTATTACTTTAAATATAATTTTTATAAAATAAAAAATATACGCAACTTGAGTGACATTATTGAAGTTATGTTTTGTAGTAGGCGAATATATAATTTTTTCTTTCAAAATTATGTTATTTATTATTAAAAATATAATTATGTTAATAGCAGAGTAAGTTATGTTATGTAATAGCAAAAAAAAAAAAAAAAAAAAAAAAAAAAAAAAAAAAAAAAAAAACAAAAAAAAACAAAAAAAACAAAAAAATGCACGCACAAATACAAATTTTTAAACATGACATAATTTGAAGACTGTATAATCGTATCGAAGAACACGAGGCTACTCAGGGTCTGGTTTTGCTGATCCTTCCTCATCACGAGCTGGACTATGCCACGTTAATCTCTCTTCATAGAATTTAATTACAATTTGTGGACACTTATCATTCGCAATTCGTGCAGGTACAAGATCTGCATCATCAGTTCCTTTCCATTTCATAAGAAACATTAATTCTCCACTTGAATCAGTTGCACCAATAATACGTTCTGGTTCTAAATTTCTATCAAAACCTAAAAAAAATACAAAAATAATTTCAGCAATAAATTATATAACAATTAAAAGTATTTTGAAAATTTTTTTGAATTACTAAAAATGTTTAGAACTAGAAATTTTTTAACAAGATACAATTCATTTATTTCAACACTCAATTATAAAATTTAAAAAATATTTAATAAATATTTAAAATAAAACTTTGATCCATAATTAAATTGTATAACTAATATATAAAGAATATCTTTGTTATTAATTGTCAACCATACCTTCAGCTTTCTTTTCTTCAACTGCCTTCTTTTTAACTTGTGTTGGTGTAGGCGTACTAGAACTATTCCGTTTTTTTACCTCTTTCTCTTCTCTTCTTTTACTAATAGCTGCTGCTTCTTTTTTCCTGCGTGCATCTTCAAATTGAGCGATTAAGTCTGGACAATCTAAGTTCTCCTCTGGCTCCCATGTGTTTTCGTCATTTGAATATCCTTTCCATTTTAAAAAGTATTCAATCTATAAAATATTAAAAATTTATCAATATGAATTGTTATAAAATTTTTTTAAATTCTAAATTGTAAATAAAAAGATAACCTTTGAGAATTTTTAGTAGCATGTTTACATTAATAATAAAACAGAGTTATTAAAAAAATTATTTGAAGCTATATTTCATCGTTACTTAAAATTTACTATCTATTTTTCAAGTAAATAATTAACATTGAAATTAATTTATAAGTAAACTTAATTACAGTTGCATTCAATAATTTAATACTCAATTCAAAAGTAAAAGCTTGTAGGAATAAATTTAAAAATAAAATGTTTAAAACAAAAAAACAAAAAAAATATCACGCCACAATTGTGAGGAAAAACATGAGGTCTAAATGTGTATAGTATATTAAGAAATAATAGTTATAAAGTTTTATTATGAAAAATATTTACTTTTCCTTTAACGATTCGTCTGTCAAGGACTTTCTCTACACTGTATTCCTCTTCGGTCTCTCCTTCGGTTGACGGCGCATCCTTGGACTTGCTCATATTTGCACGGTTTTATCGTTGTCTATTGAAAATTTACCAAACTGCAATGAATAAAAGGACAATGGAATAATTAGCAAAAAATGTATTAACTTGAAGAAATGCTTTGGATAATAAATTGGTCGATTGACGGAGAAACTTACGACACGAATAATTAAAAGGTCGTAAAAGAGGAAGTTCCACTGAATAATGATATAGGACGAACGCGCGGCGTTGGAGACAAAAAAAAGTAGCAAGACCGGGAAAGCGGGAAAACGCGGCGTGACCGCTCGTCCGGCGATCGAGCGCCGAATTATTTCTCGTAACAAAGGCAAAGGCGCAGCCCAAAAACGAGCTAATTAACGTGGAGTCGTAAGTTGCAAAGCCTAGTAGAAAAAGTGATGCGTATCCGGCGAGAAAACGAGAGATATCGGGGAAGCGTGCCCGTGTCCAACGCAAAACACACAGCCGCCAATTGGGGGAGAGGTAAAATGGCGGCAAAGCCGTGGCAGCGGCGGCGAGGGCCGGCGAATTTATTCGCGCAGCTCGAGTCGTCGTTCCAGGCCCGGGTACTTACCTCGCACGACGTCCGCCTGCCGGGGAAACTCGGGTCTCGGCTCGAGAAAATGCGGCCTCCTCGTGCGAAAGATTTTCCGCTGCCTTCCTTTCTTCTCCCTCGGGGAACGCGCAAATTCAGAGTGCGTGTCTGCCTAGGCGTGCAACGGTTCTCCGACTAATCCCGAGGTAGAATCAGTTTGCGCGTTGCCGGTGCCGCTGGGTGGCGTCTCAACCTATCAACTCGGCCCGAAACCGCGCGCACCGACGAATCTAGAAAAAGTATCCGTTTGCTCGCGCGCTCAAATTCGCCCAGTGTTGCCAAACCCCCGGCCGCGCGACTTGGCTCGTACCCCCTGGGATTATTGGGAGATGTCCCACCCGATACTCGCGATCTCCGCCCTCATCTCGTGTCTTTTTTACAGGGCTTGCGCTGGGGCAACGAGTCGTGCTAATTTCCAGGGATTTTTCGCGATTTGCAGATATCCGGCCGATCGATCGGTTGCTCGGCTACTCGGCCACATTGAAATCCGCGATTCGGCGTCGTGGCCGGTGGTTTTTTGGGCCCGACTCCTTTTCCTTCTCCCAACCTCGAACAATGTGTTCGAACAACTTATCCTTTGTCCACATCCCTCGAGTTTTTATTCGTGACTCTTTTCATTTATTTGTATGTTTCATGAGGCCTTTCGTCTACTCGTAGGGATCTAGGCGTAGGAGATGTTTTCGAAACGCCTTATTTCCGTTCAAATATGCGCACGCATTTCATCAATTGTTTTATTTTGAAATAATCATTTTACTTTCAATTCGTAAGATTATACCGATTTTAATTAACACCAACCCTAAAGAAAGAAAAGGGAAAAAATGCATATAATCTCATTTCCGAGTAAACTTGATAAGCAGTTATTAAAACATAATTTTTTGTACGTGTATGCGAGAGTGCGAACGGGTGTGTCCGTATCCGTATCCGCGTCCGTGTCCATGTCCGTGCCGTGTGCTCACTCTATACTACATGTATCAGTCGGTACGGTTCACTTATCAGTTTCATTATACTAGATAAAATTCTTAAATGAATTATCCCTTAACTCGTACACCTGTCTAATGTAGCATGCTTTTTTAATATTTTATCAGGCCCATATGGTACAAGACATAAACTTTAATCTAAGAATATTTAGTTGATATTTCATTATTTTTATATCATGATTTTAAGAATAACAATTTACTCTAATCCTAATTTTATGCACATGTGATTTTGCGTCGTACCTTTGAATGTCATAAGTACTCTTATTGCAGAATTAAATACATAAGCAACATTTAATCACATTATCATTAATTATAATTGTGCTTAACAATATTAAATCATTTACATTTTATATTCCGATTTTTTTTTTTTTTTTTATTTTGACAAAATTATTGTTGAATAAAAGAATTACATTCGTAAAAAAAAATCTTAAAATGAAAATAACAAACTCTGTTTTTACTATATTTTCGAAAATGAAGTACAAATAAATAAAAAAACATTTGAAATTTAATTTAATACTTTAATTTAATACTTTTAAAATTTAATGTATTTTTCATGTCAACATTATATATTTTTTAAATATACTTTTCAAGCCATTGTTACAAATTTTTAACTTTTAAAACAAATCAAGTTATCGATAAACTATTCTATATCTATAACTCTTTAGTTATAATAAACAATTTTTTCATCGACTACATTTTTAAATACACTATAAGTGTATTATTAAAGTAATATTAAATTGTCTTATCAAAAAACAGTTCACTTTCAGTGTTTCAATAAAACATTACATATTTGCAAATAAATTGCAATAAATTTAAAACTATTTATGCAGTGTTAATTTTTTAAATTATTACACCAATACATTAGTTCTATTAAGTTCAAAAAAAGGATTTTAATATTTTCAAAATAACATTTAAAAATTTTACAATTTAATCGATTTTATTAAAAAAAAAAAAAAAAAAAAAAAAAAAAAAAACTAATTTTACTTTAAGGTTATCAACAACTTTATGATAATACGAATAATAAAAGCTGCGAGCACGAAATTTCGTGTATTTTCTTGTATGTCGGTTTTAACGTTTTCATACTAAATGAAAAGAAGGACATCAGTATTTATTCATACACTTGTTTTTCCATAAACTGTTATATAAATATTCATTTAATAGTATAAAAAGTTTATACATTAAATCGAGTTTCTCCTTTTCGCAATTTATCTGAATTAACTACCCTGGCAATTGAAACAAATAAAGCCTTTCGTAATTTAATTTTCGAATTTATAAATTTAGAAAAATACGTGCACTGAATAGAATTGCACAAATAGACATAACAGGATATCATGGATGTTGTGGCGAGCAAGAATTAACCTGTTCTAATCCAATCATTGGACCACTCGGAAAGGTTGAAAAGTGTAAAATGATGCTATACAGTTTATATATTTATTTAAATGTTTTAATTTTGTAATGGATAGAATTATTCAATTACATGGATAAATGGATTATCTTGAACATCGCACTACATTCATTAATATTCATTTTCTTAAGCATTAAATTTAAATATGACATTAAATTTAATTTCTATCAGAATAGAATAATGGAATATACACTCGCATAAAGTATCAGTAAAGCGTACGACATTTAAATGAAAAAGAATCAATTTATTATGGATCTCGCATGTAATTTTCATATAAAGAGTATATGATTGTAGACCTGAGAATTAAATATCGTGGAGTAGAAAAATGTTCGTGCGTGTGAGTTTATTGTACTGTCGTAGTCGCTAACGACTTCGGCAAAAAAGTCTCTTGCAAAGAGATCACCTGTTGTATTTTTTAAAATCAATGCTTACGCAAAATACATTACATTACATTTGTCACCCCTCGTTACTCGTTGCACATCTAGTCTCAAATTATACACGCACGCGCACACGTTTACATTCATTATAAATGTTAATAGTAGTTTTATATATAAAAATGCAAGACTAAATTCATAAGCCCTTGAACTTATTGCATTAGTTTCAGGTAACTACTAGTAGAATAATATATTTTGTACACGTTTTAAAACAATTAATCATGTTTTCATTTAAACTATTTTATCGAACATTTTCCTGCTCGTTAAACTTTATGAACTCTTCAATTTTACCAAAAGTATTAAAGTAATTTATTTTTTTCGCGCGATGAGGCATGAATTCAAATATTTCCAAACGTAGTGTATTACAAGTACTTTTACTTTTTAATTTTTTGAATGAAAAAAATAATCTTTATTTCTATTAATGTAAATATACAGCCAGTTTATCTTACAAATACATATATTAGAAAATATTTTTTATTTAACGCATCATCTTATCGGTAAAAAGTATAATTTGGTGAATAAAAACCATTATTTTTATTCGAATATAAAGTTTGGGGTGTAAATTATTATTTTACCTACATTATTATTTTATTTATATTGAAATTATGAATACAATTTTGAACATTTATTCCTTGTATATTCCAATTGTATAAATTCGTATTTACGGAATTAAAATACGATTATTATTTTATAATTGCATTGATTTATAATTATAATTTTTTAATTTATACTTGAAATTAAAATGATTATCCAAATTCTTTAAACCGTATATTTTTTAAATTTGATGACTAAGGTCGTATTACTTTAAAAACGTATTCTTATATTATGCTTTAAATGAATTTCTTCTACATGTATTTAAAATTTCGACCTTCAAATAAAATATAATATAAATAAAGATGTAATAAAATTAATGAATTATTACTTTCGACCTATTACTTTTCTAAAATCACATAACTTTATGAATATTAATAAATTAAAATTATCTGATACTATTCATAATTTTAATTTTACAATAATAGGGATGTTATATAATAGTTCGTTATTGTTTGGTATAATATGTATTTGTTCTTGACTATTTTTAATTAATTCAATTAAATTATTAATTACCATAGGCTCTGCATAGTAAATAAAGTTTTTATTTCTTTAAGGTAATGGTACCGCCAAAAAATAGCCTCATTTTACTAGGATAAAATGATCTTTTTTGATAATTTTCTATATAATCCTAGAATATCTCAAATGATTTATAAATTACAATGTTTTTGTTTACCGAATAATAAATTTATTTTTGTTTAAAAACTGCAAAAAAAATACATTATTTTATGAAAAACAATGAAAAAAATTTGTTAATTTACAATTTCATTTTTTAAATATATATGCGTATTTTATCTAAAATATTTTCATCACAAGTAGTATTGGTTGATCAATAACCTACTGATCTCTTTTCCTATCTAATTTCTTATTCCAGTAAATTAATTATTTAAAAGCATTTATTCAATAAATTTAAGATTTATATAAATAAATTTATTAATTTAATAAACTACTTAATAAAATGCTTAATAATTTTTTTCTTTTTTGTAATTTATATCATTTTTTAATTATAAAATATTCTTCAAAATTTTTAATTAATTAATTTAAAATTTTTTCCGTTTATAGAAATATATATTATTCTTTCATAGAAATATATATAACGGACAAAATATTAATTTATTTAATAAATTTTTTGATTTAAATCTTAAGGCTCATTATTAATTTGTAATATATACATATATTTAAATAAATTCACTACATAAGCAAAAATATAAAAAATATGGATTTATCAAATAATACAAAATAATTGTGCGTCTTTAATTTTATATAAATTGCGATTCGTCATTTTATCTACATTATGATGATACAACGTTCACTTTAATTATCTGAATTATAATTGTTTTTACAACTACTGATAAAGGTAAATGATCGAATTCAATTACTTTGCATTTGGTATTTATCGAAGCTAATATTAGGATAAAATCCGATAGATACACGAATAAAACTGTAATTATAAAATTATAAAATAATGTATCTACATATAACCCAAAAAAACGTTTTATAAACAAATCGAATTAAATAAATTGAATCTGAATGCCTTAATGATAAGTCACTCGAATTTTTCTTTACCTAATATGAATTTTCTTGGAGTCGGTGAACAATTAAAGATTCACTTGTAAAATGCTCCAAAAATTTGATTTATTGACAAAAATATTTTTATTTTATTTTAAATTTATGTTGAGTAGTAATAAAGTAAGTTATAATTAATCAATACATTAATAATTAAATCATCGAACAAAACGTATATTATGGGTTTTGTTATTGTAATAAGAAAAAGTAATAATGATATTTCCAAATCATATATATTTAAAAAATTGTATATAATAATTTATCAGAGTTTAATTTAAAAAAATAATTTTTTTAAAATAAATATCCAACAGCAATGTTAAATTGATACTACAAATTACCTTTTATTGTACTTATATTATTATTTATTACATTAAAAAAAAATACAAATATTGCTGAAATAAAAATGCAAGTAAAATAAATTACCACAGATAATTATTTAAAAATTATATTTTAAAATTAAAGTCAATGAATATTCAAATGTTGTTAAATCGTAATAATTATATAAATTTTTTTTATTAAATTCATTCTTTATACAATTTTGCATAATTTGTATTTAATATTTATTATTATTATATATTATTATAAGATTTTAAAAAAATTAATACTCTATTTTTCATGTTAAAAATTTTTATTTACACCTTTTGAATTTACTATAATTTAGAGTGATTAATATTGAAACTGCTTAATAGAATTTTAGGAATGCTTTTTTTCTTATTATTTTTAATTTATCTTAGAAAAATATATAATGGTATAAATTTAAAAGACGATATAACAAATAAATAAATTAATTTTATCATAAATAAAATTTTTTTTGCAATTTAATTAAAAGTTTAAAAAATTAAAAATTTATATTTACAAATTTTTATAATTAAAAAGTTATAACCAATATTATATTATACTCGAAATATCATGTACATGCGCAGAAAATCATACGGTTTTTTTATATATTTATATATCATCAATAATAAAAAAAAAAGAGGATTGGAAATATTGATGCTGTGTCTGATTCTTGTGATCATGTAGAGGGAGTCATAATAATCAATGGGGCCGACTTACTATAAACGTAAATTTGAAAACAAAAGCTAATCAATGTAAAAAAAAATTTTTTATCATAAATCATTATATCATAAATATACAAAAATCCATTTTTCTAAAAACGAATTAGTTAAAATATATAAATCCGTATTTTTTAATATGTATCTAGTTAATATATTCTGAAAGTATGCAATATTTATTTTTATGTAAAGAACTGCTGTTTTGACTTTCACAATTCACAAGATAAGTCAATTTTTAATGTTTTTATACAGTTTTTACTTCTTGAATTCAATACGTTATTTTTCTTATTGTTTTAATTATTTTTTTTTTTTTTTTTTATGTAATAGTATAATAATTGCAATTAGTATAATAATTATTTTAATGATTATAAATAAATAATGTAATAAATGATAAACGCTTTTAAAGCAAAATCTAAATTACTTGGTTGATTCAAATATTGAAATCTGATCATTTGTTTACATTACCTCTATTTATGTTTTCTGGTAACTCCCCGTCTCGTACTATATACTTCTCTAATATCTTTATTTTCAAATTTCTTTTATAATTAAATATATTCATTATTAAAATTTAATGAAATCATATTAATATAGTAGTTAATTTAATTTGAAGATTCTTTTTTTTGAAATTATACCAATAAAATAGAAAGAAGCGCAACCAAGAAATAATTTTTATAGTACTTATTTATCCCTATGAATTCGATACAATCGTATTCATAATGTAGTAGTACATTATATTACAGAAAGTATATTCCTGTTTTTCCTTTTTCCTTTATTTCTTCATTTATTTAATTGAATTTATAAGTTATTTATTTTGACTTTTGACTACTGTCATCCCACGATAACTCCATTGTCCTGTTTAATTTCTTTTTTCTTTAAATTTGAAAAAAATAAAATCTAAATGGTATAATGATTTTTCAATTTTTATCAACTTTTTTTTTGTATATTACTCTATCAGATCCTGATTTCTTTTGACTTTACATGTATATTTCTATCATTAACTTGTCAGTTCAATTATAAAATTAATATTATTTCAAATTACTTAAAGTAAATACATCATTTAATAATTTTAATGAAATATTAAATTACGTTTTAATATTTAATTTTCACATTTTCATCAATACAAAAAATGCAAAAATTAATTCATTTATATGGAAACGGTATTGGTATTCATAATTTATAAATTTATTTCTTTGACTGAAAATTTATAATTTTTAATTTATGTCATTAAGAGTAGCTTTAATAAATTTGTTTATGTTTATAATATTATTTTTTAAATATTTTAAAGTTAAATGTTGAATTTGACTGTTTACTTGGTAATTGTATGTTAACTGAAATTTCAAATTTAAGATATATTGCTGTTACGAGATACGAAATGTATTTTAATTTTAAAGAAAAAAAATAAAAGTTTCTAAAATAAAATATCTGATATATATTTAAATATAGTATATTATATATAAACAAAATTAGTAAATACATTTTATTATTCAATGTATAACAATCAAATATCTTTGTTATAAAATTTACATATGAATATTATGTACGATTATAATTTTGATTATAATGTTCATTTTTAAATTTAAACAGATAATTCTAAAAATAAACTTTACTTTTACAATTAAAAATATTTTTATCTCTGGAAAAAACGATTTTTTTTCTATCAAAGTAATTATCAATAAAGATTACTATAATACTCTATAGTTAGCATATCATGGTACCTTTTAAAAATTGAAAAATAGAAAATAAGATAAATGATTATATAAATTATATTAATAAATAATTCAATATTGTTTCATTTTAAAATTATTATATGTGATCATAAAAAAGTTTAAAGTTTTCTTAATATAATATAATACTTAATTTTGAAAAGAGTTATTTAAAATACTTACAATTTATGTATATTATTAAATAAACAAATTATTATTTTGTTACAAATAATTCAATTTTAAAAATATCGTTTTAATAAACATTTTTTTTATTATTTGAATCTAGAATAATATTTAGAGTAATACCAAATTTTAACAATTTAAATTGAAATGTTTACATGCATGGCATTAAAATTAAACTTTACTTATTTACTAATTTACTATTATGTTATGAATATTTTTTTATTGTATATTTATTTTTATAAAAATAAAGTGTCAGATATAAATTACCTCTTATAAAGGTAAGTAAATTAAAATCTATTTATCGACATAAAAAATAAGCGAATCATAAAAGATTATTTATGAGAAAAAATAATAGTTGTATATTATTAATTATCATTAACCATGTTTTAATGTTTTCTTGAATTACAAAATTGACACATGTAAATTAAAAACAACAAAACAGTTACAGATAATAAACATAAATAAGTATACGGACACCAAATTATACTTATTACATTTATCCAGTCAACTTTGAGAACTAATAATGAAAAAAAGCGATATGTTGTATTAAGGTAACAATAATTAATAGAGAACAAAGATATGGTTGAATATATTGAAAGTATAAATTGTTTTTTTTTTTTGCACTTAAGTATATAGTTCTATATGTTAATTTTAATTTAACAATATCAAGAATGTGTAACAAGTTTTTTTTTAAATCAGTTTAGTATTACCTGTTGTGTTATTTTACTCATGTTTACTCATGCCAATGTATTTTCACATAGTTCTTGTGTAATCGTCATATGAAGCAAATTAAAATATCGAATATAATATCCTAATGCGTATACCTACACCTTTTAAACACGATTTTATGAGGAAGAAAAGAACAGTGCTTATAATATTAAATGTGACTCGTAATATTACTGTATTTATTATATTAACTTTAGTTTAAATTTACCGCTCTACAAATTCCTGTGTTCCGGCGTTTAAAACGAATTGCCACATTCGCAAACAAATCTTAATCTCCGTTCTATTCTGTTCTGTGCTAATAATTCATCCTTGAAACGGAAAAGAAAATAAAGAGAAGGGAACGCAGTTTTAAAGAAACGAGAGAACACATGCAGTAATGTATGTGAATTCATTGCACACAGTGTATAATAGATTTTCCATCGTGGCATTTATTAACTAGGATTTCATGTTGTACTTGAAAGCCTGATAAGGAGTTAGGAGGTGGTATTGCAAAAAATAAATTGAAACATGAAGTCAACCGTAGTCGATCCATGGTCGAGCATAGATTCATGTTGGAATAACGAAGAAGAATTAGATTCTTGTGACAGATTCGAAGATTCTTTTGTTCCATGCTATTCGAATTCAGAAGAATTTATTAAATTACCGGATTCCGAACAGTATTTGGCACGGCTTCGTAAGTGTTCTCCCTCCATTAATTTTTTTAGTAATATTTTTAAATAATTTTAATGCAGTAAACGTGATAGGTTAATGTTTCGTGATTCGTTTAAAATGGGAGATTTTATTCACTTAGCTGTATTTTTAGTATAGATATGTTCATTTATAAAAATGCAACTTTAATTCTCCAGTTATTTACATACAGTGATCATTTGAGTTGAATTTAGTTTATAAAAAGGGATGTTTTTGTAAAGGATATGTAGGATTTCTCTAGCTTATTAATTATATAAATTTATGGATGAAACAAAAATTAGGAAGGTGAAAAAATTTGACAATTCATTTTACAATTAGTTAGGTTGTAAACGATAAAACAAAATTTAATTGTATAAATAGATTAAGTAAAAATTTTCATAATGAAGTATATATTATACACTGGTAAAACAAAGGTAAAACAATTAAATTATAAAATATTTATTATCTGTAAAATTAAAGGTGTTTAATAAATTGTTGTTTAATTGATTGTTGTTGTTTTTGTTGTTGATACTATTATTATTATTATTATTATTATTATTATTATTATGTAATGCTAACATCATATAAATTTGTTAGAGTCTAGATTGAAAACTATTCAAGGTGGCACATCAAAGCAAGATCTTATCAATTCACTCTGTAATGCAAAAGAAGATTGTATTGCAAGATTAATTACGAATGGTTATAATCTTGAAACAACTAAAGAACAAGAACTTGCAGCCAATCCACTTATTAGACATATAGCTCCTCATTTACAGGTACACAAAATATTATATCATAATTTTTGAACTACATGTACATGCAAAATTCATAGTCAACTAGTTAAATAAATTTCTTTAATTAATTAATCATTAAAAATCTAATTTATAACATTTTTCTAGTTAAAAAATATATCAATTTCAATTAATTAGATTTAATTACTACACAAGTAATTGTTTTTATCCCTATATAAAATATCAATAAATGTTCAAAACGTTAATTCATTTTTTTAGTAATTCTAATTTCAAGATATAAAATTGATTGATGAACTGTAATCAGTACAAAAATGTGTAAAATTTATTTTTACATATAATGTATATGTACATATAAATTGACCATATATTTAATTTATAGATTAATTTTGTTTTATTTCAACACTTTTTTAGGCTTTGACTGCTAATGAATTAGTTCACTTATTAAAGGCTGATGAATTGCAAAAAGTAGTGAATGAACAAAATCAACAAATTGAAGATACTGAAAAAAATATCAATAAATAACCAATAAAAAATAGAAACAAAATATAATTAAAAAAAATGTCTAATAAGTTATTTTTAGGAAAAGTTTTTCTTTTGGTAACTGGAGCAAGTCAAGGTATTGGCAAAGAAATTGCTTTAGCTCTTGGTTCATCTTTAGAAAATAGTTCACAAGTTCTTTTATTAGCTAGAAACTATGAAAATTTAAAGGAAACAGCTAATAAATTATCAAAATATGTAACTGTAAATTTTGGGAGCGTGGACTTAAGTAAAGCAAAGGCTGAAGAATTGCAAGGTAAGTTTTTAAAATAAATTTACAATATAACACTTATTCTATTATTTTAAAATTGTTATACAAAATTTCTTGTAAAAAAATAATAAAAGATATTTTATACTAATATTTCATCAATTTTTAAATAATTAAAAAATAATTTATTTACCTTTTGTATAATCCAATATACATTTTTTTGATAAATAAAATTATATTTTAGATATCATTGTTAAATCTTTAGGTACAAATGATGTAAATCAATTTAATGAAGTAGTAATTGTGCATAATGTAGGATCTATAGGAGATGTTACACAGTCTAGTATTGATATGACTGATGTTAATGTTTGGCGAGAATATTATGATTTAAATCTTTTTTCTACAGCTATATTAAACGGAGTTTTTATTACGTTATTTAAAGAAAAAAATATTAAAAAACATGTTATTAATATCACTTCTTTGTGTGGATTAGTGCCATCAAAATCTCTTGCATATTATTGTACTGGTAAAGCAGCTAGGGAAATGTTTTTTAAAGTAAGTACAAAAATAATTATAGTGTAAAATATTTTTATTATTTTTTATTGTATAATTATTTTCCTAAATATTTTATGTAAAAATATACATATAATTACTTAAAATTTATAACTATGATAATTTTTTTATTTATTTATATGAATTTCTATTAATTTCTTTTATTAATTTCATAATTAAATTCTCCTTATTAATATAAATTTAATATCATAGATTTTTACAACTATAAATATTATTATTAAATTGTAATAATTTTTTTTCAAGGTTTTTGCAGAAGAAAATAAGAATATAAATGTTTTGAATTATTCACCTGGACCAGTTGAAACAGAAATGCTACGAACAGTGACTAACAATGTTGGAAATATAGATGTTAAAACAGAGTTTCAAAATTTAAGAAAAAACAATAAAATTTTAACAACAGAACAAACTGTAAAACGTCTTTTACAAATTCTATCAGAGAGAAAGTATAAATCTGGTGATCATGTAGATTATTATGACGAATTATAATTTAATTTATATAAAAACTTTAAATATTATATAAATCTTTTAAACATTGCAAATTGATATTCATATCTTTTTATATAAATGTATACATGATACTTTTGTATGTAATACATACATATTAAATAGCACCATATTATGATGATCACAGATACAAATTTTCCTTATTTTTATCACAGATATTATAAAGGCTTTTAAATGAATTTACAATTGGTTTATATAAATTGCAGCTGTATAAAAATGTTTTCTAACACTACAAGAGATAATAAACTAAATTTTTAAATGCAGCTGAAGATGTTAAAAAAATTTGTTATATATATAATTAAAATCTTAATTATAATGTATAAAATATATCAAATTATATCAAATTTTAAATATATATATTAATTAATATTAGAAACAAATGGAGTATACTCAGTATTTTTTAATTTTCTCCATCTTCGCTCAATAATGAGGGCAAGTACTATCATAAATAGTGGTAACACTGCAGATAGAAACCATACTGGACAAGGGTATAAATTTAATGTATGTGTATAAATAAATATATACACTGGTGTACTTGCAAATGGAACTATCATTTCCATTGTTGTTGTTAATGAGAATGTTTTTCCTATTTTTAAATTATAAAATATATTAATATAAATATATATAAATCAAATAAAAATATTGATAATGCAATAATTAAACATAGCATTTATTATTTAATTACTTACCCACATCTTTTTGTGGAACTGATTTCGATATCATAGCTCTAAGCATTGGAATGGCAGATGCACTAAATATTCCAATACCAGAAGAAAAATACATTTGCCATGGTTTTGTAACAAAAGCTTTTATTAAACAAGCTGTACTATTTGATAAACATGATAAAATAATAATTAATGTATCTGGAAGTTCTGAAAGTAATTTAAAATTATATGTTTTTAATACTTACAGAATATAATTATACAAAATTGAATAATATATTTACTTGTGATTGAACCCACGAATTTAATGAGAAATATCATTCCAATTATAGAGATTAAAATATGAGTTCCTGAATATATAGAAAATTCTGAAATATTCCAGCCTAATTTTGAACTTGAAAAAAGATATAAAATAGAAGAATTTCCTTCCAATATTACAACATGTAAAGCAATAGCTGAAATACAACTCCATACCAAGCATCTATCAAATCCATCTCTATTTTTAGTAACAGCACAAAATAATTCTTTAACGAGTGAACAATCAAATATACTTTTTAGAGTTCGCTGAAAAATTTTTCAATGGTATAATTAATATTATCAAAATAAACTTGAATAAAAAAGTTATAAAAATAATTATTTAAAGTTCAATACATAATTATACAAAAAGATTTTTTTATTGATAAGACAAAAAAAAATTTCCATACAAACTAATAAAATTATTTGTATTATGAAACTTACTGAACTTACTGAATTTACATTTTGAATTGTTTCTTTTACAAAAAAGAATGTATGTATTAATGCAACCAGGCATAACATCCCCGATAAAGAAAAAACAGTAGAATATCCAAATTCTTTAAATACAATAGGTCCTACAAATAATCCTGCTAAAAGTCCTCCAAACAATGTAGTATCTAAACAAGCTAAATGCCATGCTCTATTTTTATCATCCGTAATATCAGTAGTATAGCAGAAAAAAGTTAATAAAATTGCAGGAAATCCACCCAATAATGAAAAAGGTATAGAAGGTAATAAAAACCAATATATACTAATATCTAAGCCACAAAGGCAAGCAAGTATAGTGTAGTACAACAGTAAACCTTGAATAAGTAATTATTTTTAGATTTTTAAATATTTGTTTAATTAAAATTTATTAATATTCAAATTATATTTAGATTTTATATTACAAAAAATAAAGAAAAATATATATTTTAATGTGAAGACACTGTTTTACATAAAGTTTAAATACCTGTAAATGGAAAGAGAAGTAAAGGTTTTCTACCATTTTTATCACTCCATGGACCAAGAAAAAGTGACATTATTGTTGGAAATATTGTTTCAATACATGATTTTAACACTAAAAGAAGAGCAGTGTACGGTTGCACTAATTTTTCTACCATTATTGCTTCTTCACTGCTACTATTTCCATGTAAAATATCACATTCACTATTATTTAAGGCTGTCATTGTTTTGCATGTTCGATATACAATTAAATCCATCATTACATTGTCTGTAAATAGGAGTTATCATAAGATAAAATATTACAATTATTCTAAAATAATGTTTTATTAAGATATTTTGTTTTATTTGATATACCTTGAAATATTTTTTTTTATTAAAAATTTTTAATTTATTTTTAATCTATATATTTTTAAAGTACTCTATGTAGTACAGAAAAGATTTAATATTAGAAATAATTATTAATAAATCTTACACTTTAATTAATTTAATTAGATACACATAATTAAGTATTATTAATTATTATTATATACAAATAATAAATGTTTAATAAAAACAAATTCAATGAAATATTAATTTAATTTGTCTAAATTTAAATGTTTTTTATTTAATAATGAAAATAGATAAATAAATATAAACTTATTAAAAAATTATTTTTAACTTATAATGAATATTACTACATTAAAATAAATATTTCATTATTTTTTTTTACAAATAAACAAACCAATATGATTAAAATGCAAATGATTTGTAATGTATATTTAACTAAGGCATATGTATTAAAAAAATTCAGTAAATGAAAATACGATGATTAAATTTAACATAATTTTAAAATAAATTATTTCTCAATGGTTTTATAGTAAAACAAATACTAATATTTTATAATTTTTAATAAATATTATCAAATAAGTATTATAACATTGAAAGGTTTGGATTAAAAAATACATAAGGTTAATAAATATTTATTCACATATTTTACGTACCCGAAATAGAAAATGCAAAAAATAATGCAAATGCCAATGGTTCCATAAATATGAATCGTCTCCATCCTATATTTGGTGTTTCCATTGGAACTTACAATAAAAAATATTCAAATTCTAAAAGATGAAAACTTCACAAAGTATTTAAAATATCTATTCACTAGTAATAATAAATCTTGACAATTATTCCAATGAATATTATCAGCACCAATAATCAGCCGTTTTGATCAACTGTTTGATAAGTACTACAATTGATAAATAATTTTATGGTCATAATTATGTGGCTTCCTATTCAAGGTGTCTTTGTTTTGAATATTCACATTCAACGAGTGGCGAAAGAAATTGTATTTGCTCAATACACACGATTGCGACGATCTGCTTTTTAATTTTTTTTTTTTTTTTTGTCAATTTACGCATTTACATTTTAATATAAATTAACTAGTCAAAAATTATCTGTATTACATGTTATTACATCTTGTCATTACTTGACAGACGTTCACTTGTTCCCATTCTTCTTTGTGCCATAACGAAATGCCATTTACAGCTCCTGTGCATGACTGAACTTGGTACATAATAATAATAAAAATAATAATAATAATAATAATAATAATAATGACAATAATAAAGGCATGTTGAGTAGTTTGTAAAAATCTCAACACTAGGTAATATTTTTTATACAATAAATTTCAATTCTTTTATTTTAACGAATATAAGTATGATTAATACATCGTAATTAATAATTACACAATAATAATTACATTATAATTAATATATGTCTGATACAATAAATTATTTTAAAAAATTTTTCTTTTGCTTTTTAATACAAGCTTATACAATTATATTTTTACTTCATAGTTAAAAGAAAATGGTTTCTTTAAATTGATTCAAATTAATTTCATCATAAAATATTAATAATGTATGTTTGGTTATGAAATGTGATAATTTTTATTTCTATCATTATGATTATAACAGTATCAATTTATATGAAAAACTTGACTGTTGATGTTACATGTTTATTAATACAATTTTTAAATAAAATGTAAGTGTATTACATGAACCAATTTTTTTAGGTATTTATTTTTCTTGTACATGCTCTAAATATTTTCTTTTATCTAAACTGAAATATGAATTTTTTTATTTTAGCTTATAAATAGTACATAAAACTTATGTAATTATCTTATTATGTAATATCTTTAGAAAGTATGCAGGTACATCCTTGAGATTATTTTTTAATGATACTATTACTTTCTTATTGAATGTATTTACAATTTAATGTATGATATTATATTCAATACTGGTATTAAGTCAATTTATTAAATTCAGTTACTTTTTAGATTTTATCTATATATATATATATAATATGACATCATTTGATAATGATGAAAATAATGATCGTCCTAAAACTCCATCAGAAGAAGAATGCTGTGGAAATGCCTGTAATCCATGTATTTTTGATATTCATAAAAAATTATTAGAAGAATGGCATGAACATAAATTTAATAAATTAAAAAATTTAAAAAATTATTTATCTCTTACTCGATATATTAAATTTATTGTTCAAGATATTATAAAAGAATCAGATGATTGTATTTTTATTCAACTTAATTGTGCATCAGGTTACTGATTTACTGTTTCTTGTTTTTTATTTTTTATTACATGTTGATTTTATATATAATTTATATCATTTATTAATCAATTCAATCTTTAAATTAATACATTTTATCATACATTTTTCTATGACACAATGAAAATATATTGACTATATTAAAACATTTTTACAGAAAATAGAGATGGTGTTATTTTTTTATCACCAAGTCAATACATAATAATAAAACTATCTTCTATATCAAAACCATATACGCCAATATCTTGGACTCAAAATAGTATTAAATTATTGATAAAACTTTACCCAGATGGCGAAGCAAGTAAATGTATAAAACAGTTAAAAATTGGTGATAAATTGCATATTAGAGGACCATATGGAGATTTCAAATATTATAGAAATAGGTATTTATATTTTTGCAAAAAAAAGCTAATGATTGTATTATATACATATATATATAGAATGTATTGATTTCAAGTAATATTTTTTTTAGCTATAAAAATATTCTTATGCTAAGTATTGGATCTGGAATTGCGCCTCTTTATCCATTAGCTGTTTCTACAGTTGAAGATATACAAGAAGATACAAAAATTAAAATGATCGCAGGATTTAAATCTTTATCACATGTGCCTTTAAAAAATGAATTAAGACTTTTAAGTGACTATTGGAATTTTGATTGCATATTATGCTTACCTACAAAAAGTATGTATGACCATTAGTTGTAAATCTATTTTAAAAAATAATTTTATAAAAATTATAGTTTCAATTACTTGTTCAGATAATATAAATATTACAGGTATAAATATTATAAATAGTCATCTTAGCCAAAAAATAATTGATGAAACACTTAATTCTTATGTACCTGAAACTTCTTTAATATTAATTTGTGGAACTTCTGAATTTAACGAAATCGCAGAAAAGATTATTGAAAAGAAACATTTTAATAATTATTATATATTTAAATAATATTTGGCCTTTAATTTTTAATATTTATTAACTTTTAAATCTAAAACTTTTATATCTCATCAAATTTAAATATTTCCTTATATCTAATTGATTTTGTACAATTTATTTTATTTATTATTATTATTAAGGTAATAAAATTATTTTATGTATTTATAAAATAAAAAAAGTAAAATTATTAATTGTTAAATATTTTAGGTCACAATTTTTAATTTTATTAATAGTTTTAATTTGACAATTTTTAAAAACATAATGCACATAACATATGTTATATTTCTAATTTTGAAGTTTTAATTTTTGTTCAATGGATTTTCCTAATTCAAAGGAATTATAAAAAAATTGTGAAATTCACATTTGGATGAATTATAGGTGTTATAATTTATAAATTCAATATTAAGGTTACTAGATGAATCGAGATATTCTTTGTAGTTTATATTTATCTATTGTAAAAATAATATAAAGAAAAATTTTTTAAATTGTTATAAAAAAAAAGGATTTAAGAGATATATTCTGATATCCTCACTTACCATAATTGTAAGAACACTCACAAAGAATTTATTATTATCTAATTTTAACTTATAATTAATTTAATCTTGTTTTAATTGAAATAGGAACTGTGAATGAATGTTCTTAGTATTAATTTCTGATATTATTAAATAAAATTAGTGATTTTATTTTCATTTTAAGTTTTGGTTATACATTAAATTATAAGTAAAATGTTTTGATATTTATAAATAATATTTAAGAATAAGCATAAAAATTTGATTACATAATAAATATTGAAAGAATAATTGATAAATTAAATATTTTGATTAGATTTATTTTTATACATATCAAATTATACTATAAACAATGTAATATATATTTCATCATACAATAAATATTTTTACAATATTTTAAGAAATACATGTATTAAAAAAAATACTATAAAAAAATAAATTTATTGAACTAAAGCTGCTTGAGCTTGTTTTTTTATTTCTTCTGTTAATTCAATCATACTTATCATATTAGATTGTAACAATTGTTCATTTTTATTTATAGATTTTTTTAATATCTTCATCTTTTCATTGACTTCAAAATAAATTTTAGTTTTTTCATAAGCAATATTTATACTATTTAAATCAGAAGTTGTAGTACTATCAGTAATATTTGATTCTGTGTGAAAAGAGTATTATTAAATTTTTTATTATGTACATTAAAATTTTATGAAATTGCTATTTCATAGAAATTTAAATATCAATAGCATGTAATTATTACATTTGTAAATGTTATTGATATACAAGAAATTTTTTTATAAAATAATCAATTACCATAAGCTAAAAGCTTAAATGTTATATCGTCCATATTAGCTGAATTTTTTAAGTCTTGTAAGATCTCATCAATGTCTGGAGATTTTGGTCTTGGTGGCAAACTGTTTTTTTTATTTCCAAACATATTCTTTTTAAAATGAATGAGTTTGTATTTTGACATTAATTTCTCAATTTGTAATATATTATAATAAATATAATTATAAAAATTTTGTTATAAAAATATTTTACTGTTTATTAATGCAATAAATTAACGTTTCTTAAAGTAACTTAAATTATATTAAAAGAAATAGAAAATACCTTTTTAGGTTATAAAAATAAATATTTTTTTAATTTGCAATTTTTTCATTATGTTTAAAGAAAATCCATCATGTGTATTTTTTAAATTCAATTATATCACATTTACTTTATTTTTTATACTCTAAAATTAAGATACGTGTATTAGTTTAATTACATTTAATTGTTCAAAAAACAGCTTTAGAAACACTTGTCAAAAGTATCGATTGTTGCATTTACTTTTCATGTAATATCAGAGATTTTAATAATCTCTGGTAATATACTTAAATCGTGCTTTTAATATTTCACGAATAATAAAAATTGTTTAATACGATTACAATTCTTTTGAAAAAATAAAAAAGAATATTTATAAACGAAAAAGATAAATCATAAGCTAAGTATGTACGTAATAAATAAAAGTTTAAACTTGTGTTTCCCATTATTTATTGTTAGAAGAGGAATGTTCTCTTATTCTCTATTCGGTGGATGTTCTTCTCGACCATATGGTTTGTTTATTTAATATTCTAGGATTTAAATTTAATCTATTCATAGGATTTATATAAGAATTAAGTATTATTGAACAAATACATATTTTTCTTTAATAAAACCATACGATTATTCTTAAAATTTTCAAAAAAGATTTAAATAAATACGTTTACACCTCATAGATGCATATATCTGTTTTTTAATAAAAATATATGTTTTACAAAATATCATTCCTGCATTGATTAATAAATTATAATATTGATTAAATTTCAAAATTTAATGCAATCAATTTATATCGATACATCTAAAAAACATTTATCTTATTTTTTTTAACATTTTAAGATCATTTAACAAGGTATCTTCTAAATTTAAGATGTTATAATTTTAAAGAAAATAAAAATTATCTATCATTCATTACAATTTTTATTTTTAGATTTAAATTTATGCTGATATCATTTATTTTTCCAAAAACTGAAAAATAAAAATTATACATCATCGATTGTTTTAAATATCTTCTTTTACTCTATATTTAAAATAGAATATAGATGATAATATTCGTAAATTATTTTCTTTTTACCCTTTTCATTATTATTTACACAAATATTAATTGACTTGTATAAATAGAATAGTACCGACGAGATGTAGGCAAAATTAATTTTTAAAATAAGGCAATATGTTTATATATAATTAATTTTACTTTTTAAAATTCATTTAAATAAAAATTGATTTAGTTATTAATTATTTAAAAACTATACATATTAAATTTTTAAAAAATTCCGTAAGACAATTATAAGTATTAAACATTGGTTAAAAACGAAAACCGTTTATTTATAAAGTTCATTTTCAATTTTTTTTACATTCCCAAAAAAATTTTTACAAAATATCTTACAAAAATTTTATTAAAACTCAGTCATTTTTTTTTTTTTTTTTTTTTTTTATTATAAATAATTTTGCGCTATAGAACGTTTACAATTTTAATATAATTACTTTGATTTACACTACATAATGTTGGTTCCTTTGATCTCGGAGATAGCAGAACCAAAGTGTATTTAATTGACAATTTTGCTCAATTATTTAAAAAAGCTGCTCATCAGAAGCATCCGGGCGACCGGGTGATAACTATTAAACTAATAAAATTTGGTGTCACATGCGGTGGCCGAAAGGTTTGTCGGAAAATCAATCGAGAATATTCTTAACTTAAATGGGCCTTATGTTAAACGTTTAAATAAATAATTTTCTTCTCTTAATCGACGAGATTTGTTTCTCTAAATTAATTCATCCCCTTGTCTTTTCCTTGATTTTTAATATCAGAAGTGGAATACAACTCGCATACGATGACAAAAATGAACATTTATTGATACGTATAAAGTTGCGAACAAATTAGTAGACTAAATTGAAATGCGAGATTACGGATAATAAATAGCTTCGAATTCTAAAATACATAACTTAGGAAAAGTTATGTCAAATACTGTTCTGGCTTATAATGAACTTTTACGAATATATGGAAATAAATAAGAAAGGTAATATTTTCCGGAATTTATGAATAAATATTTTTTATCTTATTATATCATACCTAAATATCAATATTAAAAGTCAAACGCAATGCATAGTTTCTCTAAAAAATAAACCAACGTGTCCAAGTATTAATATATTGTTGTTAATAAATTTCGATTGATAATAATAGAGTTTTTTTTATATAACAATAAAAAATATATTTAACATAAAATAAACGAGAAACTTTATTTTACATTAAGCAGGGTCTCCCTTAATTCATGGAAAATGAATTTGTCATGATTTTTGAAGTAAAGATTGTCAATAAAAAATTAGTTTGTGGTATTAGTTTGAAGCACTAAACAAAAAAGCAATTTATTTTTATTATTGTGGAATATTTTAAAAATAATGAAAATTTTACTGTTACAGCTCGACAATTTTGTACAAAATATTCTGTTAATGACTTAATTTCAATAACTATTAATAGAGTATTTAAAAAATTCAGAAAAAATGGATCAAGAAGTGAAGTTGAATTCACTTATTCGCGTTACGTCCATTAAAAACATCTGAAAAATGAATTTTGTTTTTTTTTTTTGCTTTTAGAGCTAATTAAAAAATATAATTGGCTTTTTTACGTCATGCTAAATGAAAATAACTAAAAAATAAAATTTTTTATTTTTGTCTATTTAAAATCACAAAAATTAGTTGTTCAAATAAAACTATCAAAAAAATATCTAAGAGTATTGATGAAAATTCAGGAACATCGATTTGGCGTTTTGAGCAAGAAGTGTAAATGTCAAATAACTATGTACATCACATATTCACTGAAGATCTGCGTTTCTTTATTGAAAATATATTAATAATTCGGAAACTGTTTTCGATGCCTATGTATAACGAAGAACGTTCGTTGAATGGATTATCAAATAATAAAAAGTGAATAACAATATTTGAAGCAAAATCATCTTAAGGGACAAAGTTTATTTTCTTTTTGATGGTTTCGTGAATCGCCTAAATTGTCATACTTGAGATTTTAAGAATTAATCGTATTGCTCATATAAAAATGCATCTAAAATGTGTCACACGTCGGTGTGAATTTTAAACTGCAGACGTTATTGGAAAATATATTTTGAAAACAAAAATAGTGAAGAAATTACTGAGACTGATACTTCATATTGTGATATGATATCAAGTTCTTTTTAAATTTTTAAAATTATTTAATATTGATAAGGATCATATTTAGATTCAACAAGAGATTGCACCGTGCTGTGCAACCTTTGCAACAATCCAATTCAAGTGTGAGATATTTCTTAATAGTGTTTCTTGTTTCAACGATCAGAATTTGTCTTCTAGATATTGCGATCTAACATCTTTAAATTTTTTTCTATGGGGATATTTGAAATCAAAGATTCAGTTTCCACGAAATCACATATACTCATGTATTAAAGGAAACAGTAAACGGTGTATCAACGAAATTAAGCCATATTTGTGCAAAATAATGACGAAACATTACTATATGGGTACGTACGTGCCACCAAGGCTGTGATGTCATTTGTCCAATATCACATTTCATACAAAATTATGTCCTATGTACTTCATATTTTAATAAAAAAAACTTTTTTGTTGATACATATACTTTTCCATTTTATTTTATTTATATAAATAGTGTATAAATATAGTACATATACAATAACAAAATTATAAAGTATGTTTACAATAAATTTTTAGTTTTCAATTATGACTGATCTAAATACACTAACATATAAATGTGTTTTTATACAAAATATTTATATTTACTATTATTATTATAATTTCCTATGCTATTTCTTCAGACTAGTGGAAAGATTAATTAAAAATTTAAAAGTTCAAATACTTAACTAACAGTAAGAACATATAAATAATGAAAAAATTTGCATAGAAGCTCTATGATTATAAGATGATCTTTTTTCTTATTTCTAAAAATCTTGTCCAGTAAAATAGAAACATTCTCATAAGATAATATTTACTAAATCATTTAATAAATTATATACATTTTCTTAATTTTATGCATATACAATTACATCAATTTCTGTTATAAATAATTCAAAATAAAATATAAATACAAAATTTTACATGTATACATTTATTTTATTATCTTTAAAATATTTTTGGGAATGTATTAAATAAATACTATTTATAAAATGAAATATCATCATTCCAAATTAGATTATATCGTAAATTATTTTTATTACATATTATTATATATAAAATTCAGTTTTAATATTTTTAATTTTATTAATAATTAGTTATAAAACTACTTACTAAATTAATTAGAAGGAATATTGCAAGATATTTCTTCTGAACAGTTAGGACATGGACCAAAAATTTTATTAAACACTATTTTATTTGTTGCTAATTCTTGTAACCACTAAAATGAATTATTTTAATTTAAATTAAATTAAATTTTTAAATATGAAAATTAATTTTAATATGTATATTTACTTGAAATAAACAAATTGAATGAAAATGTCGCCTACATTTTTCATTAATACAGATTTCATCAGGTATTCTACTACCTTCTATTTCCATTGAAAAACAAATACAACATTCTTCATTACTAACCATACCTTCCTCTTCTTCTGATTTATCAACTCTTGATACTTGAGGAAATTCATCGAATTTTAATAAAGTTAGAAGATTTTCATATACACTATATTCTACATCCCAATTCTGTAATATTAAAAGCCTTGGTATATAAAAGAATACTTATGTTAAATTTATAATATTAAATATTTAAAATATACTTCAAGACAACTTTCATCTTGTACTATATCTCTAAATTTTTCAACTTCATCTTCAGCTCCAAGAAATTTTAACATTGGATATCCAGTAGGGTCTAGAGGATTAAGTGTTACCATACAAGATATAAGTGGTGATAAATAAATTCTGCGATGCAGATGATATGGTTTTGGATCGATAGGATCTGTAACACAACAAAAACTAAAAATAGTTTAAATAACAATATACTATCATTAATATTATCAATAAACTATAATATTAAATTATGTAAAAAAATTACTTATCAATCTTTTGTAATTCTCTCCAAACATTTTCTAATGTGACAACTTGCTTTTGAAAAGTATTTCCTATTTCTTTTAATGATAAAATTTTTTTTTTATTTTTATTAAATCCAGGTATTTCAGGAAGGTCAGACGAAAGTATCTTCCAAGAGTTTTTTCCTGCAGTATTAATTGTAGGTTTTACAGTTATTGAAACATCATTCATAGTTAGTTTTATTGTATTCAGGTTTTTGGTAGATGAAAAATCCACATACTATAAAATTATAAAATTTGTTATAATATGCCTTGTGTAAATTTAATATATCAATATATTGAATAATTACAGAATATTCTGATAAAACATTTTGAAGTTCTTTTAATAATTTTTCTCTGGCATCTAATTGAAAAGAATCATTACAAAGTTCTTTATCTTGGATCTCACCAATCCAGTTTTTCTGTTAAATAAGTACTATTAAATAGTTTTTAAACAGATTAATTAAAATAAATTTTCTCAAAATAATGTATACGAACAATGATAAAAGTTAATTCTTCAAAAAAACAAACCACTGATTCTGATTTCTTAATTATTGATTCGATTTTATCCTGAAATTTTTTACCAAATAAATATGCAATGTTTCCACCAAACTGTATCAGTGCATTATCTAATTGTGGGAACAAAGGAACTACAAGTTTTACTTTAACTTTTATTTTATAATTTGTATCATTGACAATGACAGTCAAAAGTCCTTTCCAAATAGGTGGATTTTTTGATATAAGAATAATTTCAGGATAAAGTTGTAACATTTTATCAAACTCATCCATTATCTATAAATGATAGTATAAATGTAATAAGTAATTTTATTAAATTGCATTAAACAAAAGCATGAATTTATAAGGCAACATTAATAATTTCAAAACAATGGATAAACAATAGTAAAGTAAATTAAAATTTTTTAAAATAAAAATTTATATTTCAATATAACAAAGCACTATGACAAAATCAATTTCATGAGACTAACACTTGAAAGATAAATTTGAATATAAATTACATAAATTTTATGTAATGTAAAAAGAGGTTTTCCAATTATCCCAAAAATTCCAAATGGTTCTTTCATTTATTCCATCAAAAGAAGTTCTATAATTGTTTGTTGGTAAAATAGCCAACGATATGCAAGACAAGTACCGTGGGGTTAATTTTTAAAAAGCAAAACAATGACTTAAAATGTGTGTTAGAAGTTTAAGCAATCGTAAAATTGAATTAAACGTTAGCTTTAAAGTAAACAAAAATATTTGGATTTAAGCATTTCAGCAACAAGTTTTGCAACATCAAAGAATTCAGGCGCACGCGAGGATGCATGCGTACTTTTATTGTCAATTAACTCGGGCCGCTGCTCGGGTGTTTTGTCTCCTTCTCGTGCCCCCTGTCTCTTTTTCTTTCTTCGCGTGCATGCCCCGCGACACTCGGCTTCGTTATTTTGAACGGCTTGCTGCGCGACACATGCACACGTAGGCGTATGCACATACAATACAAAAAACAGACACAAAAGTACAGAGGGCGAAAGAGCGAGTAATAGCGGGGCGGGGGGAGGGGGCATAAAGAGAGTCGTAGGTTATATATTGGCGAGGCGAAGTGCGCACGAGCGTGCGCGCACACGCACACAGCCGCGGACCGCTACACGTATGGGCGCGCCACGGGAGAGCCGCATAGAGTCGAGCGCTGCGGCTGGCGCTCGCGATTATATCCAGGCGCAGCCATATTTGTGGGGCCCTCGCGCCAAGTCAAACATGGCGTCGGCAGGCGACATTAATATGGCGTCCTCGGACATGATTACCGAGGTCGAGATCCAGCCGGACATCCAGGAAGTGGAGATTGAGTCGATACCCGTCGAGATCCCATGCGAGACTGTCGAGACGACGATCGTTGAGTCCGAGGACGACGAGACACAGCAGCCGCATCATCAACACCACCAGGCCATGATCACCTTGCAAGCATTGCCTGAGGCGGGACGCGAAGAAGAGATCATTCTCCAGACGCAGGAGGAGATCGTCGGCGCGGACCCCCTTAGTGTCTATGATCAAATTCCGGTGCCCGATCAAAGTGACATCTACGTGGAGTCGAGCCCAGGACCCTCGAGGACGATAACCAAGAAAAAAGCGAGGAAGAGTACGGGCTCGGCGACGACTACGCGCTTTAGGCCGCAGGAACACGCGATTTTTACAGAAATGCCAAATGAGACAAAGGCTAGGAAGTGGGAGCAGAAACAGGTGCAAATTAAGACCCTCGAGGGGGAGTTCTCGGTGACGATGTGGGCATCCGGAACCGATGATGGTGAGTTCAGTTCTTTCTCTTCCCTTCCTTTTTTCGGCTCTATCTCAATCCTCTTAACTGAGTGATTATCCATCGGTCCTTGACTACATTTTTGATTGACAAGATAAATCGAAACACAGCATCCTTTCATCTTTCAATTAGTCTCTTTATCAATCGAGACTAAGGCTAGACCAATTGTGCGTTGGAAATTAAGGTCCACCCCTAAATGAACCTTCCGAATCTTTAAGAATCATTAACCCAAGACAAGTATTTTGCACATTAGCAGACGTAAAAAATTACTCCGCTGTGCGTTAAGAATTCGATGTTTTTTGACGGAAGAAATAGCAGCTGTCAGTCGGCGTCGACAGAATCGCAGCTGACGTTACGATTTCCAACTGCTCCGCACAGTTGTTAGTGATAACATCGTGGCTTTGCGAGTCTGTGCCTTTATTTTGTCGGGCCGCAAAAGGTCGACAAAACGGAAATTCTCGCTCTCACAGGATAAAACGTATGCGCGAAATTACGGGTGTATGTATGCACGCACTTCCGGTTGACATCGATTAGCGCGCACGCTTTCACGCTTTGATCCAAAGACGACGTTTTTGACCGCGAGAAAAGGGAGTCGGCCCAAACGTTTCACCGTTGACAGTCGGCGTTTGTTTGTTTTGATCCGGTATGCCCCGTGTGTTACGCGGGTGATCGCGGCCATTGCGCTATTCAGGGGGGCAGCCATATTTTGAAAATGGCTTCTCGGTCTCTCGAAGGGAGCTTTTGCTCTGCATGCTCTCGTCGCCATATTTTCTGTTGGAGCTAACTGTCATGGCGTCACGCATGTTCCCAACAAATTCAATCTCGCCTCTTCGTTTTCAAATTTACTTCATTACATTTTCTAATATTTTTCAGGTTCATTAAAAAAAAACACGAATTTCTTATGTAATTTTATTCTTAAACTAACTATTATCATTAAGAAATATTTCGAAATTGAAATTCCAATTGAAATTTTACTGTCTCAATCACAGAGTAAAAGGGGCATAGATTCATACCACCCGTTAAATATGTAATAGGCATCAACTAAATTGCGATGTTGCCACGTACTCATATTTTTTTTTTTACTAAGAAAGCATTTTGATTTTACGTTTATAAATTTTTGAAATAATATAATCGTTGATCTAATACTGATATATTTTTAACAAAGAAAATTTATTTTTATTTAATATTCTTGCTTTTATAATGCGTTTGAATACTACTTTGTATTTATATTGTAACAAATGAAACTGTAGAAAACAGAAATTTATTCCAAGTAAAAAAAATGAAAATGTCTTAAAACAGTAGTTTAATTTTAATCAATAATGAAAATTTATTATAATTTTATATTAGTACAGTGCTATATTATTTAAATAATTTGCTATAGATAATAAATGTTTCGACTTTTTATATAAATTTAGTTAAAATGATTTACATGTATGGATTTTTTATTTTTATTTATTATTATTATTATTATTATTATTAATATTATTATTATTTGGTAACACTACCAAGAAAGCCAAAAATTAAAGAAACCAGAAGTTCATATTTTTTTTATTCAGAAAATTCAAAATACTTATTTATTCTTAGTTGTATAAATAAATTGTTAAATAAAATTCATTTAATAATTTCCAAAAGAAAAAAAATATGTATTTATTTTATTTTGAATTTTCAAAGCCCTTTTGAAAAAACTATTTTTTAACAAATATAAAACAATAAAAAGTAGGGTCGTTTGATCATATTAAATATTCAAAATTTAATTCTGATGTTTAAAAATAATTTTTTTTTCACATCAAACTTATTTTTATTTGAATTTTTTATTAAATACTTATTAAAATTAATTTGTTAATGTCAAAAATTAAATATGACTATGTTTTTCTAAATAATCAATTAATTTTTTAGCTTGAAATGATATATTAATCAGACTACCTTAACTTCTTCAAAATTTGCTTTCCATTCATAAAATATTTTTTTTAAATTCAATATTAACAGTTACAAAAAATAGATTTGAATAAATGAGACTGCGGTAGTATTTGTTTTGGTTTGCTTGTTTGTTGCTGTTAAAGGAAGTGTCCTATTAGCGTCTCACCTGGTGGATGTTCCAGATGAGGGCTCTAATCCTGAGCCTGATCCAGACTACACAGAATACATGACTGGTAAGACAACATCGAAGTTGAATCATTCTGGAAGTTCTGTATCTGATGGTATGCCTGGATTAGATCTATCAGACCCTAAGCAGTTAGCAGAATTTGCTAGACCTGGTCACAAATTGAAAGTTCGTAAGCCACCAATACTTGATGGTGTTGAACGTACAATTGCTTGTCCACATAAAGGATGTACAAAAATGTTTCGAGATAACAGCGCAATGCGTAAACACTTACATACCCATGGTCCAAGGTTTGTAATTAATCTTCTTCGAAAAATTATTTTTATAAAAATATACTATTTGTTGTATAATTTAAAATATTTATTGAATAATATTGATAATTATGTAAAATGTAACAAATATAATTTTACAATTTGTAAAATTAACTAAAATCGTAATTTTTAAGAAATTTTGATAAATCGTTGAATATTATAACAATATTTTTCAAGTAGTAAGATTATACAATCGAAAAACAATTATTTTAGATAAAATATATATTTAGAACAATAAAAATCAATACTATTACAATTTCATACTGGATAATGAAAAGTTAAAAATTATATACGACGTTTTAAATATATTCTTTGAAAAAAATTGAAATTATTTTATAATGTGCATATTATTTTCATGTTCATTCTATGTATTAAAATTTTTTAAATTGAATTAAAGAATAAGAATCTGAAATTATAAGTAACCAAATTTTTTTTTAATCTTTATAACGTAGTATATTAATTATTTAAATATATATTTTATATAATGAGATTTCAAAAAAGTCATTTATCTTTTAATAATTTCGTTTTAGTTTGAAATTTAATACAATTTATTATAAAAATAAAATATTTTAAAAAATGAAATAAAAATTATGTTAAGGTTTTTAATTAATATCTTCAATGACATAAGATTTGTTAATAAATTAGTCAAAGATTTGCGAAATAAAATAGTCGTAAATATGTAAAAATAAATTTTGTTTAAATATTGAATTTTATATTAACAGGGTTCATGTATGTGCAGAATGTGGCAAGGCTTTTGTTGAAAGTTCTAAATTAAAAAGGCACCAATTGGTTCATACTGGAGAAAAACCATTCCAGTGTACATTTGAAGGTTGTGGGAAAAGATTTAGTTTGGACTTTAATTTAAGAACCCATGTGAGGATCCATACTGGTGATAGACCATATGTTTGTCCTTTTGATGGTTGTAGCAAAAAGTTTGCTCAGTCAACGAATTTGAAATCACACATATTAACACATGCAAAGGCCAAGTATGTAGATATTAGCATAATTCTATCTATAATTCTATTTCTGGTTATCTATTAATGATTTTGGTCACTTTTATAGATGTTTAAATAAAGATATTTATTGTATATTCATTTATTTTTATATTAAATTTCATCTTCCAAGATTACAGATAATAATTAATAAGTTTATTTATAAACTTTGAAAATAATAACTAAAACATTATGTTTATGTTAATGCAGTGTTTATTTTAAATGCATATAGTTGTTTATTTTTTAAATAAACTTTAATTTAAAAATATTTATGAATTAATGGATAGCCCTGAAAGAATAAAATTAAAATAAATTGAAAATAATTGTTGCTGTAATTTTAGAACACGAAACGCGATTGGTCGTCAAGTACAACAGATCCAGCTGCAACAACCACAATTTGTTCAAGTTGAGGTAGCCGATGTAGATAATCAGCAGTTCATCGTTTATGCCGATTAATCTCCCTCACCAGCTTGATCTCCCTAATGTGCCCCATTATCAAATTTGCTAACCTTTGATAATCGACCCGAAGTGTACATATTTACAAATGATAGCGAGTGACTAAATGAGGACAGGAGTATACTAAAAGAAAATAATTACATTAAATAATTCGTTAATTAAATCGGGTATTAATCTCTACGCTTAAATAGCAGGTGAAACAAGAGACAGCAAAAACTAGTTATACAAGATTAAAGATAGATGAACAAATATACAGAATAAGAATCAAACTCTTTTGTGAAATAAATAGAATAACGAATTATTATTAATGAAAAGTTAAGATTTAAAAATTTAATATGTAAAAATACATAACTAAATTTTTAATAGTACTGAGTTTTTAAAACTAAATTTTTTATTATCTAAATGCTAGAGATCTATTATTCATTTGCAATAACAGACTATTTTTGCGCACTGCTTAGTTTTCATGTCGAATTTTATGATGTGTCCAAGTGCGTGACTCGTTATTCACGACTGTATATATTTATAAGTAAAGTAAAATATTGTATACGGTATATTTTCATGAGAAATTCAAATAAGGACTTAAACCCTAAAAAATGTTTGCTACACATAAATACATAGACACAAACCCATATGTATCATGTAAACACACTACATAAACATAACATCGTACAAGATTTTACGATTGTCACGGATTTGTTTAAGCAACTTTCAAGCTCGTAATAACGGAAGAAAGTAAGTGACAATTATTATTACTTAAATTTATCAAATCTATGAAGAAAAAAGTGAAAATTTCAACCGTGTAATGTTTTGTAAGTTTTACAAATCGATTCTTAAATTAAAAGATTCATCTAAATTGTATATTAAGGAATACACTATGTTAATTCAATTGTGTACCTTCAAATTTGTGTTTATCTAAATTTTATTAGTATATTATAAAAAGAACAAAAAAAAACAGTCATATTGATATTTGCATCACCGAAAAATTGCTTGAAGCCATATTTTCTTAATGACGTAAAGATTACTTGTGTTTAAGGTAGGTTTTATTCTGTTTCATTCGGGAAATATTTTAATGATGAATATACTTATTTGTCATTAAATATATAATTTCTAAATATATATTTATATACATTTAGAAAATAAAAAATTATATTAAAAGATCCCGCAAGATATCTGTCAGAGTCGACCAATTATTTAAATAAACATGTTTTCACACAGAGCAATATCATATAACGTCCGATAAAAAGAATAGCTTAAGCTCACAATTATGTCAGTTTAACTAAAAAATAATGAATTAAATATCGAAGAATCATTAATTAATACAAACCAGTAATAAATTTACTTTTTAGTTTTTACTACAATTAATGAATATTCAGACAATTAATGTCTGGAACGTCATTAATTTTTCGACAAATTAAGACGACTACGCCCGTTTAAGAGCAGTAAATGTCTTGCAAAGAAAAAGTGATTTTGTTGACGCGTCGAGAGGAGTTATAAATAATAAAAAAGAAAAAGAAAAAAATTGAAGTATGTGGCAAACTTGGCCTATTGTTATAGCAGTGCGGAATTTTTCTAGAACTTCATAAATCGATAAGAGGACGCTTTTTGTACGTGGTTTTTTTCTTGTCATTTATATTTTCATTTATAAAATATAAAATATTAATTCTTAATTTTCGTATCGTTGCATTACATTTATTACTTTTCATCTATTGGCTACATAAATTGGTGAGTTAAAAAAAAAAATAATAATGAATTTAAGATTTGTACACTCTGTCCCAGTGTCTTGTCATATAATTACAACTCTATAATGGATATACAAAATTGCGTTCGTACAACAAGAAAAGCAAGATGTCTCGAACGACGATTATTATTTAGTACATTAAAACATTATACTACTGTCGAAGCTGAATGGTAACGTTAAGTTAGTCAATTTATATGAAGAGAAACTGAAGAATGAAGTAAATACAGATATTCTATATTTTTGTGATTTTTTTTCTTCAAATTTCCCCACATTGTTTTATGTTACAAATTATAAAAGCATAATCTGTGATTTTTTCAATCTTTATTTTAATATTATTCTTATTACTTAAAAAATGTATAATAATTAAAACTGAGTAGATTTTATTTATATTTAAACAAAATAAACATTTTAAAATATCTAATAGAAACTATTGTAAAATAAAGTTGTTAATACTTCTGTGATAGATTTTATAAAAGTACAATCAAAAACAAAATTTTATAAATAAAAATATATAAAATTTCCTTGGATTCCAAAAAAAAAATAAATTATAATACATAATTTGTATTTGTAATATTTAATTGATTTTCAAATTAAAAAATTATTGAATAAAATGTTTAATTTAATTTTTTACTGATCAGTTTTGAAAAAGTTTCAAAATTGAAATTTGAAAATCCAACTAAAATTATTTTGTATAACATATGTATTTAAAAATATTTTCTTTTAATTTTAGTTGAAAAATACGTCATGGTGCACATTATAAACTAATCTAATATGAAGTTATTAACTGTCAATTTAAATTTCGTAACAAAGAAAATAATATTTTGTTTTGGAATGAAAATTACTAGTATAATTACTTTCCATGATTATACAATAAATTTATAGAATGGACAAAAGTTTATATTTATAATATCATTTTCAGTCATGATTCAATAAATAATTTAAATACTTCAATACAAACATTTATATAATAATTATAATGCTTATCATATTTTTCATTTAATAACGAACCCTATTTAAAGTAATTTATAGAAAGAACTGCTAAAAAGCACTGCTAAGTAATTTTTATAACTATTTAATTTATTTAAAAATTTTATATTAATAAGCGTCATATAAACATAAGCTACATCCATACCGCTTTATTTCATGTTAAATGTTTTTAGATAACGGATTTGAATTTCATTCAGTAAGAGTTCGTTATTCTTTTACAGTTATTAAAAGGTGTATTTTTTTTTTTTTTTTTTTTTCAATTTACTAGAATTCCCTAATCCTAATCTTCAATGAAATGAAAAAAAATCAAAAGTTCTTGTATTTTTGAATAGAATAATTTCACTTTGTACATTATGCAATTATTAATAACTTTTTTATAAATGACTAGAAGTAGTCTTAATAAATTCATATAGATAGAAATGAAAACAAATTTTTTCATGAACTTTTATTTAAAAAGTAAGTGCATTGTACAAAGGTGTAACAATTATTTTAAGTTTTTTTTACCCAAAATTAAATTTTTTTAATTGTTACTCGAGCGATACGGGGTAATTTATTTGGAAAATAAGGTTTTTATTAAATTTTTTAAAAAGTTACATGTATCTAATAATTCGAATATAAATATTTTTAATGTTTTTACATGACATGTTTAATAATTTGAGTTATTATCCTTTTTTATGCAAAAAAAATTTTACTTTTTTCAAATATTCCTCTTTTAAGTATAATCTAAAGTTTTATTATCTTTTTTCAAGTAAAAATCTTTTACTTTTTAACTTTTTTTTATGCTTAATTATGTTTATATCTCGTTTAATATGTGATAATTTCATTTATATTTATATATTATATTTACATATAAAGCAATTATAAATTTTTCTAATATGTATATAGAACCTATAGGTGATCAAAGTAAACTTATTTAATAACATTCCATTTGTGTTGTTATATTCTCAAATAACTATAAAAATACTTATCTCTAATCTTTGCAATTATTTAAATAACAATACTTTTTATTTGAAATATTTTTTTAGATTACTTATCTTTTATTTAGAAAGCATTCATTTAAATAAATTTGAAGCATATTTATGAAGCCATTTATAAAAATTTAATCAGAAATGATATAAAATCAAAGCATATTTAATCAATTCACTCAACTTGAAATTAATACACTTTGAAATTTCTCTATTCTCATATCTTTCTATTTTTAATTATGAAATAAAAAATTAACCTTTCTTGCTTGTTTTTCCCACATTATCTATTAGTCATTTCTAATTTTCAATAATAGATAAAACAGTGAAAAAGGAATTAAAATACATTTTATAATTTATTAATGTAAATGTACCATCAGTAATTTTGTTAAGATACTTACTATATAAATGTGCTGTAAATAATGTAGATAAATCGTTCACCAAGTTTATATCAGTGACGTTCGTGTAACCGTTCTTTAAATTCAACTATGTAAAAGAACCTTTTGCCGGTTCGCATAGAATCAGAATCTTATATAGATGTACAAATATCTCGAGAGCGTGAACCTTTGGGGTATCGTAGATTAGCATTAATTAGTTATTCAACTGACTGGCTCATGTAGATTCTTTACACCGATGGGGCAGGTATGTAATAAACAGTAGTCGCGTTCAACTAGAAAGCGGACGATGATCTCAGGGTTACCGTCGATTACCACCACTGTCTTCGATAACTTTTCACCCACATTGACTTCTTATCGATCGTGTTGCAAAATTCATTAATGGTGTTCCTGGATCTTCAGGTGATGATCGAATAACCTCAGTTCCATGTAAAGCTCAACTTTTTTATTAATGCATTTACAATACAATTTATAATATATAATACACTTATCAAGTCTGTACCGTCTGAATGTCACGATTCGCAAAAAAATTAGAAGCGTCCCGATGATACACACACGAAGTAAATTTTGCACTAACACTGACCCAAATGTGCACGATGCGCAGCCAGGATTCTGACTCCTTGCACTTGATGAAGATAAGCAAACACCCGCCGATTTCCTTTCGAAACTGAAGCCTGAAATTAGGAATAATCATCCTCATTTTCTGGCCATTACATGACGTTGTTTGATGTGTGTGAAAGGAGATTTAGTGGTCTGTTTAATATAATAACTGCTAACAAGTATTTCGGACTCGACTCGCAAAATTGCATGATTAATAACAATATTCGGGGTTAGTCTCAAGTCCATCAAGCAATCTTATAAACATGTTTAAGTCATTGTGAATCGCATCATGTCAACGTAAATTAAAAAGATTTTATTTAATTGTAGGACCTACCAATAAAGAATGCTCTATTTAAAAATATTTAAATTTAGATAAAAGAATCGTATTCCTTTCCAGGCTATTCTGATGTACAATACGTACAGCATTAATAAGCTATAATTATACTTAAGATAAACATAATTCAAGAAATACCTTTAGAGGTTTAGCTCCGTCTAATATTAATATAGTTTTCACGAATATTTGTTTTAATAATAGCCCACTAATATAAAGTTATAAAATGTATATGTGTGTATACTTTAAGCAATTTATAAAGTTTCACAACTTTTACATTAAATTAAAATTATTATTTATATTTTGTATATCTTAAAATAAAAATTTATAAAACTAAAAATATTTAATAAAAAATAATTTTATACGAAAATGTACTTTAATAAAGTATATCTTTACATATTAAAAAATAGAAAACGTAATTGAGCAACGTTACCGTGATACTTTTCCGTTCTATCTAATCATGTTAATAAAATTAAAAAAATTATAATCGCAAGACTAAAGCTTATCGGATAGTCAATAATAAACAAACTGGACAAAATACTGTATGATAAAACAATATGTTTAATCACGATTATTAATATTAAAAAAATTTTCACACAAAGTTTATTACGATCGGAAAAATACTGTTGAAACGTTGTTAAACTACACTTTTCATTTGTACATTTTAAAAAATTTGATTAGAAATTTATTTTCATTGAAATTCTCGTATCTCGTGTGTAACAAATTTGAATAATTTTAAACATTATACAAATACTAAGGATATTTCCTTCAGCAATTTCTTATTTATACATCTATGCATCAAGTTTTATATACCGTTATTTTTTAATTAATTTGAAATTATAAAATAATTTTCAATTTAAATCGATTTTTATTTAATTATAAACAAAAGAAAATAAATTTTAATAAATTTCGTTAATAATATAAATATAACAGTCTTCATAAAAGGATTTTAACTTTAGTAGTAAATGCAACGATAGAAAGCTAATAGCAGAAAATTAAAGTTAATCCTAATTAATAATTCATTTTAACTACATGTCCACGTAACTATACAAATGAATATACTGTGAAATTTACAATTTATGGATGAATATATATAAATATAAATATAAGTATAAATATGCTTCGGTAAAAACCCGATGAATTTGATTTTATTTTTACAATACGCCAAGTGCAATACCAATTTCATAAAATTTCCTCGGTAATGTGCCGTGTAATCTATATTATCTACATAAATCCGCGTAAATTCATTGTTGAAATCGGTGGAAAGTTGGTGAATTGGGCTCAAGTTTGAACTGTAGCTCCAAGTGTGGATAGGCCGCGGAGGCACGAGTTTGCGCGGGGTAGTCGGGTCGACCTCGAGGGAAACTACGCTGTAATTAAATACAAATATAACTCTTGGTGGTTCGCACACAGGGAACCTGGTTGGGCTCTTGGCATCACTGCGAGGTAGATATTCGCGGCTGATCCAAAATTGAGGCTTTGTTTTGAGCCCGTACAATTTTGAACACGTACCATGTAACTGACATCGACACTTGCCACACCACCGAAGCAGCTGTCGGCTGTAGCGTCGACAGCCAGAGGGCAATCGTCGTGGAATTATCTACGGATCGTCGTTCGAAACGAAGCACTATGACTCGAGCCGGTCAATTAGGGCTTCTCCTAGCTGTCATGAGGTAGTGGCATTATTTTTTTTTTTTTTTTTTGACGAAAACACGTTGCCCATTCGAGATTTAAATGCTGGATGAAGTGGAGTCAACCCGCGGACAATCACTCCAGAGCTACAAAATAAAAAGACTGCAACTACATTTTACATTTTACAATCATGGATGAAACGACGATATTGTGGACATTGTCACTGGTGATGTTGGGAGGCTCATATTTGGCCGGTTCCTTGCCACTTGTTATGAATTTGTCCGAGGTGAGCCCGACTCCCTTCGGTCTTCTTTTTAATTCATTGTACATTCTTAACCTTTACCGACATAACCTATGCATTCAGCTCTGAGATTTCATATCTTTCATCCGGACAATATGGATATCCTCAACTTTTTGTAAATCTTACTAGGTCAATGAGAAAAATCGTAACAAATCTAATTTTTTGCGATTATTAATAAACAAACTTTCAACTTAACATTCAAAAAATCTTTTATTAATAAATTATGTTGAAATATAAATATTCATTTTCTCTGATATTAAATTTAAGCAACAGAAGATTTATAAATTTCTCAAAATTTTAATACTTGAATTACTTTTACTTTATTTCATTGAAATGATAAACTTTTTTTATACACCATTTATATGTTGGTCACTTTATTAATTCAATAACAAATTTTTCTTATCAATAAATAAATTTCTAATGTGTTTCTTTCAAAAAAATGTCTGATTTAAATTTTATAAAATTATATAAGAACAATTTTTATGTAAATACTTTTACTTACAATCAGCAGTTATAACATTAATCTGTTATAATTTAATATAAATTATTTGTTGATATTGTTTTACTACATCAACCAAACTATATTTTGTGGATTTCAAAAAGTTAATAATTCAAATTTTTGACATTAAATAATAATTTAATAAGAAAAATTGTTTTTTTTCTTTCTTTTAAGACATATTTTGAAAAATAATCCTTTTATTTAGGATAAACTACAATTAGTATCAGTTCTTGGTGCTGGCCTTCTTGTTGGAACTGCATTAGCTGTGATTATTCCAGAAGGTGTTCGAGCATTATTCAATGGAGCTGCAAATACAATGGAGAGTGCACATGATCTTGATAACAAAATTCACGGTAATCAAACCTATAATTTTATTTATATATTTTTATTTGGTTAGATTTAAATATTGTGCAATAATTAAAAAAAAATATAATATAAATATATATACATATGAATAAATTAAAACTGTAACTATTAAAGGTTAATAATAATATTAAAAAATTGTTTTTATGCATAGTTTTTTTAAATGCTTAATATTCTTTTTTACAGCTGATCTTCATAGTTTAATAGGACTGAGTCTGGTGCTAGGTTTTGTATTTATGTTATTAGTTGATCAATGTTCTACAAAGAGAAGTGGTGGTAAGGAAAGAAGTGTAACTGCTACACTAGGTCTTGTAGTCCATGCAGCTGCTGATGGTGTTGCTTTGGGAGCAGCGGCGACGACATCTCAAGCTGATGTTGAAGCCATTGTATTTTTAGCAATTATGTTGCACAAAGTGAATATAAAATTTTTCATTCACAATCTATATCTTTTAATAATTATTATTTGAAAATTGATTACAATTTAAAAATGTATTATCGTTTAATTAATGAAAATTTACAAAATATTTTAAAGCTAATATTACTTTAAACATTTCATATTAATTAATGTTTAATACCCTGTCTTTAACATTAAAAAATTATTTTATAGTATTACATTACATATTTAAAAATATTTTAGGCTCCTGCTGCATTTGGACTTGTATCATTTCTTCTTCATGAAGGTGTAGATAGAAAGAGAATCCAGAAACACCTGTTGATATTTTCATTATCTGCTCCATGTTTGGCTGTTATTACATATTTTGGAATTGGAAAAGTAATCAATTTTCTTAACTATTAATTTAAAAATGCAAAATATAAAATTGATATTTTTATTGATATCTGTTTTTAGGAAGGTAAAGAAACCCTTAGTAGTGTTAATGCAACAGGATTGGCTATGTTATTTAGTGCTGGAACATTTTTATATGTAGCAACTGTTCATGTACTACCAGAATTAATGACTCGAAGCAACTCAAATTATTCTCATTTACCAAGTGATAGTAGTATAACACCTTCATTTGGCTTGAAGTTCAAAGAAATTATTGCTCTAGTTATAGGTTCTTTTTTACCAGCATTTATTACAATAGGACATCATCACTAGTTTCATTTTTTATATAAGTAGACAATTATCTATAATATTAATGAAACTTTTTCATTGAAAAAATGTCAAACAAAAATATTTTGTAAAATATGTATGAAGGTGTAGTAGAGAGATTATTTTAAAAAATTGTTAATTTTTTTAATATGTTAATGAATAAACCTATTTTGAAGAACATGTGGTATTGGTATAAAAAACAATATATTACATATGTAGTAATAGTAGCAGTAGTGATAAAATAGTTCGAAGGGAGGTATGAAGGTCTCCATTTATGGATGTGTCGATGCTGCATGCACTCAAGCCTATACCCATAATGTACAGCCTCTGCATCCACTTATAACTCATAGAAAACGATATCCTTATAGTATGAGGCTTGGCAAAAGCAAGTCCCATGTTAATTGGCAATCAAACCAGCCCATCACCAGCCTAATTTTATACCTATTTAATTTATTTATCTGAAGCTATCATCTTGTAAGTATGGTTGTCCTGATGAGTCTTTTCGACTGTCCAAGTCCCTCATCCTCTTCCCTCTTGTTGGCAATGGAATTTTCCAGCCAATGACTAATGACCTTTTCATTTTACTCAGAGTATGGGTATTCGACGTTTCGCTTATAGGTTGATGACTCTCTCCTTTAGCCTAGTGGGTCAACATTTTCATTACCTTCCTGTCCCTTGTGCCTGGGAATCCAAATTAAAGTCAAAAGTATTGACATTATTATGCTTGGCTAATGCATCCATCAATTTGATGTACTACAAGGGTCTCTAGATTTATTACGTATGTAAACTTTGTACATATTTTAATTAAAAAATACAATTTGTGTATGTAAGACAATGATAAGCTTTTTAATGTTTTTGTTAAACATTTATCTGAAAATTTAATATTTAAATTTTTATATGATATATGAGAATAATTTTTTACAAAATATTAATTAATGTATATAAAAATAAGATTTATATTAAAATGTCAGGAAAGCTTGGCCACTTATAGATTCTTATTTTTATAAAATAATATATATTATTTTATGAACAATTATACTTATATATAATATAACGTTAACAAATAAATTAAATTATAAAAATACATATTATGCAAAATAAAAAAATATGTCATTCAAAAATTTATTGCAATGTAAACAAAATTGTGTAATTATAAAAATCTGTAATATTGTCAGTATCATTTAAAAATATTGAATTTATTATTTAATCTCAAATTCTTATATATATAAATATGTGTATATGTATACAAATATTTTCAAAAATTTTATTGCATCAGCTTTTGATTTGAAAATATAATTTAAAAATTGTTTGCTGTAACTAATAAAGCTTATGTTCATAAAAAATAAAATTTTTTAATAAAATAAAACCATAAATTAATTTAAAAATATTTGTTAACTTATAATTTATTTATTGAATATTATTAAATCTTTTAATGTATTAAAAGAAATTTATTAAGTACTTATCATACACACTATTTGTAATTATTTTTATTAAATTTTATGTTACAACATATAGTTACTATATAATATCTTGTGTTCATATGATTGTGATTAAACGTGTAAACATTTGTCAAAAAATATCTAATCGCTTTTATTCAATTATTTTATCCCCACATTTAAAAATTTTTATTTAATTATTTACTATATATGGTACATCAATTTTTTATTAATATATAATTTAAAAAAAAATTTTTACTAAATTAAATTGTAAATTAAATCACTTTCCATCAATAAATTCTTATCTAATTAGTTTATTAATGAAAACTATTTTATGATTTGTAATACATTACTGATAATGAAGAAATTTTTATTTAATATTGTATAATATGAATAAATGCTAAAAACTTCTATAAAGAAATTAATAAAATCTTTGTATACAAATTAATAAGAAACAAATTAAAGTGTGAGAATCTCTGTAGCTCGTGTTTCAAGAAGACTTTCCATTGAATTGACATCTTTACACCAGACATCTAAACGTTGAATCATTCCCAAAATTTGTGTACAGTCTAAAACTCGAGGTTGAACCCACGTCATATTAACAGTACCTGCTACTTGATCAATTGCTCCACGAACAAGACCTTGAGCAAGAGCTTTCATTACAAGAAGTTCTACTTCTCCAATGGGTAAATGAGTCTCTCGAGAAATTTCAGCAAAAGTTAATTGCCTAAATTAAAAAATATGAAATAATATAATTCAAAAGAGTATATTCACAGAGTTTAAAACATCATATGGATTAAATCTCCATTTAATTAACATTATATCTCAAATTATAATAACATAATTAATAAATAAATTGTAAAAAATTTATAGCAGAAATATTTAATAAATTTCATAAATATAATATAAAAAGTTATAAAAATTGTGTAATTAAATATTTAATTTTTTACCGATTATTTGCTTGACGTTTGAAAGTCATTTCCATTAGACAAAGAAGAGAAATCTTTTGTCTAAGTTTTAATTCTTGTGCAGCCAAATCAGCTACTTTACTCCATTGTGACTTTAACCTTTCTAGTGCTGCTATATCACCAGCATTAAATGCTTGTAATAAATCAACTAACCAGGAGTTTGGTGTTTCTTTGAGTGATTCTAATACAGGATGTGCTAATAATTCTCCAAGATTATAAACACCTTCCCCAAGAAGAGCTGCTAAACCCAGAAAGAAAGCATGTTGTTCTTGCTCAGATTTACTTAAGGTATTTAAATCAATGCAACCTAAATATCTGTTAAATTACATAAAATAAAATGTGTAATAAATATAAACAAAGTGTTTTATAACAATTAATAAATGAAATTTTTACCTCAGTGCTGTTCTGTAATATTCAGCATGTTTTCCTTGCAATCGGTACAAGCGACTAGCTAAGAGATAAAATCTACCATGAACAGTTGTAACACCATCAGTTGTATCAAGCATAGCTTCGACATCTTCAATAATTTTCTTAGCTTCATCTTGAATATTTAACTCATCTAATAAAATTTGTCCTATTAAGACTTTACAAAGTGCAACTGCTTCCTTATTATTTTTAACCTTTGGTTCAGTTTTTTCAAGAAAATTGATTGCACTACGTTTATCTTTAAACTGTTTTATTACATGTGCCAAAATTTCAACCAATGATAATGGATTTATTCTAAAAATAAAATGATTAAATATAAATAAGAATTTATTAAATAATTTAATTATTGTTTTATAAATTTAATTTAATAAAAATTGGAGAATTTTTCGTTACAAAATACTTTTTTATTCCCTATTCTTTATAAAATATTATTGAACACTAAAATTAATTAATATTTAATGAAGTTTATTTTAATTTATTTTATCATAATATAATAATTTAAATCATGTATAATGAATACATAATAAACTAATAATCTGAGTCTGTAATGAAATAAGGTTATGTTCATATTTATACTATGAAAATGTATTAACTTATCCTTACTTATTTTCAAAAGTAGACAAAAAATTATTATACAGTTCCACTAAATTCTGATCTTTCTGCAGTGATGGATGGAGAACGAAAGTTTCCAATTTTAAAGTCAATTGATGCCAAAGTCTGCAAGTCACCGGAAAATAAGAGTCATAAATCACATTTTTCGAGTCATATTTATTTAATTTTAACGAAATTTTTTACAACTTACTTTTTATTATAAAGTTCCTCAAGTTTTGCCCATTCTGCGACTAATTTTTTATCCAGACAATTTTGTTTTTGGTTGAGATACGTATTAACGTCCTTTGGTGCACTGGAAGCCGCCATTTTTTATAAAGCAAACTGAGTGACAAAGTAAATTAAAATATTATCTACATTGCTCACATTTATTTCACTGTGTTTGTTTTTTCAGAAAAATATCAGTTTACATTGTTTTTACTTTCATTTATAATAATGGTTTTTAAATATTTTTATGAAATTATTTAATTATTAAAGAATAATTAACTTCTTTTTTTTATATGGGTTTGTATTAATTTTAAAAAATTTATTTTGTAATAATTTTATAAGAAGCTATTTGAAAATAAATTGTAATAATAATTTATAGATTATACATATAAGACTATCTAATAATCGATGTTATAGTGTAAATCAATAAGCTATCTTATATATTGAGTATACTATTAAAAATTTATTTATAATTGAATCTAATTTTGAAATTATCTTTTATTAAAATCATTTTTTAAAAAATTTTTTATAATATTAATTTAACTTATATTAAATAAATACTTACGGTTAGGTCTTACAATTGAAAATACGGTAATAAAATATTTTTTCAAATATTCTATTTATTGATATTTAATTAAAAAATCTAAATATTATTTAAAATACATGTGTTAAAAAATATAACAAGCTTTATAATTTGTGCAATGATATTGTACATTTAAAAAAAATTTTATTTTACTCCAGTACAAGTGTTAAATATGCGAAGAAATATAAAATATATCGAAGAACGAATGACAAAAATTAAAAATATATATACTGGTTATGGATTTAAATCTGTTGATGATGAGCTAAACAAATAAATTTAAATAAAACGCCATATTGGAAAGTTTTGCGCGTGTAGCGATGAGAACATCCTTGCAGTCACAAATAGAATTTAATAGTATCTATGAATTGAATAACTTATAATCAGACATTTCAGGTTAGATTTTTGGCAGATCATTTCCCGGCTCCGAAACGTAGTTGTGCGCGATGATGCGACGAGGAACATCTCCGTTGTTTTTTTGACAGCATGTGCCGGTGCTTCACCTCATTATTTGATCGACTAGAAATAAAGAATACAATAGGTACATGTTAAATAAATAATGTTGTTTGAAAATTAAAATATTAAAAGGTCCATCGCAATAGGGCTTTGTAATCCTAGTACATATTCATTATTTCGACGTGTTTGGTAAAAGTTTGCTTATGTTAATCATTGTAAGACTACAGCTTCTACAAAGGTGAATTTTATTCAACAAATATTTATTTTAAAATATCTTCTATAATTTGAGCTACTTACTGACCCGCTTATTTATTCGACACGTGAATAACGTAATGAGCTAATATTAGTTTGATTTTCCAAGAAATTTAATACTTTGTCTTAATTTTTCGTTTGTTTTAAGTGCAGCAGTTGCAATAATTTACAAATACGAAATCAATATGTTCTGTTTTAATAAAAAATTTAACATTTTTTTAATTTATTCTTTTGTGACTGATTAGGTAACATTTAAAATCAAATAATACTGTTTTTAACTCATTAGCCATGTTTAGAATTAGAATTTTGATTATTAATTAGCTATTTTTAAATAAATTTATTATATTTCTTTCATTTAAACTGTATGAATAAGTGCATTTATTTAAAGATTTTATATTGCCAATTATTTAATAAAATATACATAAAATATGTTTAATACAATATTTGGCAATCATATTGTTTATTATAATTTATATGCTTATAAATAAATATATTTTATTATTATTATTATTATTATTATTATTATTATTATTGTTGATTGGTATTTTAAATAAATATCAAATTATTAGTTAAGAAAATTTTTTTTTCTTAACATTCTAATTATTATCATTTTTTACTTTTCCAAAATATTTTAATTTTATTACTTTCTATATAATATTAGAACCAACACTTGAATAGATTTATTGATAAGATAAAATGAAAAAAAAAATGTTGAAAAATTGTTAATTGGATCAAAGAGGTATGTGGTGAATAAAATACAAAATTTTATTCACCAATTTTGTATTTTATTCACCATGCACCTCTTTGATCCAATCAACAATTTTTCAACATAATTATGGAAGGTGCCATATATTAATCTTCAAGAAAAATGTTTGTATAAGGCATTTAAAATCTGTAATTTATAAAATGTTTAATATATTTATGACTTAATGTTTAATATTTTTCATCTATGATAATAAATAATAATAATAGATTTCAATGTAAAATTTTATTGCATTATTTACAAATATATGAATAAATATTATTTAAAGAACTAATACACAAACAGTTATTTTAAAACCATTTATATTTATAAAAATTATGTATCCAAATATTTATTAATTTAGTTTTATCTTTATCAATATAAATTCTTTAAATAATTTATAGAATTAAAGAAGCCTTAAATATTTGTAATTATGAAACAAAAATTTAACAAGTTGCATATCATATTCGTTTATATATTGTATTTATTGTTTCATGTGATGTGGAATTTAACAACCTATAATAATTAAATTAAATATAATTGAAGATGTAATTATCACATAACCAACTGAATTTAAACATTCATATATTTAGCTATTCACATTAACAATGATAAAATAATAAAAAGGAATCATAGAACATAGGATTACAAATTCTGTACACTGATACCATGAATAGAAAAGAAAATTAAATTTTTACTTCTTTTTTTATTTTTTCTTTGTTATACCATTGTATCTACTTCTTAATTGTTAATTATATGCAGAATTTGTAATCTAAAATGCATAAATCTTCTTTCATAATATAGATTTCAATCATGTTAGATTCAGATTCAATGGATTTATGGTTGTATGTCTACCAAACATCATTAATACAAATCTTGTACATTTAATATGTATTATAAAAACATTATTTGCATTTCAAAAAATATATTTTTATTGAAATTAATTAATTTACTTACATTTTTTAATTTTATAAAATGTTTAGAAACCTTGAATATTAAAGAATTGCTGTTTTATACAAAGTAACGCAATGAAAGACAAAACAAAATTTTCTGAAGATCAAAACAATGTAAGTAAAATTTTTAATAAAAAATAGTCAATTTATTAATTAATTAATCAATTAATCAATCGTTTTCTATTTTTAAAATTATTTCATTTTTTCAGCCAATATTTGATAAAGAAAAATTTTTCCCAGAAGATCATACCAAAAGAAAAAAGCCTGCAGATTTTAAGAATTTGAAAGTAAAATTCTTTTATGATGTTTTATTTATAAAATCAATAATAATTATACCATTAATTATTTTTTGTTTTTTATTAGACAAGGGTAGAAAAAATTCATATTGATGGACTTTGTCGTACAAAACATGATATATTACAACCACAACTGAATCAATTATTTGAAGCAAAAACTTTTGAAGATGTTATTTTGGATACTTACACAGTTCTAGGAAAGCTAAAATCACTTGGATGTTTTAAAAATATTGAAGTATTTATTGATACTAGTCATGGAGCGAATGCTAAACCAGAAGGAGTTGAAGTAAACTTATTTAAATTTTTTTTAATATTTAGATGTATTTTTATAAAGAACGTTTGTTATATTATTCATAGATAATTTAAATTATCAATAATTTTCAGGTAACATTTACAGTTCGCGAATTTAAACGTTTAATGGGCAATGTAAATACTTTATTTGGTAATAATGAAGCATCACTTCATTTTGGAGCAAAAGCTCCAAATTTGTTTGGAAGGGGTGAAAGATTACAAGTAGACTATTCATGTGGCCATAAAAGTTCATCAAATATAAATATTTCTGCTGTAAAACCCTTTTTCACTAGTGGGTTAAATAAAGTGTAAGTAACATAAAAAATATAAGTTAGAAATTTAATTTGTTTTAAATCTGAAATATTTTCTTGTTTATAAAACATTAATAATTAAAAAATGTATATTTGATAATATAATAATAATATAAATTATATTTTCTAGAGAACTAAAAAAAACTTTATTTATTTTAGATTAACAGCAAGTCTGTATGATACATCAGCAAAATATTCAATGTCTGGTTATAGAGAAAATAATAAAGGATTTTTATTAGATTTTGGATTTAATATGAATGAGAGTGGTATTCTAAAACAAAATATTCAATATGAAGCAGTTGTAAGAAACATAACAGCTGAAAAACAAGCTTCATTTTTTGTCCGAGAACAATCTGGTCCAACTTTAAAATCATCCCTTAGATACATTTGCAAAGTAGATAAGAGAGACCAAAGCATATTTCCATCTTCAGGAAGTCTTATTCAGTTAACAGCAGAATTAGCAGGATTGGGAGGAAATATAGGCTTTGTTAAAAGTGAAGTAGCAGGACAAGCAAATTGGTCACCTCATGAAAATATAGTACATATTTTATATATAATAAACTTATAAAATTTATTTTATTTAAAAAAAGATAATTCAACAAACAGTATAAAGATATTTTTCATTCAAATCAAATTTTTTTTTTTTAGACGTTTCAATTTGCAGCTCAAGCTGGTTTACTAAAAGAAATAAATAATGATTTACGAATAAGCATAGTTGATCAATTTTTTCTTGGTGGACCTTTAAATCTCAGAGGTTTTGATATAAGAGGTTGTGGGCCAAAACACGATGGAAATTCTGTAGGTGGAAATACTTATTGGGCAACTGCATTTCATGTCTACACTAGATTTCCATTTATTGCTCGAAACAATACTTTTTCTGATTTCTGCAGATTACATGGTTTTGTAAATGCAGGAAATGTATATAATACCCAAGTTAAGTCAGGTATATTATTAAAAAATTTATAAATAATATTTTGTTTTATATTAATGTATAAAATTGATTAAATAAAAAAAAATATTTTTGCACAGGTGATAGTTATGAAGCAAATATAAAAGAATTGACTGACAATATTCGTTGTTCAACTGGTTGTGGTTTTGCATTAAAATTAGGAAATGCGGCAAGAATTGAATTGAACTTTTGTTTACCTCTCAAATTGCATCGTGCTGATGTAACAGATCAAGTACAAATAGGAGTGGGTCTTCAGTACTTATAAAATAGAATTTAAATCAAAATGGAACAAAGATTTATTGCATTTTCATATATTATGACTAAATTTTAATTATTGTTTTAATCTATCAAGTTATCAAAATTATATTTTTTTTGAGTCTATTGGATAACAAATTGTTTATAATCATAATGATAATGTATGTTATATGTATGATAATGTTTTTTATTTTATTTTTCCTTGTCTTATAAATTATACTTGTAATATTGTAAGAAAATATTTATAAATTAAAAATTTGATTTCATTTACTTTTGTACATTAAAAAACTTTAGAAAACTTCGTTTTCGCATAATAAATAGTGTTTAATTTCACTCTACAAAATTGTTAATAGAATGTCTATCGTGATAAAAATGAACTGTTCCATGATGATTATCTTGTTAGATTATGAAAATTATTATACAGAAAACTTTTTGATAACGTATTGTATTGTTATTAATAATAAAAATTATGTACAGAATAAATATATTATGTTTTTAACATTTTTTAAAACTAACTGTAATGCTATTATTTAAATTAATAGAATATCATTTTAAATCCATCATAATATTCGATGATCGAACGATTGTAACGTATTTATTTTGTGAAACTGAATGTTAAGCGAATTTAAATTATACTCATTATTTAATATTTAAGTGCATTAGAAATTTGTTTACAAAATTTATTTAGAACGATCAATATTCTATTTATAATTAATACAATTATACTTTCTCTATTTTTTACTCTAAAAATTAAAATTCAATTCACGAAAGGTTTTTTCAATATTTAATTTACAAACTCAAATTATTTTTATTCTTATATAATATGAGAACTGTACATTTAATTTTATGAAAACAAATTAGCATTATTAATTGTAAATATTAAATTATATACAAGACAAATCATATATATATATATCGGTATTTTATTTATATTTATTACCTGAGGTAAAATAAGCACAAAAATATTATGATATTTTTATCTATTTTTTAACATCAATGAAAGCTATGACATGTTACTATGTCATATTTTTAAGAAAATTTTACCTGGCATTATAATGCTTTTCTTTAACATTAATAATACGACGCAAAATATCAAGTTGAATATACATTTTTTAATTTTCTCACAAAATAATGTGTTAAATTTGAAATATTGTTAATTTTCATATACAAGAATATACAATAAATTTAAAAATATCTTATAATAATTTTAATTTTTAGAAATATTATTTTTTACTTCACAAGATAGAATAAATAAAAATAAAATAAAAATAGATAAAAAAAAAAAAAAACAATCAAAGATATTATAAGTCGTTTTTATATTAAACAATTACTTTTTTGTATTTGATAAATAAAATACGGATTCTAAATTTAAAATTAAAATAAAACCACCCGATCACCCGATCCAGTGAAGCAAGGATTCCTTGCTCTCTCTCTAAAATGTAAATCTTTCGGACCGGGGACAAAGTACGAAAATTGTTCAGCGCCCAGACAAAATTGTAGGAGGACTCGCTTTTTCGGTATCACCTTGCTACGACCTATAGGACTCGAGGGTATGAAGGACTTTGTAACCTCCCGGATCACGCCCTGTCAGCGAAATCCTTACGGCAGCCTTCTCAAGACCGCTCACCGGTGCCAGTTCTACGTCACCTTCTCCGTGAAGTCCTAGCTATCCTGATATACGAAGATCATTTATCACTAGGAACTGATTCCCACTCTAGGAAATAGAAAGAAAAGCTCCTGATCCAGCAGTCTCTTATTCTTGGCTAACTGGGTTTGAACGTTCAAATTCGTACCTTGAGGAATCGCCTATAGAGATTTTTTTTTGCCAATCAATAGTGTTCCTATTAAACATCTGCATGTTCGAGATAAATACATGTAGTTCATACCGCGCAAAAACCTTGTTTCTTTTGTGTAAACTTTCCGTCTTTTTTACTTCTCAAAATGTGTATTCATTCTGATCATATAGTTATAAAGATGCGCTTATCTTTATTTTTAAACTTTACAAATTGTATTCGTAGTATGCAAGAAAGAAATTTATTTATGTGGTTAATTTTATTGAAAATAATTAACTGTATTTAAATGCTTTTTACACGTGTTTTTTATGCACATTCAAAGAAAAAGAAAATAAATACCTATAAGTATTAGTATTGATTGACACTTAAATAAAATTTTACAATATTTTTGTGCATCCTGAAATATACCTAAATATAACCAAATTTTCGATTATAATAAAAATTAGGATTTAATTATATTTAATTTCTTCTCTAAAAATAAAAGGATTTAATTTAAAAACAAAATTCTTTTATATATAAAAAGTTTTTATGCATATTACGTATATTTTAAAGGTAAGCAGTAACGTTTAAACGCCGCAAGTCGGGATTTTCCCGGGAATGCAAAAACCTATTGATAATTTCCCGTACTTGCCTCTTGGTTTTTTTTTTGACGCACTACCTAAACGCCGGTGAACTTCTGAGCATATATTCTGTATTAATTATTATTTTGCGAAAAATAATGAAGAAGAATATAGTTTCACTAATTTTATCAATTGCTTATGTTTTAATTACAGCATATGCTTCATACAGAAATTATATTTTTTTAGTAATAATACATTATTATATTCTTGGTACATAAAATACTTTAAAGACATAATGTACTTTTATAGTTGAAATAAAATATAAAATAATTTTAACTTCTAGAACAAAGACATAAAATTTTAAATAAATAAAAAAAAATTTTCATTATAAATAAAATTGTGATGCTATTAACAAAATTAAAGGTCGCTTTATCACTCAAAAAAAAGATTAAAACTTGTATGAACATTAGCACCTAAATGTATTTAATATTTGTATAAATGAAATTTATTTATTAAACGAATTGGTTCTTGTTAAGAGAGATTTTTCAAAAAATAAAGTATGTACTTATACACGACTGGACGTTATTTAATCAGATTTCATAATTGAATGATTGATTATAACTTCACTTTGCTTTTTGTTTTCATATAAAATACTCTTAATTAAAAAGAAATTTATATTTGTAAATTATATAAATTTAAAAATATTTAAACCTTTCGGTGCTATTACAGTTTATATTAAATATTTTTCAATATATGTTTATAATGTTATAAACTTAGATGTATGTTTTTAAGACATTGCAATTCTTTTAATAAATTTTCTTAAAATTTTAAAACTTTATTTAAATGAATTATTGATTAAATTTATTTATTGAAAGGGAGTTTTTATAAAACTTAGTTCTTTTTTCTATTTGAATATTACTTTGAAACTGTCTAATAAACTATATACTTTTCAATTTAATTTTAATTTTAGTGTAATATAAAGGATTGAAATTTTAAGTATTTAGTAATATTAAAAAAGTCTTTTTATGAATAAAGTTAATCAAGAATGTTTTGTTCTCTTCATTTTCTTTAATGAATATAAACTTTACCTTTTTTTAATATTCGTTTCAATAACTGAAATTTCGGATATATCCTTATTCAATTGTAATATACTTTTCTGAATTATCGGCATCACCTTACCTCAAAAATCTTCAAAATAAAAAAAAAAATATTGACACAAATGGATTAGAAATATCTCGGTCCATTTGATAATAATTGGTTGCTATTAGTTTTATTTCTTTTTTACTCGCAATTTTGGTACTTTCAATAGATCAATTAAGAGAACAACTTGATTATTAAAATGTATAACAGAAGACATAGTGATCTGTGAGAAATCTTTGGTTCCATCGTTTATTGTTGCCTCCACTCCTCTCCTCATTAGTCGGTCATGCACTTTTCTCATATATTTCATTTTATTTTTAAGATTCTGAGAATGAAAAACTACGTTTGTCTTGCCGGTCGCTAAATTTCTTATTATTCTCCAAGTCCTCGCCGATTCTGCGACGCTCGAATACGTTTCGTAATGTTGATATATATTTTCCTAATACAGTCTTTTCTTCCATCAAGTCACACTGAGATAGAGTTCAATGCACTCCAATGTTCAGTATTGTAATGAATAAACAAACACACTTGATATTTTTCATATTACCAATGTCGACAATTTTATAGATTAGTCGAATTTGCTATTGTTTGGGAAATTTCAAATAATTTAATTTATTTTATATATTTCTATTTCACTTTAAGCGTTATAAAATTTTCATTTCTCGATTAAAACATCTTCATGATTGTTTTTCTTGATGCTTACAAAAACAGTACGTAATGACTGCAGCACATTTTGTTAACATTCAATGAAATGTTACGTATTAAAGAGCACATGTATCATTTTCAAAACCTAGTTGTGACGCTTTTCACAAGTTCCATTCAATCTGGATCATCCAACAATCCATCGCGTTTTCATTGATTGGGCTAAGATTATTTAAATTAAAAAAAAAGCTAAAATGTAACATAAGGGAAAATAAAAAAACTGAAACTTTTAAATGAAATTTATTTTTATAAAAATTATATTGACGGAATTTTTTGTATTTATTGTTTAAAATAATTTAAGTATGATTTATTTATACAAGTTTATCTAATGAGACAGAATGATCATAAGGAAAGAATTAAATTGTCATTTTAAAAGTTTGTTAAAACTCGTAGCATCATCCATACAAATTCTGCTACGTAAACCAATTTATCATGGTTTACCAAAATTTATTAGAATTTGTCTTCGTCACTTTAATTGATTGAATTGCAACGTAGACATATTAATCTTGAGTGAATCAGATTGGCAGGTATATTACTCAGTACTTGATTTAATTTAATTTTGACTATTTTAAGTAAGAGAATATTGTCACGAGGTTTAATTCGCTCTGTGCATTTGTATTCCAACATGGATATAGATGCACCGATTTTTCCATACTTTATTTATTCTGGTACATTACTCAAATAATGTGCATTAACTGTATTCTGCAAATATTTTATAATTTTTTTGATTGATTCCGGTACTCTTATACACATGTTGCACTATGACTTTTAATTGGGAAACTTATGAAGTAATCCGAATGAGTACATTTAAATTAAGAGTAAATTTAATTTAAGGGGAGTTTTTGTTTCCTTTTGCCAGCTATAACTGTTTTGTATTTCGATATAATTTAAACTGACTCTCAACCGAGGGCGAAACTCTCGCCTTGACTTGCCCCAAGTTTTTCCAGGCAAAGCTTGTAAGGAATTGGCCGATATGCCGAGGTGCAAGCAAATTGAGTAACTTATATCTTGTAGTATTTATTTGCGGTTCGACTTGTATTGAATTAATTTTTGTAAGCTCGCTATCCAACTTCATTAACTTTACTTCCTTTCGTATTCCTATATATAAAAAAATATTGCATATACTCATTTTCCTTAATTTTCCAACTGTACGTAAATATAGAATGCCAGAGATTCAATTTTTAAATTTTCGATCTTGAAATTTATTTTTAGAAATACAAAAAAATTAATAATAGAAGTTTCTGTTAAAATACTTGATTTGAATTACAATTTAAATTTGAATGTTTAGTTGTATTTATAAAATCGAAGCAAATTAAGTAAAATAAAATTTGGAATTACAAAAAAAATAAGTTCACTATAATAAATTCACTATAATTCACCAAAAGATTTATTAATCTTTTTCCCATATAAAGTCTTTGTGGAAAAAAGTTTTTTTGCTTCTATAAATAATTCTTATTATTTTAATCATATTTATTTCAACTTAAATAGATTAAAATTTTAGAGTTGAAGCTCCATAAATCAGAAAAAAAATCATATCTTCTTTTTCAGAAATAATACATTATATCGATAATCTTAATTTAATCAACAGAAAATTTATCTCAAAATTCATATATCATGAAATTATTTACCTGATTTATTAATTTTATCATTTTTAAATATTTTTTCAACTATAAATACACTTTATTGTTAAGTACTCACATAAAATTCATTACAGTAATGTTTTTTTATCAAAGTACAAAAAATAATTTTTGGAGCACGTATATAAAATGTGTAAATATTTAAAACTTTCGCTTCAACTCATAAGAAAAAATATGGAAGGAAAAGCAAAAAAAGTTATTTTGACATTTGTTTACTTATTCTGAATCTGACCGCATATTTTCCAACATATAGTAAACACTGTTAATTTGATTGTTTTATTAATTTAAAATATTTTATTATAAATTCTTATTATTTGCAATAATTAAAAAAGACAATTCGTTTTTTTTCTTTTTATTGGCCTAAAGAAACTTGATAATAAAGAAGAATCACTTCATTTATTCAAGTTGTTTCTATCTTACTACAGCTTACTACAGCTGAATTTTTCTGAAAAAGACTTGACTAGTTATAGATATCCTGGAATTTGTGTAAAATTTTTTTTTTCTTTTGCTTGTAGAAAATATTTTCAAAATTAATTTTTATTAATGATTTTTAAAAAATGAGCTAAAAGCACTTTGATTCTCAGATCTCATCGTATTGTGCACACAATCATTGATTAAATTCAGATTTTCATAAATATTATTATTAATTTATCTTCACTTCTTTTTGTTTGATCTATATTGGAATAAATTCGAGATACTCATATTATAGTCCTTTAAATTATTTATAACATTTGTAAAAATATTCATCTTCAAAATTAATTACTAATAAGATTGTTAATAAGATTTTTTTTTTTTTAAACAATGTAAATGTATTCTATGTAGAGCATACGTATTATAAAAGTAATATAAAATTTATTTTAAATATATACAAAACTTAAAACTTATATTACGAGTAAAAATTAATTTTTTACTTTTTGAGTAAATATAAAAATTATATAAATCCTATCGACACTACTATAACCATTTTTTAAAGACAACAGCAATTATCTAGTTATGTAATTACGATTTCTTTTTGAAACCTCATCAGTTTAATAAGCAAACGTAGTTACGTACATGGTAATGATGTGAGAATAAAATCTCAATAGCACAGTCGATACCTTTAAGTAATTACTATTATCCAGATACACATCACAAACCTGTTATCTTCAAATGACAAATATGTAACTAATGTTTCAATTATGATATAAAATATATAATAACGATATATAAAATTTATATAAAAAAAAACTGCTCCACATGTACTATGTAAATATTTGTAAATTTTTTAGATATTTTGTCATTCAAAAATAATTTAATTAATATATTACAATATCCATGTTCAACTTCAATAATATTAAAATGTACGTTCTAAAAATTTGAAAAATATTAATATATTTAATAAGATTTAAATAAATTATTTTTTTATAAATAATATTTTAATGTGTACTAATATTAAATTCAACTTCAACATAAAAGTTTAAATAAAAATTGTAATATATATTTTTAATGTGATATTGAAAAAAAAGTATTGACGAAAAAATATTTTTGCTTTATTTAATATAATAAATTATAATTACCTGACAAATGCATTTTTATATCAATGACAGGAATTATAATGTATGATAAAATGACTACATAATATTATAACTATTAAGAATAAAAATCTTTTTAGGACATTTAATACACTTTTGTCATTGATAATCTGTATAGAATATTCACCATAAAATTTAAAAGTTATTTAAAATTTTAAAGATATTTTGTAATTTAAAATTCTTTTTGTGGTTTGCATAACTTAATGAAAGAATATTTTTTTAAACTTTTCATAAATTATTAACCATTATTAATAATAAAAATGACGTAGTCTATTAAATACCGAATAATCTGATACACATCAGATATACATATTACTAATGTCACCTAAATTTTACTATTTTTTAATTAAAAATAAATAATTAAAAAAAAAAAAAAATCAATTACAATGTTAAAATTGAATAATTTTGAAATTAAAAAAATTAATCTTCATTCTAAATATCTATTTCCAATACTTTTCTACAAAAAAAAATGAACTATATATAAGTTATTATTAATTTTAAATGTATAGACATTTAATTTTATTTAATGATATTGTTCATATATTAGACTTTTTCAATAAAAAATGTAAATGAAAAAAAACTTTTAATATATTTTACCTGTTATTTCCTTTTTAACCATGTAGATTTTGGTATTTATTATTTTATTGAATATTTGCATTGAAGGATGTGTTTTTTCCTTAAATAATATATTTAATATTAGATTACAAATGAATTTTGTTTTTATAAAATACTCTATTATTTTTCTTATAAGTTCTCATCGATTAATTTTTTTTTTACTCAAGTAAATATTAAAAATTTATAATAAGTATATTTAATCAGTATTTTAATTTTTCCGATGTTTTTTCAAAATATATAACAATATTTTATATAAAAACTGTTATAAGTTTTTTATGTTCCATATTATTGTTAATTATTGAGTAAAAAATCAATAACTGCAGCGATGATATTACCAGAGACCGATTTTAATGTTGATGATGAGACACAAAAATGACGTCTGCCGCTGCATTTTTGGATGTCAAACAGTTTTTTTATTATTATTAGTATTATTATTATTACATTTATATATTTATTGCATTTATTTAAGAAATGTTAAAAAATTTACCTTAATAGATATATTTTTTTTATTAATACTAATGGTTTTGTGAAAAATATTTTTAACAATTTTTGCCACCGTCATTGATTATTTGACATATGAACAACTCAATGATTTAAATAATTAAATATAAATGAGCAATAACATACATAATAAAAATATCACCTATCGTACTCTTATTACTGATAATTAAAATATCTTGAGTTGTTTTATTAATGTTAGGTACAATAGTGTATATTCAAAATATTACAGTTAACTTTGAAATCAATAGGGAGAGTATTGCTGCGTATTTTCGTTACAATTTTGTTACCGTTTGCAGTGTTTCTCCTTTCGAAAGTCCGATCGGTTTTTCGTATAAAAAAGTTTCGTATAAAAATATTTAGTGTCAATTGATATTTGTTCGAAGATGACAAAACATCGTACATTGTTCATGAAAATAATAGGCATTTTGCGATAGTATGCGGATGGAAAAGAATGCAAAGATAAATTTAATTTGCGCAGTTATTTATCGACATTTGGTGTTCGATCCGAATCGGAAATAAGGCGCCAATGGGCTTCATAGAACATTCTTCAATGTGTTAATTATAAATTAAAACGATTATTAAATCAGGTGTTTCCATGATTCCAACAGTCAGTCATGTCAAATGCTTGCTCGAGTGCAGTGGTGTGGAGTCGAGTGAAGGGAGTGTTACGTTGCATTGCGAAATACCTCGAATGTCTAGTTATTGGTGTAGTTGCGAAAACCCAAGCGGGGCGCGAGAAAATGAAAAAATACGGCGGCAAAGTACAGTAGTTTTAAAAGCGGGCGATTAATGAGACCCACCAAAATTAGAGTTCCACCGGCCGAGCGACATGTGTATATTAATAGGGGAGGGGATCGTGACTCGAGAACCAATAACGATTGAATTTGGAACGCATAGGTAGAATATTTGCAAAATTGTAAACAAACGAATGGGGGAATGCGGGCATAGAGGAGCAAGAGGGGGGGAGGTGAGAGAGAGGGCGAGATCCGGCAACGCTGGACCTCGGCCACGACGTGACATCACCAGCTCCGCGAGAAGGAGACCGAGATCCAGGATGGACGCGTAGCTGTGAGGAAGGAGGACGGAGCGAGGAGGTGGTGGGGCGCGTCGCGAGCGCGCTCTGTGAGATTCGCTCAACGGCGCTCGGGTTTACTCACAATGAAAATGGCTGCTTGAAGATACGATACACGAGTGTTACGTCTGTTTCGTGCGCCTTCAACCAGATACTCAGTACCTCTACCATGGAATCTTACGGATCAGCTGTAATCTTGGCTAACCTTCTTGTGCTCGATTTCGTGAAAAAAAACTCTCTTGTTGCCCAGAAGTCCGAATTTATTGGGAATTCCAAGAGCAGAGTCGTGAAAATTTTGCGCGGAGTGAAGAACCTCGAGCTCAAGAAACGAAGATATCGTCACGCTTGTAAAGGTTGTCCTTGTAAGTTGCCACGCGAGTTGATTGCATTTCGTCGAGCATTTTCCAATTTTCATTTTTACGGCCCCCTTCTGACCCCCGTGTCCTGACACGTGCATGTGGCGTATGACAAACGAATCCGTTCCGTGTTCGTGCACACGCGCTCAATCGCAGAGGAGAGAGAAAGAGAGAGAGAAAAGACAATGCCCAATGACGTTGCACTGGGGTTTGGGATCTAAAGCAAAGCCTAGCAGTTGTCGTTCCTTGTTTTCGCGCTAAAATGAATCACATCGATTTTCGGTTTTCGTTTTTTGCTTTTCGTCTTTCTTCCCCTCGGGCGGAGCTCGGAATTTCCGAATCCACGAAGCAGACAACCGGATATGTACTCGCTTTAATTACTTTGTTTTCAATCCTTGTCTGCTACTTGATTGAGTACTCGTGCTACATTCTTTTGTTTTCCGTTGCATTGAACCATTTGCATTCCTCCCGTTTCTCCTAATCACATAATTATTAATCCATTAAGTTTTTGTAATTGTGTTTAAAATATAGATGTTTTTAATTATTGATTTTAACGATTCGTAAAAACATTTTTATATAAATATTAAAAATCTCCTATTCAAACAATTTGATTTTACACATATTTTACGTATAATCATTAATTTTTTTTAAATCTATTTTTCACATTCGATTTAAAGTATTTATTTAAAGTTTTACAAATGAACATCAATTGTTTTAAATTTTTTTTACAAATTAAAAATCAAAACACACAATTTTTATTCTTGCTAAAATTAATTTAAATCAATACCTTTCGATGTTAAAAACAGGTGATATCTTTAACATTTTTTAAGTTTACGAATACTGTATATGTAAACATGTAGTATTTATGTATTTTGTTAAACAAACGTTGTAAGTGAAAGTAAAGCGCTGTCCTTCAAACAAACATCAAACGGTTCGATGCGATGAAAGAAGACGGACATAGTATTTTTCTTATGATTTTATATGCTTAAATTTGTTGTGTAATCTACACCATTGTGCTATTTATTTACATCATTAGATTTTCTTTTTAAAATAAAGTTTTTAAGGAAATAATTATTTTAATTATTGACGTAAATGTGCAAAAATCATTTCTATCGAGAAATTTCCATGAAAAGGTCATTAAATTTATTCCATATTGATAATATAATAAAAAAAAGTTTAAAACATGGATATAAATACATTTTAATTTGATTGTTTAAACTAATAATGCATTGATTTTTTTATAATTATGGATGATTCATTTACATTATTAAAATTCATTAAAAATTTATCTTTATTGTCCAACAGATTTATGAATTTCAATAGTTTGTTTCATTTTGCATACCATCATTTATTTATTTATTTATTTTAAAATAACCTTCAATTATATCAGTAGATTTACTCTATTATAATTTGTCAAAGGAGAAAATCTTGAATAAGAATACAATACTCTGTTTGTTATGTACTTTTCACTTCATAATTGTATGTAATATCATTCTTCAATGTAACATTCTTATCTATTTTCTTTCAAAAAACAACTTTTATTGATAATATCTTGGGACAAATAGGTCGAATAAGTCATTTTCTGTTAATACATTTATAAATTATTGTAAAATTAATTTCATTAAAAATGTAAAATTTTAATTTTATATTTAATATTTTTATTACAAATTTCTATAGTTACACTATTGAAGAGTTCAATTTAAACATTTTAACAAAATAATATTATAATGATAATTTATTTATTATAAAATATAATTAAATAGTAAAAAATATAGTTTTATTTTAAAAGTATATCCATATTACATGCATTTTCTTCAGTATAATTAAACTATTATTACAAAATGTTAGAGGTAAATTAAGATTTAAAAACTAAAAAAAATTATTAATAGTCTTTAAATTAATATATTTTAATTCAGTATAATCATTTTTGTTTCAATTTTTTTTTTTTTTATATTAAAATATGTAATTTATTATTATATAAGAATATGCAATACACAATATATAGAATATTAATAAAAATCCTTATTTATTTTATAGCTATTTAACTATTTAAAAATATGATATAATAATTATTGTTTTATAAATAAATTAAATTCATCCAATATTTAAAATTTAAAAAAATATTTGTAATTAATTTACATCGATCATGTTTGTAATTACAGTGCCACACAGTAGTGGTGTCAAGTTTCGAAGAGAAGGTGGATGTACAAGAAGCTGCTGAGTAGAAGTGTTCTAAAAAAATGAACTTCACTCCGGGGTATTCAACACGTTCAAACTCAGTATCCTCGGCAACTGCTTACAGTATCCCAATTCGATATCAACTCAATTTTAAGACACACTGGCACAATAACATGTACTCAATGCAGAACCTTGATTCTCCTAGCAAGCAACAGTTGTTAAAAGAAAGCATTGACAACGATAAAAGAAATTTTAGTTTTTGGTAAACTTGAAACACTTAATAGCTTAGTATTTCACAACAGATATTTATTGTACATAAGTCAAAATTATTTTTAAGTTATACAAAACGAATTTTTTAAATAGAAATTCTCTTAATATATATGTGTGTACTTCCCAATTAATTTAAAATAATAATCTTATTTTAACTTATTCTAAAATATTCCTGAAAAATAACGAAATTGAAATCAAGAATTAAATTCATAAATCTTTATTGGAATATATTTAAATGAGTTTACAAAACTGATATTGAATTTTTTTTATCCATTTTTGGAATTTAATTTAAAAAATATTTCTTAATTTATGATTTTTATAATAATAAAAATCTTGTTATTCTTTATATAAACAAGATTACAGTAAATCTTAATTAATATTGTAAAATAAAAATATTTAATAATTAAGATTAAAAATATTTATCATTTATTTTGGTTTTATACTTTTTACAATATGTTTAAATGTTCATGTGCTTATATTTATTTGGTATAATTATTAAAGAATTTTACATGTTTAAAAATAGAATTTATACACATTTATATAAAATTTTTTCTTATAAATTATAAATTATTATTTATAAAATATGTTAAAATGGATGTTTATTATATTTTATAAGTATCAAATATATATATATATATATATATTTATTTCACACACATATATATAAATATAATATTTCAAAAAAATTGGATAAAATGAAAAATTTCTGAACAATGGAAACTTGTGCTTAAAATTTGAAATGAAAAAATACTAAAATGCAAATACTATGATGTAAATTAGAGATACTTTGAATTACATGTTTCCCAATAATCAATTTTTTATTATTTATTTTATTTTATTAGTGAAAATTAGGATATTTATAAAATTATATTCATTAATTGATAAATTTAATATATTATTAAGAAATTTTGGAAAATTAGTAGGATGTACTCATCGAAGCCGTCGTTAAACGACAATATGCCCAAAAAGGAAACTTTATGGCAAAGTGTGTTCAGAAGTGCAACAAATCTCCTTGGTGAGCATTTGACTCGTGGCACTAGTTCGTTTATAAAAAATTGGTCATATATAAACAATCCTCTTTCTGTGACGGTTGTATCTCCAGACTTTTACAAGGCTGTTCATCAAGAGAAACATCAGTTAATAAATTCTTCCAAGGACTTCATTATTCCACAATCGTGGAGAAAAGAGACTTATAATAACGATGAAAAGTTACCAAATGTTTTATATGAGAACGAAATTATGAGTGATTGTGCAAAAAAAAATAGTAGTGATTCTAATGATAGCGATAAAAGGTGGAAGGAATATAAATGTATGTATATTGATTTTAATAAATCGCAAGAAAAGGACACAAACGTGAAAGAAAAAATTGTTGATAGTGTAAATAACAGCGATTGCAAAGACGAAGATTTTCAATCGCATTTTAATATTGTCGTCATTGATAAAACAGGTATTTTTTAATAGATTATTTTTATATTAATTAAAAATGATATATAATTATTTAAATTACATTTTTATAATAAAATATTTTTAATATTACAATAATTTTATACATTTTGGTAACTTTCGCCAAAAATATTCTAATGAAATGAAATAAAAAAAATGTAGTTTAAAAAATTTTTTAATCACTTGGAAAAATAAAAAGTTTACGTTTTAAAATTTAAAAAATATAATTTATTCATGACTTTCAGTTTTTTTAAGAATAATTAATATATTAAGCATGATGTAGTAATCACTTTTCATGTGTGTGTATTAAGAAATTAAATCAAAGGTTTATATTATAAGTGAACGACGATCCAGTTATGGTAGAGAAATTAGAAGAATTGACACCGGAAATACGACAAGAGCAATCACAAGCGCATCGAGAAACGACTGGTATGACGACAATGTTGACTAACGCCTACAACAAAGTTTTGAATAGCATGTCAGACTACCTCCAACTTGGGTCCCCGGAAGTTGACCCAGAACCAGAATCTGACTCTGATCTTTCGGCTTTGCTTACGAAACGGGGTTGTTCTCCGAAAATCCGACCTTCAAAGAGACTCCACGATGTATCCAATGGTCGGGGAAGAGGGAGGGCCAAGTCACAATTGCGAAGGTCAGGGGTAAGTCAAACGCGACACCGCAAGGAACGTAACCGCTACGTATGTAGCCCGAATATCAAGAGTGACATGGACAGTTGGGAAGAGATCGAGTACTGTGTTGAGGACATTGACGAGTGTGATCACTCTTTGCAGTTGCACAAAAACAACAACCTCCATCGCACCAATTTTACTTTCGGTGACATAGCAATGAAGCGCCACAAACCGAGAAAAAAGAACAGAAACTGCATGTGGGGGGAGATCGCATTTGTTCCTCAGGACCTGGACGAGGTCGGCATTGAATTCAAAGATGACCACCAAAAAAAGTTAACAATTAGACCAAGGCTGCTGTCTGATAGTTCCGTCGATTCCGAAGATAGCTACTGCATTATTTTTGAGGGTGACACTTGCAATAATGAATGTGATTTTGAGACTGACGTAGATGGCTACACGGATACGGAAGACGAAAACTTGCCCGATGATGCGACGGTCGTGTTGAATCGAACAAAGGTACACGCAATTGAATTTGGTAACAAGTGGTTATTCTAAAACATTATTGAAAATTAATTTTTTGTTTCTTGTAATATAATTATTGGTTGAGGTACATAATAAATTTGTGTAATAATTATTTTTCTAAGAAACAAACCAAGTTACTTTTTAATTGGGGCTAATTTAACCATTTTGACTCGTGTATACAATAATCACTAATTTGGAATTTAATCGTAGGTACGATTCAACCTGATACCTGTTGTTCACACAATGGTTCAATGGAATTACGCCTACAGAACAGCACGTCGTGGACCCTGGGAGGAAATGGCACGGGATCGAGAAAGATTTCGCAGCCGAATTAATTGCATTGGTCGTGTCCTCGAGTCTGTGCTCGCGAGCCAACACCGGATGCGCATCTGGCGCGAGCGCTTCGACGACTAAAAAATTATTTTTTAACTTAAAACAATCGTTTATATATTACGTTATGACATAAAGTGAGGAAGAAAACAAAAAATTTAGTGAAAATTTTATTATCGAATTATTCGATGGGTTTGCAGTTTGTCACGTTACACAAATGCAACATTAAAAGAAATTATTAAAGTATGGAAAATAATTAAATAAATCAATTTAGGATAATTAAATATAAATAAATATGAATAAATATTAATATATATTAATATAATTAGTTGCAGTTAATTTTACTCCTAAAATACACCTCTCAATGGATGATAAAATTTTAAGACATGTTAAAAACTTTTAAACAGAATCAACTCTGTACTTCACATATTAATACTGGAATAGTAATTCAAAATTATAAATAAATATGTTTTTGAGATTTTAACAAGTATCTTCAGTAAATGATTTAATATATAAAAATTAGACATATGCATTTTTTTATAATCCTTAAACTATTTTAATTATAAAATAAAATATATATCAAGGCCTCCACTTACTTAAGCCAGCTTAATAGTATATTATGTTATAAACATGAAATTAAAACATCTAAATTTTTAAATTAAATTCATATTTTATACATAAATAACAAATATACGAATTTTTATGAAAAATCAAGAAACTGAATATTATTTAATTGTATTTTTTATCTAAAAAAAAAAAATAACCACATTTAAAAGAAAGTATATCTTTGATGTAGACAAAACAGTGAGTGAAATATTATTTACAGATATAATGTATGTTATTTCAACTTTAAAATTTTTTAATACACAATAGCTCATTATTTATTTATTAATATAAATAAATTATGTAAATAATGTAAAATAATTTCATAAATTATAAAATATTACAATTTTTTTTGTACTTTTTTATAAACATAATTCATCTTTCATAAGGATTTATTTTTATCATTAAGCATGTCATAAGCCTATCACTGCAAGTAAACAATAACTAAAATAATTCATTTTCAATAATTCAATAATTTTTATACTTTTCTTAATCAAAAGGTAACATTCTCGAATTCATAAAAGTTATTCCTTCACTCTAAAACTTATTTGAAGAATTGACATATTTTTAATACCTACTATATACGATTGTAAACAATCACAAGTGTATTGATATATATAAAAGTTATAAATAGATTCTATACCTTTGTTTTTAATTTTCACATTACAAATGTACATCAAAAGTTAACTTTTAGTAATAAGAATAGAAAGAAAATCAAGTCTTCTTTTACATAATTTATGTAATAAATGAATTTTATTTATATGTAACGAGAGTTTAAAGAATTATATTTAAATAGTGAAAATTTTTAATGCCGAAATTGAGTTCCTCAAAAAGAAATTAGATGTTCGCAATTAATATAAATAAGAAACTAGTACATTATCTCTTCATATTTGATACGTTTACTTTGTATGGAGAAATCTTAATGAAACAGATAAAAAATAACTGTGTTGAAAAGGAAAAGCCATTGTTGAGATAACGACAAATTTTCAAAAAAAATTTAAGTTAAAGACTAAATTAAAAATGCAATGGAAATTAAAAATAATAATGTATTTGTCATGTTTTATTATCATATGTAGCATTGGTACATAAAGTAATCAATAGGAAACCAATATTAATAATTGAATCTATTACTATAATTTAAATTCATTACATATAGTAAAAAGTTTTTAATCAGAAAAATTTGACTGTGAGGAATCAAATAATTTAGTTAGATTTGAAGAATACTGTATATTTTATTCCATGCAATGTTGCAAAATTATTTTAAATTTTATACATATGTATTCAAGAATTCAGATGAAAAATGTAAAATTTTATGGAAATTTGAGTATTTTATAACTGAATGTTAATTTTTCCATCAATATTGTTAAATTATCGATTATTCTAAAAATTAATTATTTCCTATTTCATGTTAAGTTCTTAAAATTATTTGATTCCCTATCAACTATATTCAGATAGTATATTCAGTTCACAATATTCCATTTTATTTTTTTCACACATTTTTTATTACATTTGAGTATTTACATTATACATTGTTGAATTTTACTTATGAATTTCATTATAAACAAGCTATGATAATGTTTACTAAAAACATTTTCTTATTAAAAAAAAAAAAAAAAATTAATTTAAATATCGTTGTATAATGTTTGACAGAATATATTTATAATTAACAATTATTTTTTAAAAATTCAGCCATTACTTATATGAATTTATAAATCACAATTTGATATATATATATATGCTGTATTCATTTATAGACACAAATTAACTATTTGTATTTCATATGATTATTGATTTTTTAATAATAAAATTGCTTAAAATTAAAAATTGTATTCACGTATGCTGCAATGAAAATCGTTTTTCATAAATTTTATGTTGTCAACTACCTTTTCAATTATTTTTTATTAGAATTATAATATTGTAAAAATAAATGTTAAAGAATATATTATAGATGATAAAAATTTTGTTCTACATTCCACCATATATTTTGTTAATGTATTAAAAAATATTTGATCAAAATAAACAAAAACATATTTATGATATTCAAATATAATTAGAAGAAGGAATAGTAATATCCATTGATATAAACTTATATTTGGATTTATTGAAACTAGGCTTCCTATAAAACTAATTGTGTTTCAACTTTCAAAGTTAAGTTACTTTCAGTACTAAATTGGAAATATAAGTAAGACTATGTAGTTTACAAAAGATTGTTCTCGCTCTATAATTGTTTTTTTTTTATCGTTATAACAATCGGACATTTTTGTTTTACATTTTGCTCTCGAAAATACATTAATATACATGTAAATTTACATTATTCTAAAATTCTCTAAAACCAAAATAATTATTTATTTTTGCATCTCAATCTATTTTAAACATGGGTATTTTTACAGATAATCAAAAACGTCAATTTAAAGACAAGATACTTTTATGTTTATTTCAATACAATTCTAATTATCTCGAAAATTTCATTTTAAGCCGATATTTAGTTTAAAAAATCCAAATAATATTATTAATATATGTTTAAAAAAATTATTTTTTATTATAAATAAGTTAATTTTGATTAAAAATGTGCAAGAATAATGAAGATTAAAAGTAATTACTCTAATAATATTTGTTATTAATTTTAATTAAAAAGGCAAATTTTTTTCTTCGGTTAACTTATATTCAAAAATTAATTTTTAAAAACATTTATTATAATCATAAAATTCGTGTTTTTAACTTTAGAAAATAAAATAAAAATTCAACTAAAACCAAAAAAGTTTGTAAAATGAAAAATGAATGGTAAATAAATTACTCGAGTAAACCATAGGTAGTCAAGATTATAAATATATAAAATAAAATGTTTGCTAGTCCCTGAATATCTTTAAATAGATGTTAAATATATTTACAAAACAAGTATTTGCAAAGAAAGAAAATTCTAATTATGAAAAAATGTGTTTGAAAACATTGTAATGTATTATTAATAATTATAATGGGTTTTATAATTAATATTATAATGGATGTAATTAAATATCGTGAGCTTGATGAAACAATTAATTAATTTAATCATGTAAAAAATTAATTTGACTTTAAAAATATATTCATACACACACACACACACACACACACACACACACACAAACAAACAAACAAACATAAATTTTTTAATCGAAAAATTAAATCTAATGATTTATTATCAATTTTTCGAAACATTTTTAATAAAAACAATATATTTTGATATTATTATTTTTGCATTCGTGTACCTTTTCTAGAATCCATATAAATAAGAATACCATTTAAATTAGAGATTTGCATATCATTTTGTACATATTAATTTATGTAGCATAGGCCTTGTATGCGGCTACATAAAATGGCAAATAAATTATGGTTTCATGGTATAAAACGATCACTAGAAGAGTAGATATTGAATAAATGTTAATAATAACCAAGTATTCAAATATATAATATAATGGTGATGATGATGATAATGATAAGTAAATAGTGTATATAAGTTTCAAGAAGAAACGTTAATCGCTTAAATTCGCATGAGTCTAAACCATACCTTTTTCAATCGAACGTGATTCAAAGAGTAATTAAAGCGATCAAGATTCTGAATCCACGCGAATAAATGTCATGAGATCGAAAGGCATGGCCCCTCATTTGAAGAATGAATTAACTCACACAAATTTGGCACAAAATTTTGCTAATCATTGTCGAACAGTACATTAATTCAATTTCATCGCAATGAGTTCGCGAGGTCCAATAGATAGAATAATAGATAACCCATCGATGCATAATTCAAGTTCGAGTTTGATTTGCCGAGTTCACCAACACAAAGAAAGGTACAAAGAAGACGGAATAAATAAGAAAGAGACACGGTCGGATTCACATGTGCAAAGGCAGTCAGATGCATTGATGCGTGGAGCTTTCGCCTACTCGCGTGGGAACGTCATCGGGGAGGAGGAGGAGGAGGAGCAAGGGGAGAACGAGAGGCCGAGGATTCATCTCCATCGAGAACAAGAAATCCGAGAAAAAAAAGTCCAGGGCAAACGACGCTGGTCAGGATTTCTTTCTCTGGTTGCGGGTGGTGTCGACAGCCGGTGAGACGCCCCGCTCTTTTTGTAATCCGACAATGCACTTAATGACGTGTTTTAAATGGTGTCAAGGGCGCCTCTACACATTTGAATATACGTGCAACCGTTTTTATTATCTTCTCTTTTTCTCTTCGTCGCCGTAAAGACGCGCCGCAACGTGATAAAAATTATTTTCTACTTTACTACTTGACTGCGTTGCCTCTAAGAAACATCCTTCCTGTCCCCTGGGGTCCCTTCACGTTTTTTATTATTTTTATTTTGTTTTTGTATTGTTGTCATTCTTTTGTCGCTGGGCTTGTTACGTTAGTACCAGGATTAGGGTCACGCAGCAAAAAAAAACCTTTACCTTTGCCATTGACTTTATTTTTATTCCAATTTTATGGAAATCTGAAACTTATCAAAAACCACTGTATCGGTTTTCTTTTCGTTGTCATTCTTCAAATACTCGTCACATTAAAAGTTAAAACATACACTAATTTTGTGACATAACGCTTTAACAATCACATGTTTATCAAATTAACACTAAAAATTCTATCCATTTTGTTAATGTTGTCTTACAGAGATAGTATACTTTTATTCATTTTTAAATTCGAATAACTTGCACTCACTTATCTTTACAAAGGCAATCATATTTTTATGGATCAAATATTATGATTTTAGCTGGTACAGATTTCTTTATCACTTTTTTTTCGACGTAAAATTCAAGTTTTATGTTATCCTGTCAAGAGAAAATTGCCAATAAACTTTGCACGTCATTTTAAACAAAAATTAAAGTGCTTCTCTTTCCGTTGAATCGAATATGATAGTGAAAGTACATTTATTTATTTCTGTTTGAGAAAGCACCATACATTTTTCTTATTAATGTATTTACAGAAAATTTACCTTCGTTTATTTATTTCATAAATATGTACATAATATTAAGTTGATTTAATGCTTTTACCGCCTTAATAAAGTACTTCATTTTGTTGTATTTTGACGCAAATAAACTGTGATAAAAAAAAAAAAAAAAATGATATTCCATAACAATATATAAAAATAAATATTTAACGTAAAATATATTGTATTGATAAATTTACAAAATTTATTGTCTTTTATGTTATATGATAAATTCGTTATAAACTTATTGGCACTCCAACTACTGATATACCAACTCGACCTTTAATATTTTTATAAAATTCCAAATACCGTGGCTCATTGTACAGTTGTATATTAAGTACAATCTAAGTTAATAATAAAAAATATTACAGTTGGTCAAGTACATCATTAACTTCTGTTCACATTGATACACGCAGCTAAAATTTATGGGATATTGTAGCACTTACACATTCTTGACCATAGCCTGGAACGATTAAATTTGTTCGTTTCTAATGGAGAACAAGAAATCCCGTAAATATTTTTTGCACAATTTGAATTGTACAAGATTTATATTTGAATTTTCATTCAATTATTTGTGTGTACACGGATTTGTGCTTATATAAATTCTGAGGTTCAATTTTCTTCTAGTGAGTACATTTATTACACAGGATGTACAATAACTCTGTTTTTGTCTTCGTGACACTAATATTCAAAAGCTGCTTTCAATTCTTAGTGAAATTTTAATGGAACCTAAAAAGCGATAACACCACCAAGATTCTAAATTAATAATTAAAAAAATAAGTATAGCAACAATAAAAATAATTAGACAAATAATTAAAATATACATTTGAAAATTAAAGTATCATTTTCGACATAATTCTTTTAGAATTCTTTAAGGCAATAGCATTATTAAATGCATAAAAAATGAGGCAAACGATTATGGTTTAAAACTATCGGTATACATTTATATTAATTGTTATTTATAGAATATTATACTGTTTATAAAATAATAAATTAAGGTAATTAAGTGCACTCTAATATTATGAAAGGTGAGTCTTTAATAATAAAAAATTTTAATTCAATGATATTTGTGACATAATAATTTTTTTTAATTTTCATATTATTTTCATATTATGTATATATTAATTTATGTATATATTATTATATTATATTTTTTAAAAAATTTATACCACGATGATTTTAATCGAATTCAGATTTATACGATGAGTATGTTTTGAAATATAGTTAGAATGCAATATATTGTCATTGAATAATAATATCTTAGCATCAGTTAAAGTTGAAATTAAATTAAGCACAAAGAAAAAATTAATACTGTTTACAATTGTCAAGAAAACAGAAAAGAAAGCAACATCCACAGTAATCAATTCGCTAAGGAAGTCGAGGATAAAGTCGAGGGCGTGGAAACATAAATAAAGCATACCTTATTATTCTTTATACTTTTTTATTAACGATCCTTCATGCAATATCGTTTAAACAATGGTTACTGGATAAAATAAAAACAAAACTTTATTTTTTCTACATTAAATATTGATAAAGTAATTATAACATTGTTGTATTAATATTTTAAAATGGGAAAAACCGAAAAAATCAATGCTTTGATCTTTCGATTTGAATAAAGTTTAATTTCCAAATAACTTTAAAGTTTATATATTTGATAATATAAAAATTTCTATTCTATGATTTTAATAAATGCAACGGTTTTAATAAAGAGAAAAATTCTATCATGATATTGTATAATATTATTATTATTTTAAATGTGACAATGTTGATTCAATGAAATGTAGTCCGTAATATTTGAATAATTCAGATTTTTTGGTAAACAATTATTTCTGATCAAATAAAAAATTTCTGCACCGAATCAACAATATAATATAATTTACAAATTCAATTTAATTTAATTCGTATTTCTTATTCAATAGCATTGCATCACACATGCAAAACAAAAATAGAAAATTTTTAAATTATTTTCTCACAGTTGAAATTCGTTGAAAGAGGTCAATAATTATTTATTATTTGCCTGGAGAAAAAAGACAAACAGATAGTTCTTAAATATTAATTATAGCAGATGGAATTAAAAGTAAAAATGGGTATTTTTTATTCGCAAACATCGAGAGGTCTCTTTTGGAAATTAAAAGAAGTGCCCGTGAATTCGGTCGGGTATTTCGAGAAAAAAGGTCATTTACTTGGCGTCGACGTCGGCGTCGGCGTCCCGATGTCCCGACGTCAGCGGTGCACCGTGACAAGGAGACACCGGAAGAGGTTGGGCCTTAATGTCGCAATTGCCGATGTCATGCGCCGTTGACTGGCCTATTGGCACGTTACGCGCACGTTGATATTCACTCAAACACAACTAACAATTTTTTTATTTTATAATGATGTTGCAGATTACAGAACGATCCATCTGATTTTTATTCCCTTGATATTTTAATTTTCGCGTTATTCAATGTGGAACATTTTTTTTAACGTGCCTCCTATAATACACAACCTAATTGTGCGCTCATTTGGCAACAGAATTTTTTTTTTACAATTTTTTACCTAACAATTATCTTCGAATTATCACTCTTCTTGTACGGAAAAGTTTTTAATTGCAATAATTTTTAGTAATTTTTTTACAAAATAATACAAGAATATTCTGCTTCTACTATATTTCACAATATAAATTTTTATTGTACCACCCGATTTTTAATAAAAATATTAACATTTTTTAATTTATGAAACAAATTTACTTTAAATAATACATTCCTATTATCACCAAAAAGTAATCAAACTATTATACTTCATGGTTCTTGGAACAAATTTAGAAATATTTTTCAAATTAAGACGGTTTGTATTAATTTAATTAAAAGGAGGTCTTAAAATGAAAACAAAAATCAACAGTAAATATTTTGCTTTTTTATTAAACAATATTAATGTAAAATCATGTTTTATATTTTTTAAAATATAATTATTATTACGTGGCTGCAGTTCCCTCAAATTCATTCAATAATGTTTTTGGTAATACAAATTTTTTGGGATTTTCTTCGAGTAAACAAGCTAATACTCGGGGAACAGACAATAAAGTTCCAGTTATCGTTAATGGAAATTTTAGTTCTTTCGACTCTTTATAAGCAAACATTATTCTCTTACTAAAATAATCTCCATGTAAAGAAATATTTCCTACCTCGATATACTCATCTAAATATGCTGACCACATTTCAAACGAAATTCTTAAGCTTTCCGATCCATTTAGTTCGGAAATAGATCTCATAACTCTTCGGTAATGACACCCAATTTTATTATAAATTTTTGAAGTGGATAGAATCAAGTCTTGAAACTCTTTTTCACAAGTATCAACATCTTTGACTGATATCATTGCTTGAATAACTGATGCTTGACAAACAGAAAGCAATCCATCATCTGTTGAATAATTTTTTAATGGTGTGTATTGTCTTCCAGTGGTAAAAATTTTTACTGGAAAATCATGTTTTTTAGCTTCTCGTTTTGTAAAAAAAGAAAGTAAAGAAGGAATACTGGCATTTCCAACCAAATGTAATCGATTAATATGACTTGCTTTCTTGTTATTCTCATCCTTTACAAAAAAAGATTTTAATGGATCTTCATGATCTATTCCTGAACCTTCGACGAGTACACTCTTGATTAAATCAGATCCTGTTACTCGTACAAAATCAGAGGCCTTTAAAATATTGGCACCTGCTAATAAAATTAATTGTTCAAAATATGCAGTTTCATTACAAAGATAATATTGAATTGGCCCTTTATAGTCTATTAAATTTAAATTTGTCCCAACATTTAAATGACTTTGTATTTCATTTTTTGAAATTTCTAATTTAACTTGAACAGTACCCAATATAGCTGAAATTTCTAGTGGTGTTCGATGATCTACTCTATTAGGAAGTTTCAAAATTTCTGGAATAACATTGTTTTCAAACTCTGAAATAGCCATATTTATAAATTTTATTTCTGCTTTCAAAACTTTACTTTCCATTATAAGGTTATTTATTTCAGATTCAATATTTTCTGAAATATTTGATTCCTGTAACTCTACTATTTTTTTACTATACTCCTGTTGTCTATCTTTTAATTTTTGTTTATTTGAACGATTAGTTTGAAATAAATCCCATTGTTCTTTTAATTTTTTTACATCAAATTTATAACCCCTTAGGTCAATTTCATTTTGAAACTGATCAGCATCATCATCAAATGTGATTTCTGGTTTAAAAAATGAAAACTCTTGATTTGCTAAACTGTCTGGAATATACAATGCCGAAGCATATTTTCTACAGCTGTATAAATTAAAGTGCTTTACTATACATGTAAAATGTTTTATTAAATTCATTTTTTATATTTATTGAAAATATCCTAAATATTTGTTTTATTCAAACAAGCATGAAAATATTCAAATATTATTTATCAATTGTTATCGTTTCACATTCTTTATTGTCATCATTTTTTGGATCTATTGTTTCAATTTGACGTTTTTGAGGCAATATAAAATTTCCTTTCCCTGCAGCTCTTTCAGAATCTTTAATAGTATATGGTTCTAACTCTAATGCTTTTAAACGTCTTTTGTGTACTTTTGTTGTAAAATGATCTTGTAAAGCTTTTTGATTTATAAAATAACGTCTGAAAAAATTAAATCAATACAACAAGTTTTAAAAAAATATTAACAAAATACTTGAATTTTTAATATAATAAACAAAGATAAGCTTGTTATAAAAAAAAAAAATTAATAGATTACAAAGTAATTTTAAAGTTAATAAAAATATTATTAAATTTAAATAATTTCAATAATGTTTATATAATCTACACAATATCATTAATAAGCTAGTAATTTATTTATTTTTAAGTTTATAACATACGCGCAATGAATACAATAATGTTGAGCTGCTCCTGGTTTATCAAAATCTACTTCATGATTTATTAATTGCTTAGTATTTTCTTCTTTTAAATCTTCATTTATCTTAAAAAAAAAGTTATGAGAATTTAAAATTTGGCCAAGACAATAAAACTACATAATATCAAGTAAGGTTAGAAATTCCTACTTCGTCCAAATCTTTTGTTCTTCTTTTTGTTCTCCAACCTTTCTTTAAATGTAAAATACCTTTGTGATGCTTTTTACGCCGGTAAGGCATATCAAGAATAAAATTGAAAGAGTTATATAATTTAAATAAAACTTATTGTACACACTATTTCTTAACTATTGGAGGTTAGAAAATTTAGTTGCATTGTGCTGAATTTGTTTTGCACGTGTAGTTTCATTTGATTGATGATCGGATATTTTGATAATTCTTTGTTATCATTATTTAATTATTTAAAACTATAGGTAGATACATTAAAATTATTTGTTATTGTTGTTATTATTGTTGTTACAGTTGCTATTAATACTATTATTATCATCAGCGTCATCATCATCATTATTATTAACATTTTATTTAACGCATGTGTTTTTGTAAAAGTAATTTTTCGAAAAATTAATTATAAATGCTATATTTATAGATATAAAAAGTATTAATACATTAAATAATATTTGATAATACTGAATTTGTAATACATATATTTTATATTATGGATAACAATAATTATGGATCAAAATATTTTTTGGTAGCTACAATTCATTTGATACATTATAAAAAATATGATAAAAATACTACACATTAAGATTGCATAATATATATGTGAGTGTGTATAGTTAGTTTTTATAGTACATATAGTATATTTATATTGCAGCCAAATAAAAAATATTGTTCGAAAAGATAATGATTAAGATAATATTTGTAATAATAATGAAAATTTCCAAAATTAAAAAGATGCAAGCAAAAAAAAATTTTTTTTTTCATTTATTTGTAAAATGGCTCGTGGTTAAATCTTTGAATCTGTAAGATTAAGTACGTAATATAAATAGCTCAACGTCAACACAATATTTTTACATTATTTTCACTTTAATTTCTATTGTATATTATATATAATAATAACATAATATCTGTATTAATATTTTATACGTATTATAAGTTAATAATAATTTAAAAAATTTTTTGGTTATTAAATAAACAAATTGTAATTTATTTATTTTAAATATAATTTAAATATCTTTTTCGGAATTGCTAGTAATCAGGTTCAACTTTTCTATTCCTTAGAATTTTAACATATATTTTAGTTTTAATACATCACATTTTTAGCTTGTCTATTTAATGTGATTTTACCAATTTTTGTATTTGTAATATATTTTTAAGAAAATATGGAATAATATATTTTTACCATTTTTTATTAAACAGATTAGACATATTTTGATAATTTAATTAATTTGTTATACCTTAATTACATTATATTTAATTACTTTACGTTTATTACTTAATGTCATACCAACTAAAACAAGTAGGTATATTAAGCGCAAAAAAAAATGTATTAACAAGTCCCAATTTATTTAATTTTTATTGATTATTATTTATTTTTTACCTTTATTGTAGATACACAGTATAAAATAAATCAAATTCTTTAATTACAACAAACAATTTTTAAGTTATTACAATTATCACAAGATAAAAACGGATTATATTTCATTAATACTATTTTATACTTACTTATACATACAATATCAAATAATTATAATATATTTTTCACTTGATTCAATTTTTATTAAAATTTTTTTATTAATTAACAAGTAATTTCTTTAACAATTTCTTTTCATTTATGTGCACGGGATTTTTGTTTTCAGTATATAAACGTATACATATGCAAATTATCATATAAAAAGTAACGTACTCTTATATGTATATTATTCTTTTTTCTGCATGTTTTGTTCACTGATTCTACATGTTATTATTGTATTTATAAGTATGTATATATACGAGCACAAAATTATATAAGATGCAATTATATAATGGTTCAAGAACTCATATTGGGTCCTGAGAAACTTTTCTGATTAAAAATAAAAATAAAATCTAATGATTTGTTATTATAAAAATAACAAAATTAAACAATATAAGAAATAGAAGTAAATTGAATTAAATAATAAAATGTATTAGTGTAATTTATTGTGAAAACAAAATAAAAAATAATTTTATTTTAATTTATTAAACTTTAATTTTATAATAAATAAATATCTTTTTATATTATATAAATGAATTAATTTTTTATAATAATTTTACAATTTAATCTCTTAATTCATTTTAAAGTTTTTAAATTATTTAAAAATGTATAAATTGATATTATTGATATTATTTTATTATACAATGTAATAAATAACTTATAATATAAAATGATATAATATAAAATAATCGAGTTTTAATAATTTAATTTAATAATAGAATGCTATACATTTATATCTAATATTATATTATATTTAGAGTATATTAAAGGCAAAATGTCTATTTTATTAAATTAATTACAAAATATCTTTTAACATATTAAAATCTGTATATTGATCATTTATTATGCGTTCACATTCTTTTTATTATGAATGTAAGGCATTAATTTGCAAAAGCATAAATTAACCTAGATTAAATTTATTTATGACATTAGAATAATAAATGCCATTGAATAAATTGCGTGTGTAATATTTATTACATAACTTTTATCATAATTTTGCTTCTTTATTATTGTATTGTATCTAGTCAGCGATCCTTTACTTTAATAAAAGAAATACGTATGATTTTCTATAGATTGCTCTCGTATTACATTCTTTTTTTAAACAAATTTACTCATCTATTTGTAAAAATTAAATTATACAATTGTACAATTATTAGAAATTACAAAACAAAAATTATTTTCAGTATGTTAAAATCTAAAAAAATATATAAAATTTTATTTGACATGCATTATTTTCCCTTTGCAATGACATTAATTTCGCTATATATTACGTGTATAACTGTATCCACGTTGTTGTATTTTTTGAACTTATGAAAGTTACCTGATTAATTGCTGGAAATTATACATGTTTATGTACAAGCTAATAACACACATAAAAATATTTTTCTAAATTATCTTCATAATTGTAGTGTAACAAAAACAATTTAATAATTGATGTAGTTTGATTAGTTATAATCTTCTGATTTAAAAAATATCTCCATTTCTATACAGATTAAAATCTTATAAATAATTTGGATCAGTATTCGTCACTTATTTTTTAGTGAAATAAAGCCATTTGCTATTAGAAGTAAAATTTCTCTATTCTTATAGATAACTATTTTTAAGAAAAAACAAATAAAGCATTAAGAACAATATAAAATCTTATATCAACAACTTTGTATTGTTGAATGATGAGAAAGTTAAAAAAGTATAATTTTAAGTTCCCATTATTGCAATTGTATGAAAGTAAATTAGAGTAAACTTGTAAGCTTAATAATATTTTTCTAAATTTTCTTTCGATTACAAACGGCAAACTTTTTTGCAATTGCAACTATTTTTTCATTTTTAGTAATATTAATTGTTGATACAATATTACTGATAATATCAATTTTTTCTTATAAATAATTAATAACCAATTACTGTATATAGAGTACAGTAAATTTTTACGGTTTATATTTTTAAATGTAAAAATCAAAATTAATGATACTAATTTTTATTTCTTTTATATGTATCATTAATAATTAATGATATGTTTATTAATTTAAAAGTTTACAAAATTATTTTATATTTTTTACTAATATATAAAATGATTCATTATTAATTTATTAATATTTGCATCATAATTTACTATTAATTTGTACAGAATTTAAAATAAAGTTTTCGAATATAATTTAATATATACAACTATAATAATACTATCATTAATATAAAAATACAAGAAATACAAAGGTAGGATTTCAATTCGAAACTTTTGATTCCTTAATGGAAAGAAAAAAAATGGAAAGATAGAAAGAAAAGATATGGAAATGGTGAATAGAGGAAAAAACATTATAAATTCAATAGATATGTGAAACAAATAATGTAGTAATTATACCAACGAACAAAGCCTACTGATTAAATCGGAGTACCGAAGTAAATGATGCTCGACCGATTAGATAAGTAAATCAGATGGTTGGTTACGAATGCGAAAGATGGAATCAATGCGAAGATTGGAAGCCATCTTTCCAACACAATCATCAATGGATTTATAAATAGTTACACTGGATCATGGAATAAAATGTGATATAATTATCAATTCAGGAGGAAATTTTTTTATCGAACATAATAAATGGCCTGTTTGTTTTTGTTATTCAAATCAAATCTCCACTTTCAAAGATAATTAATTTGAGTGGAAACGTGACAATTAGTCTGATTTAGGGAGGATTTTAATCAGAGCAGAATCCAATTAATGCAATGTCATCAGTATATTATATTGTAACTATGAACTCATCAGAGAAAATATTACTTGTATAAATATCAAACAGAATCGGTTGAATTTTGAAGCTTCTCGATATACCCAAGAGTTTGGAACTCAGTAAAATTATTAATCAAGACATTATTAATTTATTGAATTTATCAGTCATTTACCCGAGGATGTTGAAGTATTGAACTTTGTCTGGATCAAAAAAGTATAACTGAGAAACAGGAGTTTTTCACTAATAGCATCTAAGAAACTGTCTCCATCATCTTACTAATGGAATAGATAAGACTGGTTCACAGTCGGTGTATTGGTGAGTAATTTTGTTGTAATTATAGATTATCGCATGGGTGAAATTTAAAAATATGCCCTTGTGTTGGCATTATATACAACTGGAATCAAAATACTCACAGGCCACATTAAAAATCCGTGAATTTGTTGTTTATGTTCAAATTCATTTGTAGGTGCATAAACAGAACTTTGGTTACATTTATTAAAGAGTTTAAAAGACTAATTAGATAGTTGGTCTCCCCGCTACATTGTGTAAACCATGTAGCGGGGAGAGAGAGGGTGAGAGAAAGAGTGCGAGAGGGGAAGGGGTAATGATTGAAAGTGAGACTATCCTCACAGTCTACACGAGTTAATTTCCTTACGCCAGAATGTCAATTGTCTAGGAATTATATGCATAGTAATTGCCTTGGCGCAAAACTTAATTTTTCACATGTAATGATTATTGACAAATAATACAATAGTCGAGAGTTCTTTAATTTAAACTTAATCCTAGAAAAACTCAACGATTTGATTATTAATATAATTTTATTTTTAATTTAATTTATTCCAATGCATTGAATTTTATCAACGTAGAATTACTTGTACTATTATTTATATTTTTTTTTTTGTCAAATCACTTTAAAAATGGACATGAAAATATATTACAAAACTCACGTATAAAGATGATTTTATGTAAATTTAAGTGAAAGTCGTTTTAGAATATGTATACATAAAAAACAAAAATTTCGAAAATATATTACTCAAATAGTGATTCGGTCGCATTATTCTCAAAATACAAAATAAAATTGAAACAAAATATTATTTGTTAATGCACATTTTTTGAAAAGAAAAAATAAGATTAGTCGTATAGAATCAAATATTTATATAAGGTAAGAAAACCTATTAATTTAGACTATACATTGGGATATATAACAGTGTTTAAAATATTAAATAATTTTTTGCTTAGAATAACTTAGAATTATTTAATTATTTTTTATACATAAATTGCACTAAATACCCGTATTTAATGTGTCATTTTATATTAATTCCACAAAATTGTTTTTTTCAATTCCACTGTCATTATGACAGATGAAATAAATTATATAAAATAGTCTGTTTCGATAAAAAAGCAAAATTTTTTAAAAAATATATTTGAAAGAATAGGTTTTTGTTTTCATTGTCAATTTACTTAGAATTTAAATTTCATATATTTTTTAAGATTTCAAAAAAAAAACAAAAAACGATATTTTTAATGGCCTTGAAAACCCACGTCAAGTATCTGCTTATTTAATGAGAAATTTAGCATTTAAAATAAATGAGATAAATCTATACAATACGTCCGTTACTATTATTTTATATTTAAAAAAAATAAGTATCTTCGCAGAAGATGTATTAAAGGCTCAAGATAAAATAAGTTAAAATTTTTATTTGCAACAAAAGGAAAAGTAGATTATGAATTTACCAATTTATTCCCCCAAAAATGATTAGCATTATATTACAATATTCTTTAAACAATGATACCAGTTTAAGCTATATAAATAAAGAACGTCAATTTATTTTAATCAAATTATGAAAATCTAATATTTTTCGTGCAAGTTGTTTCTAAAGAAGTAGATGCATCGGCCTGGCTTAACGTATAAATCACGTAAAGGCTTGCATTTGCTTTGGTGATTATAAACAACGCGACCAGTGTAAAAAAGCGTAAAAGCTTAGAAGGCGGCGACAACAATCGAGAACAAAGAAGATTCAACAAACAAATATGGGCAGGTATCCATCGTAACCAAGTTCTCAAGTACAAAATGTATATCAGAATCTCCTTTCCTCGTTTTGGCCGCTGATTCTGTTGCTGCTTTCACCTTCGCATCTATACACATATCAAAAACTGAACTCTCTCTCTCTCTCTCGTTCCTTTTTAGCTTCAAACCAGTTTCGTTATTACGAGCTGATGCTTATTCCTCGGTACTCAAAACCGAGGTGAAGCTTCTTGTGCGAACGTGTGCTTGATATGGAAAAAATACCGAAAATAAAGTATATCGAGACGAGAAAATTACTTTTTATTACTCGGTCGATGGGTGCTGTTGACCAATGTTACACAGCAAAATAATTTGCTGCCAATATTCCCATATTCATTTATTTTCATTCGTAAAATTTGGTTGTTTTTTTGTTTTTACTTATGTAACAATACCTAAAGAGTCCATTTTCATGCTTCATCCTCAACTTTTTCTCTTGTTTTCACTTTCAAATATTTAGAAAATTTAAAATACTTCAATTAAGAAAATCTTATAATAACAAATTACTATAATTTTTCAATAGCTTAATTTTTACTTAAAAGTTGTAAAATATATTTTATCATAAAATTTATATTGAAACGATCTTAAAAATACGAATTGAATAAAAACCAATAATTTTATATTTATAAGCATATTTTATATTTATAAAAATGAATGCAAAGAATAATTATTGGATATTATTATAATGAAAATTAATAATGATTTATTTTAATGTAAACCTTATAGCACCCTTAAAATAAAAATTTTGAAATAAATACGAGTTATTTTTAATTTCGAACCAATTGATTTTAAATATATCCAGTTATAAACATAGTCTAAATAAAAAGAGTTAAACATATTTATTATATTAAAATTGTATGTTTTTTTTTGAAAAGCAAATTGCATTTTATTAGTCATTATACTTTTAATATTACTAAATATAGTAAAATAATATTACTTAAATTTTTATCACTTGGAATATAAATCAAATTTTAAATATAAGATAAGTATATCCGTAATTGACTGTGCAACTACAAAGAGTTTTTTATTTTAATAATTGAAATATGTGCATGTAATGAACATCGAGAAACCTTGACATTTACAGTATTAAGAAATAAGTATTGGTGGATAGTAATGTAAATATAAATAATTAAATCATTGTAGTTAAGCTTGTAATATTCGAATAATTATTAAATTATCTAAAACAGCTTTCACAATGTAGCTTAAAAATTATCGATATTGTTTGATTTAAAATTTATTTAGATATTTGTATTTCTTAATTAATGTATTCAAAGCTTATTTTTCAAAGTGACGCAATATTAGGCATCGATAAATTTATTAAAATATATAATTCATTATAAAATATTTTAATAAATACATAAATATAGTTCCCTTACTGTATTGTACAAAATGGTATCTTGAGATCGTCCTTAACTTCCCTAGGCAGAATCTCACTTATTTCTCTTGTATGTAAAATTTTACAAAAAAAAGTTTTACAAGGGTAAAAAACATAATACTCGATTTGTATCCAGATGGAAGTAGAAAATTTTCATGAAATGCGCCTCTAACAGATGAAAATGTGTACATTAGAAACATTGGAGATATAAGTATGGGATTGCTAAAAACGTGCAAAAACTGAGCAAAATTTTAAAAGAGTGACTCATTTGTTACGTGTATTGTCAATATAAAACAAAAAGGTAGTAGTTTCGATTGCCACACGCGTTTTCTTCAGCCTTTGGACCTTCTCGAACGTTCCTCTGGGTTATGTATACACAATTTAGACGTTGATGACTCTTTGCACGCGCCAATCGTTAAAAAGACATGGGCACAAATAATTTACATACTCCGCTTGTTCCTCCGGTGATCCAACGTGATTCCTGGTCCCGTTGTTCCTTCCTCAATTTTGATATTATTTTCAAAGAGGTTGTACTTGGGTGTACGCCCACTCGTCTACTCACGATTAGCTTCCAAATTGTTGACTGATAATTCTTCGAAGAAAAATTTCAAAACAAAATGTGACGTGGAGCCTTTTTGAAGTGCGACTCTTTTTTCACAATTCACAATTCGATGACTGTCTCAACAGCTCGGACTCTTACACCGGTTTTGTCATTGCCTATGTCTCCGAGTTTTATCAATCATCAAAGGTCAGCTTTCTAATTCAATTATTTCTTTAACTTTTTTATTGTAATCCCATGAGATTACAACCGACAAGCTAAAGTATATGTAATTCGCCAGCCCAGAATTTATAATTACATGAACTTATTCATCCTATTTATTTTAGAAAGGGCTGGAAAGTTTCATCGCTTTACTTAATTTGTACTTTTGTTAATATTGTACATTTTAAATCATTCAGACTGGGTTGAAACGGCGTATCGATTAGAGTATAAAAATAATTTATGTGATCGATTATATTGTACCTTTCAATATATTATACATTTTTTGGGATTTTTTTGAATCCAAAATTTTTAAATATAGTTCAGTCTCAAGGTATATTTAAGTTATAGTCTTAATTTGTTCGATTTTAAGAAACTAAACATTTGGATTAAAATAAATTGACAATTTTAATCCATTAATATGTTTTTACATTTTTTTATTAAAAAAATTTTTAGGTTGTTTATTAAATAATAATTTATATGTTCCAATTACTACTGCACACTATGCAATCAATCAATATAAAAAATACATGAACTTTTAACACACGTTCAAGCATTTCAAATATTATAATACTAATGAAAAGGTCGGTTAATGTTCAATTTTGTTGCCGCCATAAAGATATTATCAAGAAAAAACTTAAAAAAAAGGTAAAAATATGTAAAATTTCAATTATAACTTTACACAAATTTAAAATAAATCCAAAAAATTAAATTAAATGTATGTAAAATCAGTTATATTCATTTATTTTCTTATTTTAATTTTCTTATTTTAGGAACTGTCTATTTATAAAATAGAGTTAAGTTTGATAAATTATACCAAGCAACAAAATATAAGAATTTTTCTTAAAAATACATTGAATTGTCAATTAAAATAGCAATTAACTAAAATAAACAGTAACGCGAAAGAATGTATACAAAATATAGATATTTAAACGAATTAAAACGATGTAGGAATGATTTTAGTGTGCCGTTGGAAGGTTCACCAAGTATTTAAATTAATTACGGGTAATTTTATGCACGGGAAATGATTGAAAAACATGCCTTGTAAATTATTATTGATTACAAGAACATCACTGAGGTCTTACTATTAAAATTTTTTATTGTTTTATTATATTAAATAAATGTTTCATATTGCATAGGTATATTTTATTGTCGTTAAATTCATATCCTTATTTTATGTGTATGCGTGTGTGAGTTTGAATAATGTAATAATTATTAATGATCACCAATTTTATTTTAATTTAAATTTCAAACTGAAAATTATACAAAAAAGATAAAAAATTGACTAATGCATCGATAAAAACAAGTGCCATTGCTTAAGTAAGAGACAAGTAAGAATTAACACTAATAATAGTATATGCATTTAATAGCATATGAGTACTATTACATTAAAAATTAATAAATAATTGATTATTTTTAGTTTAATCGTACAATTATGTCCTGCATAAAAAAAAAACATCGTAGTAAATTAATTTAAATTATTACAAATTTTGTAAAATTTATTCATATATTGTACAAAGTATAATAACATTATATTTCAATTGATTAATACGAGCAATTTGATTTAATAATAATAATGATTGATTAAATGAAAAATTTGAAATAAACAAAATTGTAAAATAATAATACATTTTATTCGACAAAAATAAGGGTTAACCAAATATTTAAAAAAAATGTATTTAAATAAAATTAGATGCATTGATATTGCTGCGCTAATAAGATAACATAGTCACAAGTTTCTAAGAAAAATAAAGTGCTAATAAAATTTCTAACAACAATAAAAATACAGTTTAACCAAAGCTTCAATTTCAAAAGACGTAAATCTCTGATTGTTCGAGTGTCAAAGAAAAGGTTTTAAATAATGCAATTATGTCTTGGCAATTTGAATGAGTCGATGCACACAAAGATGCAAAGGGTCCAAAACAGTTGGTGACCTAAAGTTTTATAAGTAAGGCTGTAAATATCATTATTAGGAGGCATACCAATAATGTAATAGATCAAAAAAAACTAATGACAACACGAGAACTATGGCGATAGAGGGTAATGAAAGCCTCCGGGGTTCTCGCTATTCTTTTATAATGAATTTCATACAGTGACAACGGAACAAGATCGTGTAACGCGTGGCCGATAGACTGAGAATGTGAAAATATGTTCATCGCGTTGAGGAATCGCCGACAAATTTTCATTCGAATAGGTCAGCTCACAACAATAGCCGATTCTAATGACAGATCCCGTAACTCCTATTTAGGGAAATTAGAGTAAAAACTACAAACGCTCCCTCGTGTAAAATGTATAATTTACTCGGAGAAATTCTTATCGGTAAAATTTGTCGACAGTCTTTGTCAACAATTATTAAAGGGGTATGACAAAAAATTTTTATATTAGTTCGTAAATAACATGTCATTATAAGATATATGGAAAATAATTTATTTTTAATTATAATTAAGTACACCTCTTCATTAGACAATCAATTTTTCTGGAATTTTTTTTAATAATCTCTAATTTTAAATTTTTACCATTAATCTATTTTTAATTAAAATACATAAAATTATTTTTTATTAAATAATTCTTATGTAAAGATAAAAATTATAACTGCCATTTTTTTAGTGAATTTTCTTACTTTTCGCAAAATGTTTAAAATCTGTATTAAGCTACAGTTAATTTCCATACCTTCCGATACTGCAAGCTTACAAGTGCAAACAAAATCTATACCCAATATAATAATATCAATAAGACCTTGTTAGCATATTTACCTCATACATTGATTTTATTATCTTGTGCATTTGAATGAATCGATTATTTTAAAAAATATTTTTATCTCAATTTTAAATTCAATCAAATTAATTAAATAATTTTTAAATTATTTATCAGACTAATGATTATTTCAAAAAAACAATAAATTTTCTAATGTGAAGGAAATTATTTTCTTGACTTCTTTACAATTCTCTATGAATTTTATTCATTTAATATCAAATGTTAATGTTGTTCCTGTATATTATTTTTATTATATGTAATTTTGTCTTTTTTTTTCTCGAAAAAATTAATGATCCTGTATATCTTTAATGTAATATTCGACTGTAGGAATACATTTAGTGAGCTTGAACTCGTTTATAAGTATATTAAAGATCAAAACTATGAAAATAGAATAAATAAAATATTTGATTGATATCTAATTAAATTATCTGAAACAAAATTATGAACAAAAAAAAAATGTTTCCCTCCTAAACATAATTATTCAAATATAAATGAATTTTACTGACTGTAAGAGGAATAATGGTAATTAAAAACCCATTGTTCTTATTTAAAATATATGTATTGAATACAATACATAATTTTTGTTTTATCATTACAGTGAAATTTTATGGTTTCTGATTTAAAAGCAATAAATTATTATATTTTCAAAGAAATAATTACTAAATAACCTGTGTACATTAATAGAAACTCAAATAAGATAAAAAGGAGAAGCAATGAAATTAAGTAGACCGAGAGAAATAAAATGTTTAAAGTGTGTCAAATAATGGTTTAGGGATTTAAATAAAAATTAAAGCGAACCTGCAATTATTTTTGTTAATCTCTATTGTAAATCTCGAAGTTTTTTAATTCAAAGTATATTTTTTAAAATTTCTTAGCTCATTATTTATTAAATTATAGAAATATATAACTGTACAAAAAAACATTCATTTGTAAAAAAGAATTACAAAATAAATAATTGTCTTTAAAAAAAATTAAATTTTTGTCGTATATATCAATCAAATTAAAAAAACATGTGGTTTTTTAACACAATCACGGTTTTTTAAAATTTACGTTATAAAATTAAGAAAGTTGGTTATTTTTTACAAAAGATTATTAAAAGATTATAAAAATATTTAGAAAAAGTTATGAAAACTAAATTATTTGAAGGAATTTTTTTGCAAAAAATAATTGTTATAATTCCAGATGATTTTATTATGTAATAATTTAGTATCTAATAAATTTGAATTTATTACAATTGTATGCCAACTAATTTTTTTTTCATTTTTAGCAAATTTTAATTTTGTATTTTTTGTCAATTTTTTTGAAGAACTGAGATTGCGAATAATAGCAATTTCATATAAAAATGCAAGTTAGTATTCCATTATAAAAATTATATTATTTAAGTATTAAACTAATTGTCATTGCATTATTTATATATTGATTGTTCTTTTTTAATCTTTTTTTTAAATTTATTTCTTAAAAAATATTTTATATGAATGCAGCTAGTTTCAATTTTTTTTTTAAATAAGCTAAAAATGCATGTTTTCTTATATTTCTTTTAAGTACTTTAGTATTTTTCATTAGGTTAAAAAACAAGATTTTATAAAAAAAATGGTAAAAAATAACTTTAACCGAAGATGAATAAGTTTGAATAAGATTTAAAATAATACGTATTTCAAATAAGAATCATATCATAATGTTGGAGTAGGGAGTAAAATGAAAGACACTTTCTAATGAGAATTTAACCTTACAAAGGAGTTGCCTTATAGAATATTTTTTAAGACATAAAAATTAAATTTACTTGAAATTAAAATAATATATTGTAGGATATAAAGATTATTAATCATTCCTAGATTGAAAAAATGTTTAATTTAATAAAAACCGTTTTAAACAGATGAAAAATCAATATTTTTATTATAAATCTCATTTAAAAGAAATTACAGTATTCATTAGTAAACACAATTTTGTTTAAAGATTTATTTTGAATACACAAATTCAATAAATATGAACTTATAACACTTTTTTGAAAATAAAGTGTGTATTTAAATGATATAATATATAATCCTTAACCGTATCCTTAACGATGGATGACAAATCATAGTTTGGTGGAGTCCCATTTTCATATACAATAATTATTTTTGGTTTATATCATTATTTTAAATAAAGATCATGATTATTGTTTTATTTATTATTCGTATAATTTATTGATCAAATCCTTAAGTGACCAGAAGATCTATGTTTTAGTGTCAACTGAGGAAGCTGTTCCATAAAATATAAAAAAGTAATGATTATTGGGCGTTCAAGGATCGGCGACATGCACGGAGGAAGAAAATTAGGGGACGCACTTTTGGGGAAAGTAGTAGTTGGGTAAAGAATTTTCCGAATCTTATTGAAGAAAAGCGTATTATGGGAAACCGCAAGGAGGAGGAAGGCTCGGGAGGTCAGGAAGGGTCGCGAGGTCAGGAAGGTAAAGGAAGGTAAGAAGGACGCGTGGGTGGATCAGGTGGATCAGACGGCGTGGGTAATAAGTATGGGGGCCGTTTCCCATTTTATAATGCGCGATAATCGTTAGCCGATGCAGCGAAGAAGCGCGACCCCGCGGACTCCCGGGGAGGGGAAGTTGGGGCCACAACTTGTCGCTCGCTCGCTCGCGCCCGGGGCTCGGCTATAAAACCGACCGCGGGACTGGGGCCCGGCCAGTCCTCGAATCGCCGACCTTTCTGACACTCGCGCGTACTTGCTCCTTGTCCTCGATTACCACAGCCGTAGACCGCAACCTCCTGAAGATGAAGTTCCTCCTGGTGCTCGCAACAATCGCCGCCTTCGTGGTCGTGCACGCGGCCGAGGAGAAAACGGACGAAGACAGACCCAAGACCTTCCGCAGACTCATTCCCGCCGACGTTCTCAGAGGTAAGAATTGAAACTTATCATTTTCCTGTCCTCTTTGCTCGGTGTCTTTGCTAAGTCAAGCACTTGGAAATCTCATAATGCTTTAATTTCGTCGTTGTTTTAATTTGGCAAAGATGTAATAGTTCCAATGGTCGATTTCGATCGCCAAGACAAATTGCACCATTTCCGAATACGACTTGCAAGTACTTCACCCTTTCAAATTGCGTAACACTCGAAAGCCCGGGAGCTTTGGAACATCGATTACGTTATTTATTATTTACATTTATCGCCTATTGCGAGAACAATAATTTGAATATTCATAAGATTGGGTGCCGACGAGTATGCGCTTACCAACGAACGCAAACGTGTGGGCAAATAATGACTGAAAATTACGCAAAGTGACGTCACGCCGGTGAGCAACGCGTTTTGCGTAAAAGTAGATAAGGGACAGGAGACGTTGGCAAAGATTTACTCGAACTAATTGCAAGCGTTGAGAATCCGAGAAAACAGGATCGCATTTGAGCTGGAAACGCGGGGACTTCCGGGACCCGAGGGAAAACGCAGAAGCGCTCCGCAACTTTCTCCCGGCGATGAGGAAGAAGCTACGCTTGCCGGAAGTTGGCTTCGGCCGGATGTGCTCGATCGAGACCAACTTGTCCCTCTTTTGCTTGGGCGCTGTTTGCTTTAACTTATTGTGAAATTCCGGTTATTATCGAGGCTTTCACGGAACCAACGGATGACGGCTCACCGAGTCTCCGGCTGCGACGGGAGAAACACGTTGGTTACCTGGTGACGAAATGCAACTTTTTTCCTCCATTCCTCAACAACGTATTCTCTATTAAAAGCCTGAGTCACGGGAATTTTTTCTTTTTTAAGATTTTTCGTGCCTCGAACTTTCCAGCAGAGTTGTATTAAAATTTTGTACAGTGCTTATTAAAATATTATTTGTGCGTATTAAAGATTATTCTCGTTTTCCTCCAGACAATGAACGACAGTAGATTCATTTAAATTAAGTTTTATAAAATTTAATGCTCTTTGAGGACTTTCACGATGTTTCAGATATTAGTTCTCTTATTATATAATTGTTTCACGTTTAGTTCTAATTGCCGAGGCTTCTTTTGTTTCCGTAATTAACTAATAATACCAGCACTATAATCTTATAAACATATTGTGTGTCTAACCTTCAGAATGGTTTTATTGATATACGTTGTAATTGTACAAAGGCTTGTATAAAATCGAAAAATAAACTCCCATTAAAGAAGGCATATTTTATTTTTCTTAAACAAACGTATTTTTAATTCAATCTAAAACTTCCTTTAACGAAAATCCATTTTTAACATTTTTTCTCCTTTTTAAACTGTTTTATAACATCACTCAGATTTTATATTTTCTTTACAACATTAATTATTAATTTGATATTTTATATATACGTCAATGATAAAAAAAAGTTTTAGAAATAAATAAATAAATATTTGTATTAAAAATTAAAATTTTATTTATTTATCTTCAATATCGTGTGAATGATCTATGATATTTTTTGCACAACAGAAACAAAATTTATTTTTCAGTTTACTTTAACAATATGTGGACTTTGAGAACAAGTTGAGAAGAAATATATTTCTAAATATTTTAAAAAATAAAAAGTTTTGAAACCTAAAGAAAATCTTTTTTGTGAAACCGTGAAATGGCAATAGACTATTCGTGTCATCTTATTGCTATTAAAATTTTACTCAATTTCCTTTATTCAATGATTCATGAAAGCGTAAGTGTAGCTTGTTTATAATTTACCTTGAAAATTATGCAACAGTTTTCTATTGTGTTACTGCGACATCTCGATCTTCTACTTTAGGCCTCCAATTATACTTTTTCTTATTTTTTGCCTACGAACAGATTCGCTAATAAATACATACGAGAATTTTAATAATACATAGGATTCAATGTTTAATAAGTATGCAATAAAGCACATTTTTTACATTTAATTGCAGTGGATAATTACATTTTTAATTCATTTGAATAGAAAATATAAGGGTAATTATAATTATTTTTACTTTTAAATAATTTAAAAATATTATAACATATAATTTAAAACTTTTTAACTTTTATAAAAAATAATCATGGATATTGATGTAAATTAATAAATAGTTTTTAGTCCAAATTATGTGTATAAACTAAATTTTTTTAATATACATGTATATAGGATAAAATAAATGTTTATTAATTTAATCAATACACATTAATTTTTTAATTTAAAAAAAAAAAAACATAATAATATATATTTCAATTGTATTATTAATAATTATAAAAAATTATTAGCTCAAATTAATTTTTAATGATTTTAATTTATTGGAATTCAAAATTTATTTTAATTGAAAATTAACTTATAAAAATATAATATTTCATTCTTTATTATTACGCACAGAAAAAATAATGAAACAATTTTAGATTATTTATAAAACTTACATTAACTTTATAAATGTATAATTTTTTTTCAAGATATTTCAATATTTATTTTAAGAATTGAAAACATTAAAAAATATTATTATTTTGAATTTGATATTTGAGATAATTTTAATAAAAAAATGATATAGTTTAAAATATATATATATATATATATATATATATATTTATTTATTCATTATACCATAAACATAGTCAGTGCAGTAAAATATATTTAGTCTAAAACCAGAATTTAAAATGAGAATTAGTCATATTCAATTATTTCACGCGTCATTTATCATGAATTTCTATATTGTTACGTGACAACGGATCTTCATAGTTTATATCGATCAAGATACACAAAACTCATTAGCATCAATTTATACAAATGAAAAAAATATCTGTAATCATTTCACTGTACTACGATAACTACTCAATATTCTCATATGCTTCATTTTTTGTTTTTAGTACAATACTAGTAGTATAGTTAAATTGATTTGAAATATTTCGGAAAAAAGAAAATATTTTTCCACCTTGTACCTAACTTTTTCATTTACACGTATAATCGTGATATTTAAAAACTTTAAGTATTAAGTAATTGAGTAAATAAATAAAATAATTATAATTTAAATTACTATTGTGTATAATTTGCGTTAATTTTTATGATTCTTCTTGAAAATAGTTGTAAGAAAATAAGCAAGCAATATACATAAAATACTTACTAAACCATACAAATCGTTGGTAAATAGATAGAAAACTCTTGTTCTCTAGCCATTTAAAGAAATGAAATTCTTGTAAATTTAAATTACACCCTATTTTTATATATGTATATAAAATTTACTTACACTATTTAAAATGACATAAACTTTGAAATGCATCTAATGTGAAAAGCCACAAATAAATAACAAATCGAGGTCGCGGACAACCCATTCATTTAAATGCGAGTATCGACAACAGTAATTCGGATTTAAACGCGACTTCAGAATAATAATTCAAGCCTTTTTAAATATAAAGTAGAAGCATGAAAACACCGTTTAGGTGCGAAAAAAGGTACGAAAAATGGAGAATCGTGGTCGGTGCTTACTAACTGCATATCCTTGTCATTCTCCTCGTCGCCCGTATCGCCCTGGCCTACTTGTGACTTTGCCACAAGAATATCTTTATCGATCAAGATCGAATGATTACCTTCGGCGGCTGCTCATCGTTTATCTTCTTTCTTTTTCATTTTTATCCAAAAGCAGCTCGAATAATAGATCAAATTAAATACTTTACAAATTTGTAATTTGCTTTTTTTCGATAAAACTTAAATGACGATGGATATTTGAATTCGTCTTCATTATTTTTATTTTCAATAAATCATTATTAATGATCTATTACTGAGAAAACTGATTGCATCAATTGTCGAACATTTATCTTAAAAATCCAAATAGATGCAATCAAGATTAGATAATGATTAATAGTTTTTTAAATGTACAGAAAGTTACATTTAGTTGTTTTAAAATAAAATTATAAAATTTGGCAGCAACGAACTTGAGCACTCAATCACTAGTTTATTATATATATAGTTTATTATTATATATATATTTTTACTTCCTTATGTAATCATTATCTTTTAAAATTTATTTAATTTTTTTATTTTCCTTTTATTTATTCAAATTTTACCATTTTTTGACATCGCATTTTCAAATTTTTTTTTTATAAAATAGTAAAATTTACCACAAGTTCTTTAAAAATAAACACATGCAATGCACATTAATTTACAAAAATATTTTTCGTAAATTATAAATTTAATTTTTATATGCGTAATTAACCAATTGCTTTATTTATAAAAATGGTTTTAAAATCATTGGATGTAATTTTGTTTGTTTTTGATATAAAAATATAAAAAATTTATCGTGTAAGAAAATTTATGAGCATTGAAATTATTAATGTAGTAAAAAATTAAATGTTTGTAAACTGCATATTACAAAAATGTATAAAATAAAAATTGTTCTTTTCAAAGTAAGTGGTATATTATATATTAATATGATGCGAAGCTCCTAGGTGTAAAAAAATTGTCTATAATATTTAAAATATTCATTACATAGTTTAAAATTATTTTTAAAAAAGTGATAGACTGCTATTATTTATAACATTTCATTAGAATTTTATAGTAAATTTGATTACAATTGTGTTTTAAATACACAGTAAAATACAATACTGTACAATAGATTTTACAGTATAATAGATGAGTTAGTTTTGCGCCCTTAAACTGTATTCACTGTTCTTCAATTAACCACAAAAATTATAGCAAATGTAAAAGTGCAAACAAAGCGTAAAACTACTTCTCAAACAATTCTTCTTTTACAAGTAACATGCTGAATAAACAAGAAATTGTATATTAATTTTACGAACAGTAAAATTATGTTTACAATTAGCACCTCAATTCTTCCCTCTTGATCTCTTCAGGCTAAATCTGGACATAATAAAATCATTTGAGTTGCACTCAAATATTTCAACAGGATAGAGATTGCACGTATGAGCACGAATACGTGCAAGAAGAGAAAACGAATCGTTTGTATTGAAATCACCGGCCATCAGTTTCTCCTTGTCGCATTTTGTTAACCGAACCTGCTTCCGCTTTCGCGAATTTACAAGACAAACTCTGTGCAAATTTTTAAATGTTATCAAATTTACCGAAGAAAATACTTTTGGTTTAATACACAAGTAAAGTTTTAAAAGACGTGACATTTTTTACTGTTTGATATTTGTTTTTCTTCCGGTTATATTTTCCTTTGTATTTTTCGAGTAACCACAAATTAAAAAATTAAATTATTATAAATTTTATATACATATTTGTTATTGAATTTGTTACAATATACAGAAAAAAAAATTTTTAATCTAATTTTAAAATAAAAAAGACCCAAAAATATTTTGTTAAAAAATAATCCAAATTTTAAATATTTTAAATGAAATTTGCTATTAAATATATAAATATAATTTTTTGAATGTTATTTACTACCGAACTAATCGAAAGCTTCCAATAAATTAATAAAAAGCAACGCCTTTTTTAAACTTAGTAATATTGTTTATAGTAAACATTTATAATAAATTGTAAAAACTCTTTTGAGCCCACATTCGATTATCACTATTTATATTATATAATTAAAATGCACAGTTTGGCTAAGTCTCACATACCTCGACTGTTTCTACTTGAGTATAAAGTTCGAGTTGCACAGGAACAAATATACCGCCTCACTTTTAATTTTAAGAAGAATTTTCGAAGAAAGTAAATTTGAATTTGACAATTCATTGTGAAATGATTATTTTTGTTAAAAGTTTCTTGACCTGTACAATATGAAAATTAAAATGCGCAACGCTCATAGAAACATAGACGTTATATAACATTAACAGTTATTTTTTTTCATCTTTACAGTTATAGTCAAAACACAAATATACTTCGTAAATGGTAATTGGAGCACTAATTAAAACTACATACTACTTTTAAACTATTTAGATAATAGTACAGAAAAAGTATAAAGAATTTTTATAATGCAATTTTTGACAAGTTCACAATTTTCAAAATCATTGAGATATCACATTTCAGTATTGTTAATACGATATCAAAAAAGCACTTTTAATGTTCCTAAAGTATGATAAAATATTTGTAAATTTAGTTATTTTATAAATACAACAAAATTTTTTTATAAATTTTCCTTCAATTTTACAAATATAAAACTTTAAATATTTCATATATAAAGCATCAACGTTTAAATGTTTAATTCATAAATCTAACCTTACTGTTTAATCAAATGCTTAGTTATATTGACTAGTAAAATTCGAAGTTGAATTGTAAAAAGAAGATAAGCTGACATTAATAATAAATAACATTTCTTTGTCTTTACTTTAAATGTACAAGAAGTAACCTTCATGAAATTGAAACTGAATCAAAGAATGAGCCCAAATGTTTAAATAAGCACAATCATTTTATAAGATTACTTATTTTATCACATGAACATTTTATTCTTAAAAACATGAATGCTTATCTGGGCGCTCGGAACTATATCTACTTGTAAACCCGGTCCTGGTGTGTTGAGGCATCAGATCGTAAGGGTTTATCAGGCGGGAAACTCCGGTGGTTCAGGATCGAGCAACACCACTTGTTTTCCTGCGAGAACTAATTACGCTTCCCGAGAACAATTCAGGAGCTTGTCTCGATCTTCGTGGTTTACTAAATTATTCAAGAAGAAATACGAGTGCAAGGAGAGTCGACCCGACCGATCGTCTCTGGCCTCGTGACAGTGAAAGCATCCTGGTCGTTCGATTCCCTCGAGGTCGCCAATTCCGAGGACCCTCTTTTTACACTTACATTTTATTTACTTTTATGTTTCCTTCGTCTCACGCTTATATTCTTATTTTTATTTTTACTTATTCGCGGTCCTTTTAAACAGTTTTTGCATAACACCTCCTTTTCAATGGATTTCCATCTACATTACAATTTCTTCAATGACGTATTTTAAAATTAAGGAAACAGCCCATTTAAAAACATTTTATTGGAACCAAATTCAAATGTTTACGTGTATTACAATAAGACTTTAAGTATTATTTTTAAAGATTCTTTTAAATCCATTCTTATGGATCTGAATACGATCAAATAATTTTTTCAGTCCCATTAAAAGCGTAATCAAAAGGTAAACAACCCGTCACCCGATATTAAACAACATTAAATATTAGCATAATTACCTACTCAAGAATAATTATACATTGGCTAATGGAAACGACAAGAAGTTATTTAACATATTTTTTATTGTCTCCTACATCTTCAAAGACATTAAATAAGGGATTCCTTTTTATGTATTTATATTATTTCAAGCAAGAGCTTAAAATTTTTGCTTAATTTATGTTATTTTAAATTTTAATTATTTTATTTAAAATTAACTTGTTTTGATTTACATAATTTTTATATTAAATTATTATTTGTAATATTTATTTGAAATTATAAAAATGAGTAAGAAATAAGTATGAAAAGAAAATTTTTTATTCGAATAATTATCATAAAAGTCGATTAGTATACAAAAAGTAAAATTGATCTTGAAAAATTGTTTATTTTTTATTTTGATTTTTCTTTACTTATAGATGAAGCGATATCATAATTATTTTCATCATTAATATGACCCTTTTACTTATTACATCATAATTAGCATTAGTTACAATACTCCATGTATTAAAGTACTTTAATATTTATTTTTCATAACGGAAATATGCATTAGAATTCGAAAAATAAGTTATACAATGTATTATAAAAAACCATTAAAATATATGCGTAAATTGCTTTTACAATAATTTTAAATATTACAATAACCTGCCTGGATCAGCGCGTATAAAAGAAAAATTGAATTATGCCCAAAAGTTAACAATTGTCTACGTTTAAATATAATTTCTTTAACTTATAAATAATACCAAAAGCAATGGTTTCTGAAGATAAAAGGGAAAAATTAATTAGCAACACAAGATATTTTAATTTTCTATTTTTATAATTTTCGACAAATCAATTAAACATTATGTTTTTATTCGTATTTTCACGGTTATAATATTTTGTATATAAAGACAGGCGCAGTAGTTTTATTGATAAAAATTATAAAAAAAATTTCTTTAAAGAATACTTTAACATTGATCATATTTAAAATTTTATGACTTTTTGCAACAATTTAAATTGGTCATTTATTTTACTATTAAATCATTATTACATTAGTAATAATTTAAGGAGAGCGTAATTTGAAGTCTCGAAACTATATATTACATATTTTTTCAAAATGAAATATAATTTCTTTGCTCTTCATTTATTTTTTATTTATAAATTGTATGAATAAATACCAATTTCCTTCATTTATTGTAATTATTAATATCTAGTATAAAAAAATGTTATTACTCTGAAATATTCAGTTTAATAATAAAAATAAAACTTATCTCACACTTCATTTAATATTTCTTGTAATTTAACATATTTTTACTATTAATAAAAGTTCTATTTATTTTTTACCTTGTATTAATATGTATATAAATCTCAAAATAATTATCCGATGTAAATGAAATTTAATGTACTTGAATGAAATCAGTTGTATAAAAAATTTATTTCATAATACTATTATAAAAATAATAATGACTTATTATAATATTAATTAAATGATGCAGTGAAGTTAATAAAAAGTGAATCGCAAAATAATATATTTCTTTCAAATTTATTATTATATATATATTTTTACTCGGCTATAAAATTTATGACTAAATTATAAATCTTTTTTAGAAAATAAGAATCTACTGATTTTTTTACGAATTTTGATATGCATCACTAGCTGCTTTTTTCATGGCCTAAAAACTGCTCTATTGCTTGGACTACAATAAAAGATAATACGTAAACCGTCAGATTGGTCTTTTTATTAAAAAAATCAAAACTTTATCAATTGATTATTACATTGTAATATTTCAATTTTTTCTACTATCTTTAATTAATTAATCTAATATAAATATGAAAAAAAATTTGTGTGAAACTACTTAAATATATTTTTTTGAATTAATTGAATAGAACATTCAAAACTTAAGTTAAGTTAAATTAATGACAAATACATTGATTATTGCACATAAAGAAAAAAATATTCCCAAAAGCAAAATCGAGACATCGATCGAAGGGTTTCCAATGTGAATAGTCGAATAATTATAGATGAGAAAAACATTTGTCTAAAAGTCATGTTTCTGTTCCCGTTTCAGACTTTCCGGGTATGTGCTTCGCCTCAACCAAGTGTGCAACCATTGAACCCAAACAAACCTGGGACCTTTCGCCCTTCTGCGGTCGCTCAACCTGTGTCCCCGCCGATGACAACAGTGGCCGACTCTTTGAACTCGTAGAGGACTGTGGACCCCTCCCCAAGGCCAACCCCAAATGCAAGCTCTCGGAGAAGACGAACAAGACCGCACCCTTCCCGGATTGCTGTCCGATCTTCGAATGTGAGGAGGGTGCGAAACTCGAGTACCCCGAAATCCCAACGCTGCCGCCACCTAGCGCCGAAGAGGCCGAGGCCATTGCCAAAGCTGCTGCTACCAAACCCTCGGCGTAGGCATCAAGAGGCGCTCCGTCCTACTCCTGACTCAACTAGAATGTCGTCTATCCTCGAGAACAAGGGCGAAGGGGAAGGGAAAGCGTTTTCGCGGACAGATGGATCGATTCAACGATTGAGCAAGACTTGACCAGAAATTGACCAACGGATGTCGCTATAGCGGGCGAATAACTCGAAGGTCGCGAGAAAGCGATAGAAGCTCTTGCGTGATGATAATCGATAATAACCGAACTCCATTGTCTGTTGGAAAATTTTCCCTATGCTTTTCCTTTACTTTTTAAAGAAAAAAAAAGAAAAAGCAACTTTGGTTTGTGATCTCCGAGGGTCGATGCATTCGGTAATTGGAGAACTGACGGAAAACTTGAAAGATCGAAGTGACGCAGAAAATTCGACGAAGATCGTAGGATCAAATATTCAATGCTTTTATTTACACAAAATAAGAAAAAAACCTCGTTGATTTACTCCAAGGTTTATAATTATATATACACCTACCTGGCTTTTGTATTATTATTTTTTTTTATTTTTATGTTAATATTATTAATTGTAATCGGCGATTATTATAATTATTAGATCATTAATTGTTACTGTTCAAATATAATCAATCAGCTGTGAATAATTTTAAAACAAAATGTTAAGAAATTAAACAAGGTTCATTCCAAATATATTTAATATTCCTATTCAGCGAAAAACGCTTAATACATCACGTATACATAATAAAACGTAATTACTTTAATAAAGATTTTCTTTTTGTATGTAAGTATGCTAATTTCTGTATAAAAAAATGAAGTTCAGAAAGAAAATGATAAGTGATTTATAACAAAAATTATAGTTTATGAACATACAGAAGTGTAAAACCATGTATGATTGTAATTATAATGTGATTGAATTAAAGTACGTATTAATTTCAAAAATGATTTATTTATTTTTTCCTATATCAATACCTATTCCAATGATCTATATCATAATTTTCATAATATAATTAAAAAATTATAATAACCAGTATTTTTTGTATGTGTTTTGCTTCCGCAATATTGCAGTATAAATTTTGAATACAATATACAATATACAATAAATTTGAAATACTATAGTTCGAATAATTATAACCGTTTGTTAAGTAAAAAAATCTACTTTTTCAATAATAATTTTGACAATTTTATGTAAAAACATGACAATATTTAATTAAAACTTTAAACACGTACAATAACATTATTTTTAATTTATAATCCCATCTTCATTTAGTTAATTGACTTTTTGAAATCCATAATTCAAATCTTATAAATAGAAAATTAACTTTTTATAAATTAAGAAAATACAATTATTTAAAAAAAATCTTTTTATTATATTACTAATTTCAACAACAAAAATTTTAACAAATTCTATTAATAGTTTCAACCTTATCTCATATCTCATTCCATATTTTTAAAAATTATTTTTATATATGTTTTAAAATATCAATAATTTCCAATCATAATGTCTTAAAATTTAATGAAAATTATTTTTAAAGTGATATACACGTAATGTATTTATTAAAATAATTGTTATTTTTGAAATATCATTTTTATCGAATTTTTATGATTGAATGTACAATAAAACAAATATTATTGTACAATTTATAAATTTAAATATAAATTGAATATCGATTGAAATATAAATTAAAAATTTATTAATATCTAATTTAATACGATTTTCATTCAAATTTATTAATTAAATATATCATAAGATTGTGACCAAAAAACCATTGATTAACTATTAATGAAACTGTTATACATAATATACAATGACTCTTATTTAATATTATCTTTTTTATTATATTATTATTTTGATTGTATGGATTCTTATGTATTTATGTATTTATAGAAATATAAAAATTATTTAAAAATTGTAAGTATATTGGAAATAATAAAACAGAAATCATATGGATTATTTTTTTAATATTTCATTTTCTCCATGCATTTTTTATATTATGAGTTAAGAAATAGATATTTCTATTGCCCTAAAAAGATTTTTACTTTTAAACATTATTTTCTAAATAAATATATATAGATATATAAATTACACAGCAGAAAATATTAATATAGCTAATTTAATACTTGATTACCAATAATAATTACTTTCACAGTACGTCATTATTTTTTATTGGAAAATGATTAACGTTTTAAAATATTACACAGACTATGGATTCTTACATTTCGGCATGTGCTTAATTAATGAAACAACTAGTGCGTTGCGTCATTATTTTTCACATCCCCATTATAATGCGCTTCGAATTCGATCATAATTTCACTTTGCATTTTCAATTGCTGAAGCTTATTTCGGTTGCGCTGGTTCATCACATTTGGTTTGAAATTTTGAATAATATACATAATTATTTTTCTTGAAGGCTGTTGCTCGGAATATTATTCACTTTAGCGACAATTTGCTTTTAAAAAAAACACGAAAGAAAGAAGAAGTAAAAGCAAACGGTTTGATTTTGCTCCATCTACTTATAACTCGACATACTCAATTTCTATATATTAAAAATCATGTTTCGACAGCTGTTTAGATACTTTAAATAAAAGACTGAGGTAAAAAAGTATCTCGGCGACAGATCGACTAAAAGAGAGGAACAAAAATAAAAAAGCCAACTCCCGTGTGCAGTTGGAAAGTGAGAGTTCGGTGAAAATTTGCTGACTTTTCAAGTGGGATTTATTAATCTAAAGTCTAGACTGATTTTTACCGACAATAAACTATTGAAAAAAATACCACACTCAATATTATGATCTTTTATTTATTTTACAACGAATCCATACTCTCGAAAGTATGGGTAACCCTGTACATCCTTTGTAGATTTACTAAAAAGGAACTTTGATCATTTATTTATATTTTTATAACATTTTTTAAAATTGTTCATACTTTTCATAAAGCCAGACCTTTATTTATATTTTACTTTTAAAATAGATTTAGCTGTCCACTTTTTTCTTTCAGATATAAAATTATAGTTACGCTGCGTATTTTTTGCTGACCAATTTCCAGTCAATGCCAATTCTTAATTTTTACCTGCTCCTTAAATATTTGTTAAACATAGCTCAATAATTTTAATAATAACTAACTGACACAAAATTGATGCTCTTTTAAAATAAATTCAATTTCAATATTATTATTTTTAAACACTACACACAATGAGGCAATTACATTAAAACAACATTTATATTGAACACAATTGAAGCATACAGTTACGTTTAACATGTAATATTAATTTCTCTCGTTGGTATCATCGTTTAATCGGTAGTATTTAATTGAATTCAATTAACTGGCATCTCCTATAATTTCGGATATTATAAGAATAGATATCGTCTTAACATGAACGTTACAACCCCATGAAAGTGTGCTAGTAGGCACTGATATTGACTTTTATGAATATGAAAATGTGAAAATATTTGATTAAATACTTATTACTTATATTTTGTAAAATCACATTCAACATTGGTTTAAAATAAATTATACAAATATTTGTCTTGTTTAATTTGAGCTGCCAGAAAGCATGAAAATGAATTATTGATATATTATGTTAATACATCAGTAACAAAACTTTGGAAAGCTTCTCGAGGTAAATCCATAACTCGTATCAAATTTGTTTAAATTACTCGAAGAAATTTAATTAAGTATGTATAAAAAATATTCGCTCTATAATTCTTTTCATTTTTAATAAATAACGTCCACTTTCGAAATAAATATCTTAGAAAATAATTTCATCCACTACTGTTTACAAATAAGGAACGAATCTCCAGTTCTTAACTATCTCAGAAGAGAGTGAAATCGCCTTCACCTGAATTGACAAGGAATATTCCACTCACTCTTGACAGAAATTTTTTCTTAGAGCATACCGTAAGTTGATTTTATGCTAATTTCAGGTCCTGTATCAATATGCATTGTGCGCCTTCGTTTCTTTTTTGGTTACAAAACGCTAAAACAGGTCTCTAGCCATTAAAAATTGAATTTTGTTTTAATATTTTTTCTTTCCTTTGAAATAGCCTTTAGATTTAGTTATTATGAAAACACGCTGTAAGACTGAATTACATAAAGTTTCTATACGAATACAGTGATTTATAATGAATGGGCATAATTAATCGTATAAAATAAAAATAAATTTTCATTTCATTTGTAATGAATAATATTGTCAATAATTGTGGAATTTATTAAAAATGCAATAAATTTATTATTGCATGTAAAAAATGAAATATATATTCTTATTCTCTATTTATTCTAGTATTTATCTATAATTTTTAGTGTCAAGGGAAGCGTACACTAAAATATTAAAAAAAAAACCCATGCAATTAATCTTTTTGAGGTATACTTTACATCTTTTATAATTAAGCTTTAATCTCTCACTACTTATATTGAGTTAAGTAATGGAATAAAAATTTGCTTAAAAAGGATAAAAGAATTGTGCTCCTTTTTTATGTCCGCTTCCTTTTGCTGTTATGAGAAATTTACATTAAACAACAAAATAAACTCCAATATAAATGCTATATTTAAAAATAATATTATTCGATTGTATTGTTTTATTGTACAGAACCGTTTTATTTTTCTAGTAATTAAAATTTTGTAAGTATATTAGCCACAGAAATTAATATTACTCTAATTTATCTTATTAAAAATAAAAATTTTTAGAAATTCGATTACAATTTCTATAGAAAAAAAATTTTAATTGTGATTTTAATAAATTTTTTAAACGGTAGATGAAATTTATACACTTTGAAAATAAATTTTAAAAATTTAACTCAACTTACACTGGTACTTGTTTTTAAACCCAATGTTGTATTCATAATCTTTTTTATCGTAATCAATTATTTTTATCTTTTACACTTTAAATTTATTTAACTAAGATTATTTTTTTTATGGAAGCTTAATTAATATTGCAATACTAATTTTTAAATATAATATTTTATTACGAATTACAAAATGTGTACATTTTAAATTAATGTGAATTTCAAAAATAATTGACTGTATTATCTAATTAAAATGAATAATTTTTTGGCAATAGCATAGAAAAGAAAATAAAAAAAATCTTTTGATGTCCAAAACAATATATCTTAGCTGAATTCTTTCGTTTCATAAGAATACCTGATTTATAAATGACCTAATACACGTTTTCAGGAAAAAAAAACTTGACTGTAGAATTTGCGCAATATTTCAATTACTAGCTAGTCTCTAAGGATTTTGGATGATTGGAAAAAATACAGAAGAATAGATTTTTTATTCAGCATTTATAATTTGAAAATATAAATAATAGATCATTTTATGACGATCGCCTGTAAGACAATTTAAATGCATTTATTAATTTTTCTTAGTTTGACGATAATGGATTTTACCAAACGCATTCTGTGTTTTCTTTTTCACCCATTCGGTCATGTTTTTAAAAGTTTTTATTAAGGTTTTTATTGCAAAATAATATCAATTTAATTTTTGTATAAATATAAAAACCATAATAAGATGACGACACTGGAGTAATACAACTGTTGCTTTTTTCGTTTACATCATTTCTTTTTCATTACATTGCGGATGACAACAATTGATTTGAGAAAGTATCCAGCTCATTAACGAGAATTAATGCTGAGAAGAGAAAAAGTTCATATTTTAAATATTAATTAATAACATGTAATTATAATTAGAGACAAATAGTATGCAAATGCATGATTATAAAAATACACGTTCACTGTAAATATATACTCCTTTGCAGTACAATATGCCGTAATCTAATAATGGTAAATACATCGTGGGAAAAGTTTTATTGTGAAGATAAATTATGTATAGATAAGCCATATTTAATGTTCATGACCTTATTATAAGAGATTGTCATTCTTATACCTCACAATAATTTATTGTGAAATAATTATAGAATTAGTTTTTTTTTTTAAAACATCTTTATACAAGTTTTCTTATCAAATATAAATAAGCAAACAAAAAACAATAAACATTATACATTAAATAGTTGTTGAAGTAAAAAATACAACTATCAATTAAATAATGTTTTACTGAAAGTATTAACTGTGCTGGAATCTTTTACTGCGTTTATTAAGTTACGAATAATCGTAATATGTGATGTTCATGATGGAGAAACCCCATTCGACTACATACGAGACTGACACGCCCCTTTTTTGTTTTAATTATTGAAAAGTATGTGTCCTCAAGCAGGTAGATGACCATTTACTTTAATTGTACTCTCTTATGTGCGTTTTTCAGTTCAGTTGAGTTCAGTGCGTCATTTCGTAAAGATATTTTGCACTTTGTAAACATTTATATTTTATTGAATAAATATCTTATAAAATATATAAACAAATTTTCGTTACGAATAATAACCTCAAAATGTTGAATAATAAATTTTATTATATGCCCAATAGATAACAAGTTTAAAAAATTTATGAAATATTTTACAAATTTAATAGAAACATATTACGCAATTAAATTTTCTTGTGTTTGCAATCTTCTGATATATATTATGCATTAGATTAATACGGTATAACGTTCTTTTTTTTTATAAATAAATTATACTTTATATACTTATTATGTTTGAAGCTATAACTAAATAAATTACAAAACAATTATTCAAAACAATCTATAATTCATTGTGATTAAAAAATGTGCCAATATATTACATAATACACCTAATAATACATGGCTTAAATTTATGTATTATATGGTGTAAAATATTTCAGTAACAAAATAAAAGATCCTAAAAAACAAGAAATGTTGAATTAATATTTTAGTTTAACCAGTAATAATACATCCGATTAAGAAAGATAAGTCAGTATTTAAGTATTCAAATAATATTTAATAATTACGAAGTCTAAAAAAAATTATTTTTTCGAATTTCCCGGATTGCTTTGCTCAACAATCTGCCTCTGTATTATGACGGTCAAAAGTATGCCTTTGAATTCCAATTATAATTAATGCTTCTACTTCGTGTTACATTATACATGAAATGCAATTTATATTTTACTTTTGGTATATAATATCAAACGTATTTTAAATCAATATGTAAACGAAAAAGTCATTCTGTATTAATATATACCTTAATATTATTTAATAGTTTAGATATAGAAAAAACATTGAAAATTAAAAATGTAAATTCCAGCACCGTCAACTTGAGGCATTTCTTCCTTTTCATTTCCAATTAATTTTGGCAGATGTAAGATGAACATTTTTAAAATGCATCTTATACAATTTTTATATAACGAACACTTTGTTCTCTAGTTCATATTGTATTGCACAAAATTCTATTTTTGGTCAGCAAATTTATCTGGACCCTCTCCCCTAATATATACAAACTAAATAAAATAAAATAATATACAAATAGCGAAGCAAAATGTAGGCAGTAGCGTTAAATGAAATGCGCAACGATGAAAATAAAATACAAAGGAAAAAGACGATATTACGAATAGAACAAATAGAATTTGAACAAAAGATTTGGATCTGTCGAAGGCATAATAACCGGAAGAGCGAGGGAAAAAAATCGAATGGACGATAGCATTTAACAAGGATATGCATTAGAGCGAGAGAGAGAAGGAAAACGCGACTTGACTACTTGGCAGTTGGCGTTTGTATGAGAAAGTGTGTGGTGCAACTCGCGTCATTTCGTTGTATGCGTTGTGATTTTGTTGTAAATTAACAGTAATTACTTAAAACATGAGTGAACTTGTTTGGGGAATTAAAAACGGCGACTTGGATCAGGTTCGCGATATCGTGGAGAACACGGTAAAACTTACATTATCAACTTGCACGCATTGTGACATTTCTGTAAATCTTTGAATTTCACTACTCCCTTTCCCTTGATTTATAACCTCTTTTTATGCACTAAGGAAAGGTAGTTTTGTTGCCATCTGTATGCTCTCTGTTTTGTTTATTTGTTGCATCCATTAAATGTGTTTTTTCGTATTTATATTTTATAATTTAAATTTATTTTTATATATTGAATAAGATATACAATAAAATGTGTTGTCAAATTTTCTTCAAAATTTATTGTACATTTTTTAAGTCATTAAAAATGTTGTTTAATCATAATAAATACTAGATGCAATATATGTGTTTATAGATATAAAATATTGTTCACTTTCACAGGGCATAGATGTTAATCAGATGATTGATGGTAGGACACCATTGCATTATGCAGCTGATTATGGGCAAAACGAAGTGGTTAGGTATCTTTTAGATAAAGGAGCAGATGCAAATGTAAGTCCAACAGATTAATTAACTAATAATGATCGTTAAATATTACTATTCAGCAATCAATAATAAATAATATTTATTTATAATTTTTATTGATATTTATATTTGAGTAAATTAACTCAAAATTAAAAAAAAAATTGTATTGCTATGCATGTATAGGCTATGGACAAGCATGGAATAACAACACTATTGGCAGCTATATGGGAAGGCCATACCAACTGTGTTAAGTTATTGCTTGAAAAAGGAGCAAAACCTAACGGTTTAACTCCAGATGGTACGAGTTATCTTGATGCTGCTGAGAAAGAAGAAATCAAAGAGCTCCTAAAGCTTCACTAGCACTAAACCAAACAATTGAAAGATATATAAATTTTGTTATTTAAGAGCTTTCAGGTTCCTTATAGGATATTTGCAGCTTCGTTATTAATTTTGTGCATGTCTGAATAGAGCCATTAAGTTTATGCAACTTGGCATAAAAAGTAGTGAGCTAATTGTAATTTTTTAAGAAAAAAAGAAAAAATAGTTTGAATCAAATGCATGATCAAAGCAATTTTTATAGCTGTGACAAGAGGATCTTTTTAGAAATATTTAAATATTAGTCTTATAATTTTTTTAAAGATTTTATAACTTATATCTAATAGTGTATATCATGTTTTACTTTTTATATTTTTATTTATAATACTTTTGAAAGTATTTGAAAAATATGTGCTTTGAGCACCTTAAAAATAATATTTAATTTATTCTAATGAACAAAAATAGAACTTTATTCTCCATATTTCAATAAATATTGTTTTTAATCTTCTGAATAGATTATATCCTTAGCAGTTTTTAAATATTTTTATACACTATATCCATTATATGTTGTGAACTTACACTTTTATGTGGACATCAGTATAAACTTCCACTAATTTCAAAACTCATGATGTTGAGTACATATTTTGTTAGTATTTAACTAAAAAACGAAGAAAATTCAGCTAATAAACTGAATATATTTAAGAGATGTGCACATGCACAAACAAAAGAAATAAGAAAAATATAATGCAATTAAAGTTGTTGCAATACATCGAGGATTGTTACTACTCTATTGTATGAATTAAATAAAAAAATCTTTTATTTTTTTCTGAAATATCGATCATTGTTGTAAATTATTTATTTTAAAATTAAAAATCTAAAATATACATGATATAAAAATTATAAAACATATTTTTAAATTTATAAATAAAAATCTTTGCTAAGTTTGTAATTCTTATACAGATTACATTTTTTACCATATTATTTATTAAGTATCTTTATTATTTACAGACACTTATAGTTAATATTTATTTAAAATAAAAAGATAAGTTACATAAAATATATTTTTAAAAAAATTAAAATTTTACAATAATCGACCTCTACAATTGCTGGATCCACATTTACAAATTATTACTTTCCCAGGTATACTTCCTACATCATAACTATAGTTCCAAGTCAATTCTTGACCTGCTCTTATATAGCTTAGAGCAAAAAATGCCACCCAAGGAAATCGAACATCATGAGTATCCACAAAAACATTTTGAACAAATACATTTGGATCACAAGAGTGCTGAAACAAATGTTTATGATACATTATAAATGAAAAAATAATGTTTTCTTTATATTATTGAATATTTGTACATTTTAATTAATTCAAATGTTATACTATTGGCTATTTTACAATTTTATAAAAAATATCTAATTATAATAATAAAAATATAAATGGACATTGATAATTATCAACTTTTGTTTCATATTTACATTTAAATAACGTCCTATATTTCCTGTTGTTTTTGCATCCATTATATACACAGCCTCATCTTCTCCAAAAAAATCTCTGACAGATTTGAATTTTTCTCTTCCAATTTGAACTGTGTCTACTGTGAGATCAAATTTACTGGGTTCTCGTATTGCCTCTTCTTCATCACTTCCAGCCTTATCTTGTCCATCCTTTGAACCACTTCCATCTTCTGATTTATCTGATCCTTGATTTTCATCTCCTTTTTTTCGTTTTCTTAATCGACTTCTGTACCAAAAAATTTATATTTAACTTTAAATAATCGAATTGATTTGATTCTATTATTTTAATTATTTTTTATAACTTATTTTATTAAATTTTTAATTAAAAAATTATAAAACTAATTGTGCCAATTTTTGTATGTAATATTAATTATTTTATTAGAAATAAAAATTTATTTTTTTTATTAATTTATATATATATATACATGTACATTTGTATGACTATTCATCAACAAATTTTATTCAGACGAAGAAATAAAAAATAAAAATTAAATTAAAAAATTTGTACATACAATTTTTTTTTGCACTCAAAATAAACTAACAAAAAAAAACTACATAAAATACCAAAATATTAATATACTTTAATAACTTAAATTGAATTTACTTTTAGATGATTCATATAATAATAATAATAATAATAATAATAATAATAACAACAACAAGGAATTTCTAAAACACTACAATTTTTTATCTCCACCTTATAGACTGTGTAGAGTCATCATCATCATCAACGGTCAGATGTCTTTGCAGTTTTTTACCAATGTTATAATCATCATCAGAATCATTTGGAGTAAGCTTTTGGTATTCATTATCTTCCTCAGGCTTCTTTTCGAGTTTTTCTTTATCCAAATCTGGCACTACTGCCATCGCCATTTCCGGCTCGAGAACATCACTCTCATATCCTTCTTTAATTCCTTCAACAACCTCAACATAATCAAGTTCAGCCAAATATTCATCCCCATAATTCTTTCCACCCTCGTTAGCTCCTTGTTCGGTAAGCAGTCGGCCAGCATATATGCAAATGAATGAACCAAGGGGTATATCGTTTAAGCATCTGATGCCCCAACCCCTGGGTGCAGTCTTGAAAACTTGTAATTTCAAATTCAAGGGATGCTGAACAACTCTGTTTAAGCAAGTCTTTACTGAGCATTTGCACCTATTTTGAAATTATAATTACATTAGCTGATACTTTAACATTTATATCTGCCTTAAAAATCACTGCGTAGAATTTATATACATTTATATATATAAGCATCAAGTATACACTTTCCCTTAATGTACATATATGCACCTACAGTGGCTTATGGTTTTTATAGATTACAGATAAAAAATTTAATTTTTAAAAGTTAAATAAAAGTTTAAAAAATTTAAAAATAAAAAAATTAATTAATTTTCTACTTTTAACCATTATAATATAAATTATAAAGCACATCTAATAAAATAAAAAAAAACAACTTTTTTTCGTTGTATAATATTATTTCATTTCTTTAAAAAAATTAATAATTAATTTTTTAAATAATTTTTAATTGAAAATAATTGGTAAACAACATTATAATTTTCAAAATTCGATAATATTTAGTAATTATTATTTTTTATCTATTTATTCTTATTTTATTTACGTGTTTAATATCGATTTTGAAATGTAATAAAAAAATTTTAATTTATCTGACTAAATTTATTAATTTTGATTCTCGAAATTATAGATCCTGACTTAATATGCATTGATTACAAAAAAAAAAATTTAAGTAGTACATGTGAAAATTTCAAATGAAAATCCCACCTAGAATTACATTCATAAATTCCAGTGGTGACAGCTTCGGGTAATCTTTTGTAAACATAACCGACGGCAGCGTTCGGAACCCTACCCCCTAGAGTTGCACCCTGTATTGTCAGTTGCCAACATTGACACTTATTCTTATCCTGGCAATCGTCCTCGCAATCGCAACTGCATAAAAAGTCCGGATCCAAGTTCATAAACACATCTTCTGTTGGCTCCCGCTCTGTCGTGTACTTTATCGTATCTGGGTACGCGTGATCAATCTCGTTAACGCAGGGAATTGGTACATTTTCTACACCGTAGCTGAGATCCTTCAAACAAAACGAAAACAAATATTAAACTAAAGAACGTGATTGTTTAAGCGGAAAATTTACTGACAGATTCAGACTTTAAAGGATGATTTTAAAAAAATATCAGATTATTTTTAACTGAACGTAAAAGATTCTATTTTGCAAAAAATAACTTATTTATTTATATATTCAAAGATATAGAATTTCATTAAATATGGGGAAAAACTTTCAAAAATTATCTTTTCAAAATATTGAAAAAATCACATAAATTTTAATACTTTTTCTTTTCCATAATAATTGAAATACTTATAAAAAATAATAATTTGATAAGTTTCTTAAATATTCGTATGCTTTGTCGGAAGATTCATATCATGTAATGAAATTAATATGGTAATTACAAAATGACACTTCACATCTATCAATAATAAATCACAAATTAAAGATTAAATTTAAAGAAATTAATTAAAAATTTTGATAGGATGCATTGTTGAAATTTTAATTTTCAAGAAAAACAACATTAAAAATTTTTATGCAGAGTACCAAAATATTTTTTAAACAATGATAATCTCACCTTAATATTAACGAAACACTTATCGAGTACGAATTCTGCCAAGCAGTGTACCCAGAAGTCAAACTCAAACAAATCAACAGACATCGGACAATTGGTCACTCTCAAATATTGATGAAGCTCCTCCATATTTCGCAGACGAACTCCGCACGGGGCTTGGTAAAGAATAACTTTTTTCGCCTTGGGAAATTTACACAACTGACGATTCCAACCGCACAGAAGTGGAATCGACAATGGTGAGTAGCCTCGTAGATCATCCGGTGTAAAGGAAATACTCTCGACACATCTCGAACCGCACGTGTGCGGCACAAACTTCTTCGTTTGAATTTTGTTTTGTGTCTGGTAGTACTATATGGGAAATCGTTTTGTATAAATTTCGTTTTTCAATTCCAATTGAAAGTACATATTTTCGTTAAAAATACTAAACTCATTAATTCGCAGAATTATGTTACACTATTAATATTCGATACTTAAATATTTACTTATATTGTCTCGGTGTGACGTATCGATTCTCAGCAAAAAAATTATAAAAAATGATTCTACATCTAATAAATTATTTTATATTATAAATAGATGCATTATTTTAATTATAAATTTTAAGTTATACCATTGTCAAGAAATTAAGTTATACAGCCATATTATGCTTTTAAATTTTTACAAATATATTTTATAATTAATATAAACAATAGTGTTGTAAAGTGTGAACATATTTAGTTAAAAAATAATTATACCACTTAAAATATAAGCAGATGAAAATAACATTGAATAAAATTGAATAATTACAACTATGCTATGAGAAGACTTAGTTTCCATATTGGCATTATATGGTGATGTGGTAGTTGATGATTCGGGTATACTTGGTCTTTTTGTAGTACTCTTTTTGGCAACAGCTCTGCTTTGCTGAGGAGCTACTGAAGTTTCTGTTTGAATACCTTCTGCCAATGAACTCTGTTTTTCTTTATCAGATAAAAGAGCATCTCTTTCATCAGTAGCAGTTGATGTGTATTCTACATATGGACCATTTTTCTATAAATTGCCAATATCAGGAAATTTAGTTATCATTAAATATATAAGTAATCTGATTCAATATCTTATCATTGAAATAAATTACATTCATAGCAGGTGTGCCACGATGTCGAATGGGTGTATTTATTGATGAATGACAACCCTGCTGTCTTAAATTCGCCTTCATTAATTCCAAGTATAAAGGTCCTAATCTTGCAGATCCTCGATAAATCCATTCCGTTCTATTATCTGCATCAAAATGCATCTGTACTAAGCTTGCATCCACTTCTCTTACTCGAGCAATCCACCATTTTCCATTCCACTCAGTTTTGACAACCTGACCTCGCTGTAGTTTTACCATTGGTCTTTCAGGATATGACTCCATATATTTTTTTACAAAATCGCGAGATTCATGAGGTATATCTTCCCATATGCGAGGTGAACTTTCACAAACTAAAAATATATGTTTGTGCTTAACATATTGCGCGTATCCATCATCAAAAAATACTAAATATCTGTAAAAACTCATAATTATTTTTAATTTCTATTCAAGAAAATATATAATTTATAGCTATCATAGCTCCAATTTATTTTCATTACTAAAACTCATATTAAAAAACGTAATTTTTAATCTAGTTTCATCAATAAATTACATTTAATACCACTTGATTGATTGTAATAAGTGTTTTTAAGTAAATTTTAATAAAACATGTTTTATGAAATATTTTTATAAAATGATAAAAATTAATAATTTTTGTACAGTTGAAGTTTAATTAATATTAATAAAAATAATTAAAACTTATGCATGTATATTAATAATAGGTAAATTCATATAAATAAATTAATCAATGCTATTACCTATATTTATTAGTTGATTTTGGAGGTTCGGCAATGACACCACTGTAATAATTGCTAGAATAAGTATCATGAAAAATAGCAACTACTCGTGTACCAACAGGAATAATAACAGAACTAGGTAAACTTGATGCCATTTGTTTGCCTGAAAGCGATTTTACTTGACCAGCATATTTCTTTTGTAATAGCTTAACACGATATTGCATTGGATTTTTTGATATAATTGCTTGTACCTAATGAAAACAAATTTAAATACTTTTTATCTTATATTTAATTTTTAAAATATAATAATTTTTAAATAATTTTATATTCATAATTAAATAAGAAATTCTTTTATAACATATACCTATGTAATTTACTGTAAATTTAATTTTATTTAAATTTATTTACCTTCCCTTTAATCCATGGAAATAAAGGATGTTTCATTGTAAATACAAAGTCATCAACTTCTGGTATTGGTTTGATTAATTGTCCTGAGGGTGGTAAATCCATTGATTGTATTAAACGATTATCACGTTCAACTTCTCTTAAAATCTCTGGCTGACTATCTTGCTGTTGCAGTTTTGGAGGAACACGAACCTGTGTAACCTTTTTGGTTGCTACAAGAGGATAATTAGAGTTTTCAATAGAATCTTCAATTTTTAAATCTTCTAGCATTTGGAGCTTTGGTTTAAATTCATTATATAATGATGCTCGTATTTTATCTAATTTTGTCATTGTTGACATTATTTCTTTATCTATGTCAACATTATTAGCTAAAAATAAAAATTAAAATTAAGAAACTAAATTTAAATTTTTAAATTTTGAAAAATAAAAAATACCCTCAATAGCATCCCATTGTGATTTTAGCACTGTGTTAGCCTCTTCTATTTGATAATTAATATCATATTTCTCAAGTACTTCGGATAATGATTTATCTATATTTTTTTCAAATTCAGCCAATACATCTTCCAATACATCTACATCTAGATTGATTCATAGTCAAACATTTTTTGATTAAATTTAAACTAAATTACTTCTATAATATATTCCATTAATTTTCTTACCATCTAGAGTTTTTGATTCACTGTCTGATTCATCACTATCAGAAATTTCAACTTCCATTGTATGATCTGGAAAATCACATTGGAGTAAAGGCTTATGCTCCAATAATGCAGTAACAAGTTGCTAAAATATAATTAAAATTATAGTAATAAATACATAATAATATAGTTAAAAATTATACTAAATAATAAAATAAATAAAATATTACAATAATTAAAATATTAAATAATTATAATGTAAAAAATTTAAGCACAATAGAAATTTTTTAATTACTCCTTGATGATCCAAGGCAATATCTAAACAAACTTTGCAGATAAAACGTTTCTTTTTCTTCATCATATTAACTCCATAAAATGAGCATGTAAAGGAGGGTGCAGTCCTCATGTCAACTCCAGAAGAGCATTTAAAATTTATACAATTAGAAATGCCTTTCTTTTTTTCTCTATTTGCTGGTACATCCTCATCCGAGTTTATTTCAATAATTTCTGTTTGCCGTGGTTTTGACATTATTCAAAATCTATAAAGATTTAATTAATATACTAATATTATTAACACTATTGGAGAGTATTTGCAAGTGAATAAGTAAACACAAACGTACTTAAAAAATCTGTATATTTAGATATTTTAATCAATTATTAATTTATTACTTAAATAATAATTGTTATTATTATAATGAATAAATTATAATTTATATATATGAAAATGTCATTGTAAACAAACTTTTTAAATATTGTTTTTATCGTGTACTCCTTTGATATAAAAAGGTTATGGGTGCCTGTAGAGATGCGCGTCACATTATTAGGAGCAATAGTCAAGAGATGTCTCTGTTAAATAAAATATGCAGGATACAAACTCCCTGGTGTCTTGAATTTCCCTCCAAAAATTAAATTTGTCATCTCAATCTCCGTTCTGTGCTTGTCGTCAAAATAGAAAAGTTGTATTTCATTTCTAAATTTTTAATAATACTTGCTTCGTCAGTACACTGATACACAAAAAATTACACCCTATAAATGAATGGGGTATTCAAAATCATGAAGTGTTTCTCTCCTCTTTTTAACTGATCAGGCTATTAATCTATCAGTTTGTTAATATACTAAAACTGTAAACAATGCATCAACGATCCTCTGAATTATTGAATTCAATTCCATGCACGATGAATTAATTTACAAATTTATAAACGTTAAAATACTTCATGTTTTATCGAAACTGTTCAATCATTAGTATCCAAGAGCTTTTGACTGCAAAACTCAATAATGAAGCCTCTCCTCTTCTCGGCAACATCAGGTACTCCATGGGACTCAAAACTCTCTCCTCTTTCATTTCATAGCTATTTCCACTGATAAGAGAATATGCACAGTATGTCGATGATCTGGCGAAACCTTACCCTCTTTTGATTTTGATGATGTACGCGCTAATTCTCTTGTAGTCAAATGGTCACAGCCAAAGTCTCGGGGTAATTTTTGACATCAACTAAGTCGGAACCATTAGGTTTCTGCGATGCGCACCAATATCTTCGTTTCTCAATATATTTTACTCAAAAAGCCACCTCTCTCAATACAGAATAATAATAATAATAATAATAATAATTTGGGCTGACTTAAGCTTTGCTATTATGAATTGAGGCTCGCCGGATTCCGGGACTCTCCAAGAATTCATTTGAATTGTGACAAAATCGTTCGCATTTTCCTTCACTATCCTTGATTTGTCTGGAATCTCAAAATTTGTAGAGAAAAAAAACTTTTTGTCTTCATTAAAATATCAGTGAGGTCTTTATGAGGTTATTTTAATAAACAACGATAAAAATCCTAATACTAGCATTTTTGCATTAGCTAGATCATTCCCTAAATGAATTTTTAGCCACGTTCAAAAACCGTATTGTCTCATTGAGTAACCTCTAGTTTCACAGTTTGGGCGTTGCTGACCACAGTTTAAAGGTCATCTTTTCTCCTATACATGTTCTTTAAATTTTCTTTGGTTAATCGTCAATACAACATTCTTGGTTGGTAGCCTATTTTTCGCGAGGATAGTTTGAGATGGTGAACTGCTGGATGCAACCGATGTGCCTTAGCTATTCTGCCATACGAATGTTTCCTAGAGCTAGAGTTCCTTAATATACTTGAAAATTTTCTACATCAGCGATAAATAATAAACTCAACAAAAAAGATTAGATTTTTTAAGAAATATATTTAAGAAATAAATTTTCAGTACACGACAACCTCGTTGATATCTGTTTATATACTCAAAACGATTTAGTATAATTTTAAAAGATAATCATTTTTATTTTAGCGTGATATGTAAACGCTATTTTAAGTTTTTTCATAAAAATTAAATTTTAGTTGTATTTGATCAATATATGAAAGTAATAATATTAATAATTAATAATCATATTTCTTTATAAAAAATAATAATATTAATAATAAAAAATATGTATAAGATAATACATGATTTTTTTACACATACAACTTATATGTGTAGGGCATTAATTTATCCACCTTTTTTATAATAGAAGTTAAATAAAACATATATACATATATATACAAATAAAACTCATGATTCTAAATGATAATTGACTGATATATATTTAAAACTAAATCTGATAATTGTATAAGGTGAACAGATTACAGAAATGAAATAAAAGTTAATACTCCCAAATAATAACTTAGTAAATTTATTGCCAGTGAATATGACTTTATACAAACCTCATAATATTAAAAAAAAATTATTTTTCATTATTTTTATTAAAATTTAAATAATTATACTCCAAGTATTTACACAATTGGATCAATAATATTGAAATTCTCAATATTTATAGTAATAATTTAACAGTGCATTTGAATTATAAAAATGTATTTTTAATGTTTAATAAAAATGTATTTAATTCATCATAGTATTAACTTTTTTCTTTCTCCTTATTTTTATGTCATTCGATTCGTCCCCCTGTGTTTGTGCTTTATTACAATTTTCAATTTTTAATTGACGATAAATTGAATGTTCTGAATTTCCTGTATGCACCATTGTTTCATGTAATGGGACATATTCAACTATGGAATCCAATGAAGTTGCATCACTTGGTATTTTTAATTCATCTGTAAATAATTTATCGCAATAAATACTTTGCAACAACATTAATTATACTAATATAATATGTATACTTTTTTTTATTTTATTTTTATTTTCTTTTGTAATGCAGTCTACAGAATTATTTTTTTTACCATGTTTTCTAGCTTTCGAATAAATTCCTCGACTGTGGTGTAGAATAAAATTATCATCTCCGTAATACCTATTTCTGTTAAAAATAATTCATTAGATTTACAAATTATAAATATTAACTTCAATGTTTTATAATCAAATGTTTATATTTTATTTATTTATTTTTATATAATATATAATTTTTTTTTATCAATACTGTATTGGTATAAAACCAATTATTTTTCATTACCAGTATGTATCTTAAGAATATGTATTAATATTTTTCTTTGCCATACTTTTTAAATAATCATTTAATAATCCATTTTTTACTTAAATTTGAAATATTATTTTACACAAATTAAAAAACTTTCGGTTCATTCTTCTTGCGCTGTATTATTTTTTAAATTATAATTATTGGTATCATTACTCTATGTACGATAATATACAATAAAATATGTGTAACATTGTAGTTTCTAATGTCCAATAAACAAAAATTTCATGATGTTGATTTAAAAGTTTTAAGGAATACTGAATTTATTGATTTAAAAAAAAAAAACAAATATCCAAAAAATGACGTAATTACTTCAACAACAAAAATTTTCAATCATCGATAGGTATATAAAAATTCTATAAATTTTGTTTCTTGCATTAATAAATATATGCAATTATATATTAAGAAACATTTATTTGAATTACATAAAATTAATATTTAGTTGATATAAAAATATTAAAAAATATAAGTATATAGAAATATAATGTATTGAATTTATGTATCAACTTTGCTGTATTCATAATCACGAGATCAAGTGAATGAAAAGTAACTGTTAAAGACAAAAACCAAATTCATATTTATCAAAGCATTGAAAATGATTATTAATAAAAAAATATCAACGATCAAAAATTCATAAGCAGAAAACAAATACTTATCGCGATTTATTTTTAATGTTTCCATTTGAAAGAATTGTGATAAACTTTATGATTATTATTGTGATACAAAAAAAATAAAAAAAATACTTTTCATCATAATAACGTATTTGAATTATCAAATTAAAAATATTCTTTGCAAAAAATCTTTTGCATTGTGCTCTGATAATTTCGACACTGGATACAATGAAAGGGAAAGGTCCATTGTAGGTTTACCTTAAGCGATTGTCCCATTTGTTTGTCCTCCCTTTCTGTAATTAAAAAAGCGATAATTTCGTCTCATTTTCCAAATTTGCCATTACCTGAACCGACGTCCTTCTCGCCAGAGCATCCACTCCATGTCCTCGAGCCAGGCCTGTTGGTGCCCGATCACCGACCCTGGCCTGCAGATCCTGAGCCAGGCGATGGCTTCCTTCGCCCTCATTCTGTAGTGCTTTATCAGGTATGCGGCGATCAAGGTACCCGTTCTCCCAAGTCCTGCCTACCGTCGTACATATAAATTTTAATTTAATCGCTCTTTTGATCATTGGAATTATCAAATTTACCCTCCCTTTCTTCCAAAATTACACGAATCTACGCTTTTGACGAGGCGCAGAAAAATACTTTTCAAAACACTCAACTATTTTTTTACACTTTAATAAAAACAATATTTTTGATTGTACCATAATTTGTGGAGTCAAACGATTGCCTCCGAACAACTCATTGTCTTACTCTAATTTTTATATCATAATGAATATGATGCAAATAATTTAACACGAGCTTATTTTTTATCGTGAAACATACGATTACAAGTCACGCGAATATTTATTCTAATGAAAGTCTTATTTACAAGAATTCGTAAAGCATGTGAAATTAATGAAAAAACTATGGTATTTTTTTGCGAAGATGGTAATTAGTTTTACTTTGCAATGTACAGCTATTGCTCCTTTCGTAGATTCGGCAACCTCGAGAAATTCTTTTAATATGTCTTGCGGTGGAACAGTTCCATCTGGAAAAAACATGTCATAATGCTGAATTCCCACATCTGTGAACCTATACGAATACGGAATCGATGGTCACTATGATAAATTGCTTTTGTTCATTTTAAAATATACATACTATTTATAGAGGCAATATCTATCTACAAAGCCATAAATCAATTACAATTTCCAATTTATTTTTATATTAAATTAAATCGTGTTAATTATTTATTCAACAATTTTTTATTATTAGTTATTCAAAAAAAAATTTCGTATATTATATAAATAACTTCAATTGCAATGTATATTTTCTTCATTGTGATTTACCTGAATGATTCGTATGTTATTTTGTTAAGTCTAATAACAGCTTTAATATCATTTTTTAAAAAATAATTTATATATTTTTCAGGATCATGTGAAATACATTCACTTCCAGTATTTGGTCCCAAAAATGCAATGAATTTTTGCGGAATTATCCAAGTCAAATCGCCATGTCTCATCTTTTCGTATCTTTCATATTCAATTACATCGAAATCTTCAAGATTAAAAAATCCTAATGTAGCAGCTTTAATTAAAGCATGTAGACAATCTATTCTTAAAACAACAATTTATTATATAGTAAATTTTTACTGATTATTACAATCTAGAGAATTTTCTAGCTCATATTATTTCCCAATATTTTAATATTAATTCTTTCCTTTCTAAAAATGCAGAAGTATATTTTAATTGTATAAATACAAAAAATTCATATTTTAAGTATATATATATTATCTCTGGATGTCAATTACGTTAAAAATACATTAATTGCATTATACTTGTAGTACTTTAAAAATAAAAATTTTAAGCAGAACTAAAGAAGTCATATGAATAACAACTTAAATTAGCATTTAGTTTTTAATTAAATATACATATTTTTGTAATTAAAAATAAGTAATATTTAATATTAATCTTAAGAATCTTATACATCAACAACCTTTTAGTAGATTATATTTTGTAAGCAATAATATTATTTAAGATAGTATTTAGTAATAATTTAAAAATGAAAGTACCAATAAGTTTGATTTTGTAATATGAAGAACTGGGAGACGCGTCTTGAAAAGGTTTTAAACTTGGTAGATTTTTATTTGTAAACCATTTATAAACATCCTCTGGATTTTTCCCCAAGTATAATACAGCAAAAGAAGCGACAAGAAACGCGGCATTTGCACGTTTTTTCTCGTCCGGAGATGTGTAATGTACGAATCGATGGAAATCATAACTCAAAATTTCATTGATACCGCAACAGTACCTTAAAATTATTGCTCTAGATTTATATGTAAGTAATTTTTTAACAAAGTTCTAAAAAATATATTATTATCTAGTATGTATATTATTTACATTTAAAAAATAATATTAAAATTTATAATTATATAAATAAATGATAATGATATTATATAATGCTTCAATAAATGGAATAATATAAAAATTATTAGTAAAATTAAAGATAAAATAAAATTTGCTTTATTTTTGAATACCTAAATTAATTTATTAAATTAAACACTAATTTTTGAATAAAAAAGTATTCTAACTTATACAAGCAGGCAATATTCAATGGTCCAAAATCATTGAAGAAATTTTGGTAAATAAATTCAGTATCAGTATCGAAGTAATAAACATCCGAAACATTTTTTGGTATTTTTTTTCCAGGAATCAAAGTTGCAAAATAAAATTTATGCTTTATAATTTCAATTACATCTTTAATATCCGGCTGATTGTAAATACTTCCAATTTTATCTAAATTTTATAAATATTTATAATTTTTTTTCTACGTAGGTAAATATAAAAATAAAAATTGATAACATACTTTCATTATTATTTTCAGAGTTTAACAAATTTGTTTGAGAACAATATTGCCTGGACATATTTACATTTAGTTGTTTTGCTTTTCAAATCGTGTTAAGAGCATTTTTATATTATTAATGCTCTTATAGTAGGTTTATACATTTATTAAAAATTTAAATAAAAAATAACCATTTTTTATTGTAAATTAATATTAAAAAAATGTTAACAATAATAAATTAACCTCAAATTGAGAATGTTAACTTTCATGTCTCAAAACAAATTAAAAAAAATTGATTTTAATTCTTAACTAAATTGTGCCATTATCTTAATTAAATAACAAAAACTATTTAGCTCACTATAATTTAGTAACTTTGAATTTAATAACCTTTTTTTATGCTTTATGTCACAATTTTATTTTTATACAGCTTTCTTTTTTTTAATATCTAATACTTATATAAATTACTACGAAACCTAATATAATTAGGTAATTATTCAATAATTTTTGAATTATTAAAATTCAAAAAATTAAAAATTACAATATAATATTTAATGCTTCTTTATTATGAGCGATCATACTATTGAATTTAAAATTAAAAAAATATTTGAATATTTTTAATTAATTATATTTAGATATAAATATTATTAATTGCTTTTTAGCAAACATTTTCTTAAATTATTTTATAAATTATAAATTAAAAAAAAAAAAGATAAAAATAATATATTCATAATATAAACATACTCATGGTATGTTTCTTTAAATTTTTATCTTTCAATGTTTTTTTTCAAAATATAAACATATATTTAATTGCAATGATAAAATACAAAAAGTATAATATATTTTATAATTATTATAAATATAATATAAAGATAAATACATTTATATCTTTTACAATTTAAAACAAAAAATTACTTTCAGGAGGAGAAAGGATTCAATGAAAAAACATAATTTCTGAGATAATATATCATGTATTCTTATATTTAAAGCTTCGAAGTCAAATTTCAGACATTTACAGTTAATGCATGGCACTTTACAAATGTAAAATGCTGTCTATATAATTACTCTGTATTCGGTTATAATGTATCACTATTCTCACCAAAAATTGAAAAACAAAAAAACAAAAAAAATGTTTAAGAAGAATGGAAAATATATAAATTAAATAAAAATAAAATGAATTAATTGTCATACCAAAGAGAAAAACATTTTTTCTTAATAGTTTATATCATAATTATTCCTTAATAAAATTCGATTTAATGGGAATTCTTATGGTTTAAAAATTTGAAATATGAATTACGGTAAATCTTTGATTTACTGTATTATAAAATCAGCTGTAAATAATATTGTTGAAATAAAATTTTACTGTTTATGTAGAATTATTAAAAAAAGAAAAAACTCTAAATATTAAAAAAAAATACGAAAATCTCATTTATAAAAAAAAATATAAAAATAAAAATATAAAAATAAGATAAAAGAACAAGGACAAATAAAGAAACATGTGAATGATGAGGGAGACAAAGCAGGAAATACTGACGCCTCGATTATTTTTTTTTTATTTATTTATTTATTTATTAATGTTGTAAAGATTATGAATTTTGTTAATAAGATTAAGATTTACTTAAGAATTCTATTTATTTATTTAAATTTATTATGGAAAAAGAAAATATGACAAACATTACACTACTGAAAATCTTTATTATTATATATATATATATATATATATATATATATATATATATATATACAATCGAAGACCTGGCCGAAATTTGGCATAATTGCAGTTTAAATATTAGTACAATAAGCTACTTATAATTTTTTATAACCTCGTATTTTTCAAATATACTAACTATACATACACAATTATTAATTACACTTATAAATGAAAAATGTTTCTTTATTTTTTTATTTCGATTAAATAAGATAAACCTTCTGTTTTCGTCTATCATTCTCTCTATCTCTCCCTACTTTTGTCTTTTTTCATTTGCATATTGCTCTTATTAAATTATATCTTGATTTTTTCTAATCTTACATGACTGGAGATATTTACGATACCTACGCTTGATTTCATAAACAATTGCAGACTAATAGTGACTTTTTGGACTCAAAAAATTCAAGTTCCTCATAGAGGGACATTTTTTTTTATTGATCACTTGATGACTGATAATTATACATTATATCTTTATAAATTAAACTTTTTTACTTTTATAATAAATACGAAAAAAATTCAAAAAGAAAATAATATTACAACAAATACAATATTTTCATTCTAATTAGCGCTCGTTTAATCGTATTCTTTTACATTTTATTATTACACACGCATTTTAATATACCGGTTAAGTTGAACCCAACAGAAAATAAATAATAATGAAACCTAAATGTTATCAGGCATTTATAATATGTATGGCGCTCCTTAATTCATTGTTATCTTGTTTATTACGTTAACTTTTCTTTAAAAAGTTTGTAATAATTATTAAATAATTAAACATGGGTTCAACAATGTAAACCTTTCTTTGGATTTAAACGAGCAACATCTTTGTTCTTATCAATCGCAGCGTCGCTCATACTTTTCTCTTTTATTATAAATTACAATTATCAATAATTGTTTTTTCACCTAAAGATTAATAAGGCTCTTTTGGGCTGCCTCTGTTTATTATTTTTTTTTTATTATTTATTTGTTTTCTTATTTTATTATTCTTAAATATTAAAACGGAACTATCACGCTCTAAATTCGACATGTAATTACAACTTAAGGACTAACTGTTGATAACGCATATTTATAATCAATAACTCCGCTAATTAGCTGACGATAAAGTCTTATCGCCTCCTATTTACAAATTAACATGATTTCACACTCACACATAGAATATGTAATTAAAAGGATGAGTTCTTTCGTACTTTTACGTACTTGTCGACATTTTTACAGACCTACATACATACACGCAAATATAGGTCATTTATGTAACACATCGAAAAAAAACTCACCCTACTCAGAGTAGGCATAAATTGCAAGCTGCCGCAGATGTATTCATCTCAAAATTACCAATGCTTACATATTTTTGTTATTCTCACAATAATCAAACGTGCATTATCAATGGAGCCGATACTTTTTTCTTTCGACAAGTAATTCGGCACTTGATTTTGGTGCTTTGAATGAAAATTTGAATGAAAAAATAAACGCTAAACACGCACCAGGTGCACCAAAAACTAAGATTTCAGTTACAAGTGTAATATTTTTAAGAAATGTGTGTGTGCGTGCGTGAATGTGAAAATTTCGCACCCAATAAAGCCATTCAAGCTTCGACACACCTGTGTCTCTTGTGCTTGCAGGCCTTTGCTGTTTTCTTTCTTTAACCATCTACGTACAGTAAGCTCACTGAGCACTCCAAAAAATTTAATAAGTTTTAAAATTTACAAATAATTGATGTGAATAAATGGATGGCATTTCAATTACTTATATATATTATTATAATAAATACGTGCATAAAAACCAACATAAACTCCATTCATTTCAATGAAATGTCATTCCATTTATCAGAACATTCATATTATTCTTTTACATCAACCCAATAATTCGTTACAATAATTTCAGCCTTATTTATAATTCTCGATATCATTTTTAATGAAAAAATTAAAAATGGTCAAAGTCAATTATGTAATGTCAATAAATAAATTAAAAATAAATGTTAATATTCATTTGTTTAAATTTTGATTTTTATAATCAAGCAAAACAAAATTAATGTTTTGTTTTATAAAGTTAATTTGAATTTATATTTATTAACATAACTTCTTATGCTATAATTTGTATATTATTATTTAAACAAATGCAAATTATTTTCTAATATTTAAAGAAACTTTCACAAAAATATATTTATAAAATGCAGTGTTATCTATTTCGAGAAAAAAAATTACGGCGCTTTATAATGATTGAAAACCAGCGTCTTCAAAAGGTTTAATTACATTACTGAAATGACAAATAAATTTTTAAAAACTTATTCTCCACTTCGGATTCATCAAAAGGCATAATTTTTCCAAATTAAAAAAGCATCAACTAAAATTTAATCAATGTTTTATTTAATTCATTGATCGGTGATTTGGTAATAGTCAAAATACAATTAAGAAATAATAAACTTCAAAGGAGTTTTCAGAGCAATGTTATTCCAAGGATTTACACCTCGCTGTTACTCGTGATTGCCTTTGACCCCGAGCAGCTTGGCCGCGTCGTCGGCCGATGCTTGGAGTACGCGGTCGATGATACTTTTATCCCTAATTCCTAGTAAATTAGAAATGAGGTCGTTGTCGGTGTTATCATTGGCATCTACCGCGAGAGCCGACGACACCCCCGCTGTCAGCTTACCCGTGAGGGTGGTGAGCTTTTCGTAAGGGTTGAACCGCATGAGACTGCTGGGGGCGGCATCGCCAGTGGCCACACTCCCGACCTGGGGCAGACAAGCACTACCCGCAGTGCTGGCCGACTGATGCTGCGAGCGCGGTGTTATTGTAGGTGGCTGGGTCATGGACCCGACCGAGGCGTTGTCTTCATCGCCACTCGTCCCAACGTACATTGTCGAGTCTATGGATTCGTGTTTTTTTCGATGGCGTAGCATGCTATGCTTGAGGGTGAACCGACGGCAACAGATGTCACAGGAGAAGGGTCGCTCACCTGTGTGGGTGCGCATGTGACGGCGCAAGTCTTCGGCTGACCAAAAACGACGCATGCAGAAAGCGCACACTACCTGGACAATCAAATGGCATCAATTTCTTTTTGGTTCACGGTGTTTTTTTTGTTTTTTTGTTGTTTTTTATTTTAGATTAATACATAATGTACACGTTTTTTTGGTTAGATAAAAGACGTTTAGATTATTAAGGATAAAGCTTTAAGTACTTAAAATTTAATGTTAAAGCCTTTTAACCTTTAAAGTGTATACATTGCAAGAATTAAAAATTATTTTAAAAAATGTATACGTGTGTGCGAGAGTTTATAACGACCATAGATTTGGATATTGATGTGATATAAAAAAGATTAACGAAATATATTTACACGATGGTAAATGAAATTTACCTTTCTGTTACTGTAGTCTGGGAACCTTCCACGTCTCTCCTCTCCATCGCTGGGGTGGTGTGGTGGTGGTGGTGGTAGGGGTGGCATCTGCTCATCGTGTCCATCGATATCCATATCGAGTGCACCTTTAGCTACAAGCATTTCATAAGATCGCTCGTGGTTGTCCTTAATGTGTTCAAGGCAGTCTTGTCTCTCGGCGAAACCACTGTCGCACAGGTGACACTTGAAAGGTGCTTCAGTAGTGGGCCCAGGCGATGACCTTGGCGACGTTCTCCTTGACCTTGAACACTCATTTGTTATTAATGAGATATTGGTAGAGTTCATAGGTGGCTTCGTTCCATTTATGGCTGCAGTACTGCCGTTGTCCAAGTTTTCAGAGACTCCCGAAGATTGACTCTCATATCCACTTTGGTCATTTTGCTTGGGACAGTCCTGAATAGAATCTTGAATCATCTCCCGGGGGTATTCTTGCGGGCAATTCTGTTGGCACTCTTTAATGCACTCGGTTGGACTTTGTAAAGGACTGTTGTGAGGTTCACTGGACGGTGACTCGGGTCTCGATTTGGCGTTACGCGCGTGTTTCGTTGATCTATGTTTCTTTAAATTGCCAAGTGTGGAAAAAGTTGAGCTCGGACACTGGTTGCACTTGTATGGCCGTTCTGGTACGTTCCTCATAGAAAATTGACTATTGTTATTAGATGGCACTTCCTGGGCTTCAGGTGATGATGTGCTGCGTGCTCGGCGTATTTTGTTGGCATTTGCCTTATGCTTCCTCAATAAGTGACGATCGCAATTAGATTTGGTAGTAAAAAGTAAGGAACAGTGCATGCACTGATATGGCTTTTGTCCAGTGTGCGTCAAAATGTGTCTTCTGAGAGACGAGGTCCAAGGGAAAGGACGCTCGCAATAAGGACAAATTACTCGATTAGGTGCCATTGAATAAGCAGACTTCTTTTTCTTTTTTTTTTTCTTCATCTTTTTCTTTTTTTTGGAAGTTGAAGAATTGCCCGAATTTCCAGAGTTAATTGAATCAGATTTCTCGTCGCTACCCGATTGATTACAATCACTTGTCGATGCAACTAGTCCTTCTTCGTCGCTCATATATTGAGACTGGAATTGTTGATAGTGTTGAGATGCGTTATCCAAAATTTCTGAAACACTTGCCAAATCTTCATTCTCATTCTGTTCTTCTTTTACATCTACTTTTAATTCTGATTTGATAGTAATTTGGGAAAAATCATGAGATGTTTCTTCATTGTCCAAATCTTTTGGATTGTCTGATTTTTTAAAAATTTTTTTTTCATGACTTTTTAAATTATCATGATTATCAATTTCTTCTTTAATGTGTATTTTTGGTTCACTAGAATTTATTTCTTTGCTTTTGCCATCATCAGTTCCTTTAGATTCAATATTGGCCTCCAATTTACCCCTTAAAAGACTAAGCGTTTTTTCTGATGGTTCTTTAGCGCTACCTTCTTTAGCTTCTTTTTCCAGCATAGTTGATTCCTCATCAATAATAAGCTCTTCATCAGTATCGTTCTCTTCGAGCTTATTACCTTTCAATTGTTGAGCTAAAATTGCATACTTAACTTGATCAGAAATCGCATGTTTACTGTAATCTGACACTAATGATTGCCCAAGTTTTGGTAATAAATTTGAGTAAGACTGAGAAATTTGATGACTGGAAGTCTGTCCTAAATTCTGGAGTAATGTAGGTGGATTTGTTGGTGGCCTTCCCCGAGTTGAGTGTCCTCCCCTAGGACGCTGACTCCAATGTTGTGGGTGCTGCTGTTTAATGTGACGTTCCATATTACTTCGCAGAGTAAATCTTGCAGAACAGTGCTCACAAGTAAATGGACGTTCGGTTCTGTATCGTCGCTGTTTTTGCTTAGGCATCAACACACCATTCTTGATTACCATTTTTACAGAATTTGCTGTAGGTGAAGTTTCCATTTTCTCACGTGGTGAAATGGTTTTATTCATCGTCTTTGTGGACATAATATTTGCGTATTCATTTTGTTCGTTGACATTATGATTAGATGTAGGATTTCGTACTGGAGAAAAGGTTGCTGGAAAGCCTGGGTTTGGAGGCTCTAAAAGAGTTCCTCCGCTCGTTTGAAGACCTCGAACTAATTCTTTTTGCAGACGATCTTTCATTCCAAAATCTTGACTAAAAAGATGTGGATTAAACAAGTATGGTTGAAGTATACCAGCCCCAACACCAGGAAATGTTCCAAAATTGCGATAAATCATATGAGCATTTGCGTAGAAGGTCTCTAAAGATGAAGGTTGACCACTCACTTGTCCGGCCTTAAGAAGAGCTTGCGTAAGTAACAATTGATTTGTTGTATTATATAAATCCTTATGATTTCCGCTAAGATCTTCAGCATTTCCATTTACGTCCCCACTCTCATTATTCTTTAACACTGCGGCCGCTGCCGTAGCCTTCTTGCTCAGATCAAGTACATCCATGGATAAATCAAGAGGTGCATCTTCCGTACCACTGCCTTCCACTGTTGATGCTTCATTAATATCCGATTTTTTCAAGTCAATCGGACTGGCCTGAATTCTTTGGTGTGCGTCCGCTTTGGTTTCACTGACTAGAGACACGCTACCATCCGATGACCTTGAATCTATATCATCGTCCACTGGTTTCATGTTCATCTGTTGACCTTTATTCAGCTCATCATTTCTGTAAGTTAGTTCTAGAGGTTGCATCGTCGATGGCCGCGAAAACATCTCATTTTTATCATAGCTACCAACATCGACTGTATGAAGTCCTGTCAATCCTGTCATTCCCGGTTGACGAAGTTTCGCTTCATCTTTAATCCTGATATCTGTAGAGTAATGCAACTGTTGTGGGATCAGCTCGTCTCGATCATTTGAATAGATGAGCGTTTTGCGAACGTCATCTCTAACCAATCCTCGAGGTGAACCTCTTTCCAAACTGCTGTCATTTGTTGAATCTTCACTAGGATGATAAATCAGCACACTTTTGATTTCTTCTCTTGATAATTTACCATGACGATTTCTTACGTGTCTCTCACAATTAGCTTTGGTCGTGAAAGCATAATTACAAAGGGAACATTCGTAAGGCCTATCACCATTGTGCGATCTTAAATGCCTCACTAACGTTGCTTTGTCCGTGCTACTGTAAGGACACATATTACAGGGGTATGGCATGCCTGGACTTACACCCATATGTGCTCGATTGTGTCCCTTGAGAGCGCGCAAATTAGGAAATACAGCAGTACAAAGTCTACATGGAAACTCACCCTTGAGTTTCATTTTTCTGAATTCAGCTGCAAATGCATCCTGAGCTTCTTCTTCATGATACTCTGAAGAAGGCGTACCAGAAGATCCAGAAGATCCAAGACTCTGTTTGATTTTGCAATTATCAGGAGTACTGGTATCTGATCTCGAAAAGCTTTGCAAAATTGGACCAGATGTGACCGAGATAATGCTTTGGATATCAGCTAGATCTTTGCCTTCTTTAGCTTCAACGAGGGCTGCCTTATTTTGAAGATCGAGGCCAGCAAAAAAGTCGTCTCTCATTGACTGTTCGTCGTGAATTCTGTGATCCGCCGCGTCGCTGGGCAACAGTCCGCAATCCGTCTCGTGGGCGTCCAAGGCCGATCGACACGGAAAGGCTCGCAAGCATTTAGAGCACTGGTACCTGGGTGTTTCGCCTGAGGCAGGTCGATGTAGCGATTGCTCACAAACAGCCCGAGCGATTGCGGGGAACTTGTCGGACGAAAAGTCAACGAAGGTAAGATCGTTGAAGCCAACAACAGAGTTTCGCAAATTCCGGGTGACTACTGCAGCTCCTTGTTCGCTGAAGTGTATCATAAATCGGTGAAGATTTAGCGCCCGGTGGTTTTTGAAGGAGAGATTGCAACTTTCGCATTTGGCAGAGATCTCCGGATGACTTCTCTCGAGATGAGCTTCGAGGAGGGCGCTAGTCGAAAAATCTTGCCTGCCACAAACTGTGCAATTGTAAGTGCTCTGAGCGGGTTCTGTGTAAGCAGTGCGAATCTCACTTCGTGCATTCCCTAGAAGGATTTTGTGCCTACGATGGGTGTCGACATCATCGGCGTAGTCGGGACATTTGCGCTTTCCAATGAGTTCGGGTGATTTGGAGCGTTTGTCGTGTTCGATAAACTCGGGCGAGTTCCTCTTAGCAACCTCGTTGTTGTTGTATTCCTCTTGAATCAACCGCCGCTTTAGTGGTCTCTCGGAGTCGCAGCTACCCTCGGAGTCAGTGCAACTGTGTGATGGAGAAACGGTCCTGTGGGCCGTACGCAGGTGCCTATTCATGTTGCCATTGGTAGTGAACGCCATGTCACAGAATTTACACTTGAATGGCCTTTCTCCTGAATGCACAAGTACGTGGCGGTCCAGAGAACTTGCAGAACTAAGGACCTTATGACAGACGCCGCAAGCGTAATCAACTTCCTCTCCACTGCAGTCACTAGTGCTACGGGGTGAATTGTGGCCTCGTAGATGATTCGTCAAGTCGCGTGAGCTTGGGAGTACGACTGGGCAAGCCGGACACGGGTGAGTACCTTCCGGCTGGTCAACCTTGAAATTGAAAAAAGGGTAATGTAGAAAGGAAGAAAAATCTATGCTGTACATTGGAAAATATTTGGGTGAGAGGGAGTGAAAAAACGTTAAAGAGATACTGTAAGTTAATTGCTGTTGTGCTAGTAAAGTTGATGGAAAATACAAATGGTGTATTGAGTTGATAAAATATTTATCGATGTATATGAAAAAAATAATCGAAAAAAGAAAAAATACACGTAATAAATATAACTATCCGTAAAAGTGTAACAAATGAATAAAAAAAGTTGAGATTAGAGAATTCAAGGATTTGTTTAAGTACTCGAGATAAAAAGTAAAAAATTAAGATAATAGCAAATGAAATTTCTAATAAGAATACAGTTTCGATGTAGCAAATCATGTAATACATGTCATGGAAATCGGAACAAATTTAAATCGTCAATATTAATTAAAAAAAAAAACATATATATATATATATGTGTGTTTATATATATATTAAAGATTAAAGATTATTATTCGAGATTATTTCGTGTAAATATGGTTTGATGTACAATCAGTTGTTTCTCGATGGTTTTGTTTAAAAGAGATGAGAGAGTATAAAAATTGTCTTATCTGCTGAAACTGTGCCATTCTGAGAAGGAAAACAAATGTCACGCACACGGATTCTCACGTGGATATTTATTGTTGCAAAAATGTTCAAGGCAAATGACGCATGCTTGACACTTACCAGTGGTGATGATGCAACATCCGTTTGACTCTCGTTGCAGCCGTCGCGTTGATCAGGTCCAGTCTCAGCAGTCACTAGAACCAGAAAGAAAAATACATGATTAAACTTTGGTCTCGCAATTATGCGGGTAATTATATTGCTTGGATATGCGTCAAACAGCATGGTCAGCTTGGTGAATCAACTAATTTTCCTAATTAAGGATGACAGAAACGGCGATTGCGATCGTAACTGGGCAGAGAGACCTGCGAATTGGTTGTGTAAGCCTCAGGCACAAACGTCTCGCGGATGTGGAGATGAGCACACGTCGCGTGTCATGTCCCGGATTTATCTGAAAAAAGCGGGGAAAGGAGAGCTAAATAAAATCCTAACCGCAGCAGCCGGATGCATTTGCGGCCGCGCTCTTCTTCCGAGAGGGAGAGCCTCAGCGCCGCAGTTCCAGCGGAGGTTGTTCTCATGGGAAATGGGAACTCGAGGGCTGAGGAACTCTTTTTCGGAGGAGTTGTCGAGAAGTGAGGCAACGTGAATTTGGGGAAACAGAAAGAACATCGTGACGTGCGCCTGCATTGTGCGGGCCAGCTGAAATCTTCCTTGTTTTCCGTGTCCTGGTGCTCGTGCTGTCGGGGAACGACTCGGATCGATACCCAAATGGACGCCGGCTCGCATTAACAGCTCGAAATCGAGATTTCTTTATCGATCGCAAATTCGCGACGAACTTGAGGTCCTGGAGGAGACGGGTTCGATTGGCCTTGTTTCTTGTCTGCTTGTCAAATTAGTTTGCGTCTGGTGTGTTTCGAGCTCTGAATACCCAAGTTGATCATACACAATTGCAGCAACTACGTCGCAAGACTGTTTAAGAAGAGACCTTATCTGGGATATTTCATGCAAGAAATACCTGTGGCTTTCAATTGGAATGGAAGCACAAAATGAATTACGCACTTGGCGCTCGGCCGCCAAATCAAGTGATGGATTATCTCGGCAAGACCGACGATAAAAAATTTCGTTTCTCGCGCTATCTGCTTGAGATCGGCGTCGCGGATCATCAACACGTTCGTTATTTACGTACAAGAATTTTGAGATAATGCACAGGTGGAGAGAGGAGGGAAAAAGAATCCTCGATAATAAGAGTCTCGGTTTCCTCCGCACGTCGCATGACCATCGATTGCCCAATGCTCGTCGTCGTTGACAGTTTCTGCTGTTGCAACGTAACACCAAGCCTAAGAACGTGGTTAGGGGCGGTGAGGGAGAAGGAGAGGGAAACCCTTTTGCGCAGACGTGAAATCTTTACGAATTCCGCACGACCTCGAGGACCTGCCCGATGAGTTGCGAAATCCGCAATCGAGGCTTGCGGTGGACTGTAAACTCCACTTGGCCGTGGCGTATGTGTCGCGTCGCAAAACAATTGCGCCATCAAAGCATTAAAGCGGGTTGTGTGAGAAAAGGCTTTCCACTTTTCGCCGGTAGATCGAAAAGCGACCTGCGCTTGGAACTACTTCTTGCGATTAGAAATATCGATCGGGACAGGAAAAGCGCGACTCAATGACGGCAACATTTAATCTTACCGCAATGTTTAACCGAAAATTTCATTGTGAGCCATTCGGCGTGCTTGACATTAATAATTGCAATGTGTAAAGAAAGGGGAGAAGGAGCGAAGACAAATCTGTAGGCTTTGCCTCTCAGAGCGACCAACCCTAGCGAAGAAAGCGAGACAGACCTAAATCGCTGCGAACTAAAAGGGAACTCACCCGTTCCCCGTGGTCATCCTCCAGGTATTCCGGTACTATAAGAATAAATGAATTAGCCCCCGTGAGGACTCGAAGCACGTCCGAAACAAAGACGCAGATTCTGAAAATAGCTCCGAATAAGTGACGCGCGCACGCGTCCGCCGAAAGAGGAAGATCGATGCGCTTGGGGGGCGGCGTCGACACTTCTCCCCAGCTCGAGAGAGACGTCGTGAAGGCAGCGGCCGTGAGACGGAAGTCCCCGAAGTGAACAAGGGAACAGACGAAAGAAGCCTTAACCCAGGAACCGGAGCCGCAGATCCGGCGCGGCGCCCAGAGTCCCCTCCTCCGGGTCGATCGCCCGGGGCCACATTCTCGCCTTCCTCGCGTCGACGCGCGACTGGCTCACGGTTAACTCTCCGAACTCTGACGTCCCGTAAACGGAGATCGATCGAGCGAGTTTCCGGGAAACCGATGCAGCCACGATCCAACGTCGAGCGAGTCGTCAGGGTTTGCCCCAGGTCCGTTCGTCTTCTGATCGCGCTTTTTTATCGAGGTTCCTTTGTGCCCCGATCTCCCGCGGACGAATCGCGTTTAATGTCGAGTAATTAAGTTGCGGACGAGCTAAATTTACAGTTGTACTTGGCCGTACTTTCGAGTATAGCCAATCTGAATAATTGAATATGCATGAGTGCGACTGTCGTGTCCCCTGTCATTGCCGCTGCCTATAAGACGGACCGAAAAAAAGAGAGGAAACATCTCTGACGTCGATTGGCGATCGAGGCTCGCTCGCTCGCTTATCATCCGATTAATCTACACATCGATGTTGTTTGTCTTTTTTCTCCATGCGACGGATGCTCAAACGTTATACATTTGCATTCTTAAGGCTGCTTTACATTTCATTTCACTTCACTTCTAGTGAGCTTTTCTTTCGAATTCAATTTTTAATTTATGCTCAGATTTCGAGAGATAATGCAATGATACTCGCTTGCTAAGATCGAGCATACACTTAATCCCATTATCAATTACATTTTTGTTACGAAAATGAAATGAACTCATTTACTTTTGTGCAGAATTTTTTTTATAATTAGTATTCCACCAATAAATATTTAATTTAAACAACGTTATTTTATCAACAATCTCATGCATTTAACATGCCATACACACCACATACATACATATTTCATTAAAAAAATATACGAAAAAAATTAGTGGATGTATTTCCAACATCAATATATCAAGTATTCGTAATATTTGTTTATGTGATTATTATTCTATTGAAAGCAAACTTAATTCAGATAATTGATTAGTTTTAAATACTATAAATAAATATATATAAATAAATAAGTGAATCCAATCGTTTCGAGGTAACATTGAAAATGAAAAATCAATCATGTTAATAAAAAATTGAACATTAAAGATAAAAAAAATTGGCGTCATTATTACAAAATTGTACATATGTGCAAAAACCACATAGAACTCAGGTAAAAGAAAATGAATGAAAACAAAAATAAAAATTTTGAATAATGTAAAAATTATACATTACATTTAGATATAATTCAAATGAAAAAAAGTAAATATTTTTATTGACACTACGTGTAAAAAAAATCAATTTATGCATTATTTTTAATATGGTATGTAATAAAATATTAATTATAATTGAGTATAATAACGATATTTTGAAATATAATTTAAAAATAAATAATTTATAATTTTTTTAGATTTTTATGAATTGAACGGTAATATTAATATTTAAAATTATATATGTATTAGTATTGATATACATTTATCAGGAAAACAATTGAAACTATTGGACTCAATTAGGATATCTTGTGAGATATTTTACACGAAAATTTATTTTTAATAATTTTTCTTAACTTTTAACAATTTTCCCAGTTCCTTTTAATCGTACATGCGTAAGAGGAGGAATAATTTGAATAAATGAAGATAAGAGAAGTAATACCAGTTAACAATTTGTTCCCATATTCGAGAGTTACATTTTTTTTCATTGTCACGTCATCAAGATAAAAATTTTACAATATAATGTGTAACACGACTTCTACAAGGTAAATAAATTAATTACAATCTTTGAAAAAATCCGGTCACCATAATTAAGCTAGCTGTACCAAGAATTCGTCTGAGCATGCAATGGTAATAATAAATTCGGAGAAATAAATGTAAAATGACTAGGGGATAATCGGGGTCGAGATTCAAAGATGAAATGCGGAGTCGTCACACATACAAGGTAAACAAGAAAAAATGCTTATGTGATTTTGATCCGAACTGGAAAAACAAAGAAGAGTCGTCAGTCGATAAATGGAGGGCAAGCCATTATCGATTTGCGAGAAAAACATAAGCATCTCGGCGGGCTTCGCCGCCTCCTGCACGTTTGGAGAACGAATGAGGCTGCATGTCTCCGTTCCTCCCCCTCCGATAGGATCCGCACCAAACCTGAAGGTCGGGAGCGCGTGCGAGAAAGAGGAGAGGAGGAGGAGGAGGAGGAGGAGCAGAAGAGGTACACCCGATTTGCATAAACGTGCGAACGACACTCCATTTCCCCCGCATTCGCGTGCCGTGGAAACTCGCTAAAAGCATTCGCACAAATACACGAATCCAGGAATGGCCGAGGCGGTGCGAGCATCCAACGGTCGACTGATGTTTTTTTGTTTTGTTTTTTGTTTTTTGTTTTTTGTTTTTTTAATGATGAAGACAAACTTTAACGCAAACGTTGCATTCACTTGGACGGTGGGGCGAGGAGCATTCCACGCTCATTAAAAGATAAAAGTCTCGCCGTCGCCGTGATTTGAAATTCTAATTGCGCTTCCATTGATTATTCAAATGGCTTAAAAAGGATTTGAAGAGAATAAGTAGGCATTTGCCGTATCGAGTGGCTTTGAATAATGCATGTCGAAGATTCTAAAGGTTAAATTCGCACGATTAAAGCGCACTTATTTTTGCATATAATGCCATAGATAGATAAGGCAGATTTTTGTCTTAGCGAAGCCGGCGCCGCGGCGGATGATGAGCACAGGAGCAGAGAGAAAGCGCAAGCTAGTGCCGCAAAAAGGAAAGAGACGGGGAAAAGTCGCGGCGCGCGCCATTGGCGTCGGAAGCTGATTGGCCGGGGAGGGGAGCGTCCCGTGGAGATGCGAGTCGAAAGAAAGGCAGACTCCTTTCAGCCAATGGCTCGCGGCGGCGGCGGACGAGGCTACGCCCCTGCTGTTCCAGCACAGCATCCTCCGAGGCGAGAGGGAAAGCTCCGGGCGACCCGGTGCCGAGAGAAGGAGAGTGGAGCTGAGGGGAGCGGCGACAATTGCTGGGATTACTACTCGTCACTGCGGAGATCGGAGCCTTGAAACCGACGACTGCTAACTGCCAACTGCGCGAATGTCCATCGCCCCGCCCCCGCGGCCCCAGCAAGGCCTTAGGTGCCGCGCACACTACTGCGCCCCAGCTATAACCCGGAACGAGGGCGCGTAGGTGTCTGAGAGGAAAGCAAAGAGAGAGAGAGAGAGAGAGAGAGAGAGAGAGAGAGAGAGAGAGAGAGCGAAAGAGAAGAGCCGCGGATCGAGGCCACCTACAGATGTACACGTACAACCCACAGAATTTGCGCGCGCACCTAACCCTTACACTCGCCGACATTTCGGAATCGTATTCTACCGGGAGAAAGACGAGTGAGCTCGACTATTCTTCTATTCTTCCTTCTCTCCTTCTCGAATATGTCTACTGCTTTACGTGCGAGCGTCGCCATCACCTCAGAAAATTCAGATTTTTGCGAAAATTGGATCGCACCCCACTTTTCGAATCTCATTCACTAATGAAATAAGATAGCGTATGATAGCGTATGATATCGCAAAAAAATCTAAACGTATTTTCGCTCGAAGTGTGTTTTCTTTATGCCTCTGTTAAGGTTTCTCGTTTTCTCAAAATTGCAGTAGCTACGAAAATCACGAGCACCGCTTATTCGTACTAAATTGAATCAATCGAAATAACAATAAATTTTAGCTTGCACAAAATCTAATCAACTCTATTATCATTCTTCGAAATTTCCAAATACATAATATTAAAATACGATGTATTCGACATTATGCATTCACTATTAACTGCACAACCAGGCGTATTATGTAGTTCATTTTAAATGTAAATTAAATTAAACATTTTAAAAGTATTCAAAATGCTTTGCTGAAAAAGATTTAGAGAATTCATAAGTACAATTTTTGATACGGAGTATGTTAATAAACACATGTAAAGCCCATTACATTTCTATATTTAACTGTATATTTACCTCACATTATGCATATTTTAATGATAAAACTCATAAAAATACACTAGTTTTCAACTTTTAAGTAACAATATATAATACAAATGCATTGTTATTTTAAATATTCTAATAGGATGGTCATATTAAATTATTTAGTGTAAAATATAAGTAATTTATTGGAATTCATTTTTTTGTATTCTATTTAAAACATAAGCACATAAAAATAATCATATGAAAATAATTTATGATTATAAACAATGTAATTAAATACTGTCCTGTGTTTTATAAAGCCACTTATAATTGTTACTTGCAATATTAACTCGTAAAATACGATATTCATAACAAATAATGAACAAATAAGGAAGAAATTTTAATTTTACTTAATAATTAATTCACATATAAAGCAAATAAATATAAATATGTCGAGAAAAAAAACTTATTGCGGAATAATTTTTATTATTCAAGTTGTATTTTTGTCTCAAAACAAAATTAATATAATTATTAAATAATTCAGATTATTTACGAAAATGATTCATTTTAAATCATATTTTATAAATTGGTAAATTTTTTGAAAAAGTAAAGCATTCATGTACCAATGGTTATACATTGATAATAAATTTTTTTTAACAGAATACATATTATATACATTGATTCTACATCAAAATCATATTAATGGTGCTTAAACGAGTGAGTAATATCAATTTTTTCTTTACTAATATTAAATGTGTACCTTTTTTCAGTAGCATCTTTAGTGTAAAATAATTATATTCAATAAAATTCGTGAAATGCTAAATACACTTTCAAATTTAAATTAGAAAAATTAAAAATGTATGTATTTAGTACTGATTAAATACTGGTTTTTTTTTAAAAAGGATTATTAGTTTATTGCAAATAATTATAATATAATAAAAATTTTTATGTTTTAATCAGAATTTTTTGTTATTAAAAATACATGATTAATGTTATTAAGCTTATACACTTTAACACAGTGGAAGTAAATTTATTCCATTATCCATTAAGATCAATTATCATATAAAATTATAAAATATTTTGTAAATACTTTTTAGGCTGATTTTTAAATGAAACGATAAATAAGAAGTACGACACAAATTTGATAAATATTTTGTTTGAATTTATCGATCTACTTTCATTGGATGTATATTTATTGGAAGGAAAAGATCATAAAAGATAAAGATAATGCGATGCGCAAAAAGGAAATATAAAAATCATTAACGAAGGAATTATAAGGAAGAAAAACAATTATAAAATTGAGAATTAATGTTAATTGAATTTCAAGTAAAGATATAACGATGATAATTTAATTATATGTAAACTGATTAAAAATTTATAATAAAGCACATTAATTATTATATTTAATATCATTTTTCAACTATTTAATACATAAATAAAAAGATAGATATAATACTTCCATTAAAGATATAATCTAATAATGTTAAGAAATATTGTATATAGACTTGGAGCATTTAAATATTATTTTAGTTTGCTTTTAGATTATATAATATTTACTTATTTTATGACGATTTTAATGTGAGAATCTTCATTAATATACATAACATTATCTTATTGAATAACATAAGATTATCTTTCATTTGACTAATAACGTTTTGCATTATAAGAAAAATATTTAACTAAACTTTTTCTAAATACTTATAAAGTATATTAATAAATTATGGAAAAACAACACAAATTATTATTACTACTAGCTTTCCTTAGCTAATCAAGATATCTGTAATATAAACTGGAGTACACAAACACTAAATACGACATAAAAATAAGAGAACTGCAAAATTTCAACTAGCTACCATAAAAGTGTCAAGGTTATGGTGTGCCCAGGTGTAGCTTAAGCAAAAAAGATTATACCGAAAATCATTATAATGTTAACGAAAATAATAAATGCAGAGTTGCAAAGGTAATGAGTAAATATAACTAGCCTCTTTTTTATCGTGTCAAAAAGAAGGTTATACATACGAGGAGGTAGGGGGAGGGCTGCACATCGAATTAGAAAAAAAAAAGTAAGGCTGAAAAAAGAATGAAAAAGTGATCTAAGATATACGTATACGAGAATGGAGGAAAGGTTATCGCGAGAAAAATAACTCGTCCAGAGTAGACAATAAAAGAAGGTTACGGAAAAGTCGGGCGGGGTTCTATTTCTCCTCTCTTTCTCTCTGTATTGGCGATTCTGTGCTTACGTGGCTCAACCGAGTGAGTCCGAATAGCGTCGATTCGTTCGAGAAGAGAGAGAGAGAGAGAGAGAGAGAGAGAGAGAGAGAGAGAGAGAGAGAAAGAGTCACGAAGGGTAGAATTTACAAAGCTTTCATCGGTGCAGAGATGGACGCGATTTTCTTCCTGTGCGCCTCCTACATTTTCTCCTTTTTTTCCGCTCTCTTCGCCTTGCTTACCTTTCGCAATTTCTTGCTTTCGATTCTCCTTGCATCCACTATATAGAGTCTACTATAGCTGGTCTTCTATATACCTGTTAATCTTTTATGCGATCGCGCTAAAGATGCGCCGTGGTTATCGATCGGCTGAGTTTCATGGTCTCGCTATTCTTGAGTCGCGGGCAGACACGATTCTCCTCAAAAGACCAAAGTAATCTCGCCTAGCCTTTGGTATTCGGCCTCTTACCTCGAAAGCTCAAAAGTCAGAAGAGCCTTGCCGCGATTAATCGTCGAGTTGTGTGTAGGTACAAATGTATAGACTTGGACCTTAACTATTAATGAGACATATACATTTATGTATAGGGTATAGCCCAATGGGATACGAGCGAACGCCAAGGGGTTGAGCGCCCATGAATATTACATAGAGATATGGAGCGCTACTTTTGCCAAGTTTCTTGCAATTCAATTTTAATTCAACGATCGATAACTCACAATTGATGTGCCTTGATAGAGTTTTTAAGAAATAGCTGTATCCCTGGTTGCAGAGACCTATTCTCGGAAAGGATTGCCGTAGCGAGGTTCGCACAAAGAATCACGGCCGACGGATTCACGACTGCACAAAGTCCGAGTACAAGATCGCCAAGAGTTCCAACGGAAACGCTCGCAAACCAAACCAACTCACGTGGCCCCGACTCGGAAAATTGAGCAATGGTCTGACTCAGCAGAATCGGATTCGCCGACTCCAGCATCATCATCGGCGCCGATTTCTCCATGCGCTCGATAACGCCGTCGTAAGCATCCGTGGAACGGGGAGGAGGGACGACAAAGGACGAGCCTCAATCTGCGAGTCCGAATCCCAAAACAATCCTCGGAGGCACAAGCGCAGGTGCGGTTTCACAATCACGGGCACACATTCATCTCTCCACGGTGTCAGTCTCTGATGTTTGTAAATAGGCATGTGTTCTCTCACCGGTTGCTCGCATTTATAAACATCGTGCGAGCACGAGAGAGAGAGAGAGAGAGAGAGAGAGAGACGGCGACCTCTCCAGTTGTTGCAGGTTACACCGGCAGGATTAACCCTGCGTCATCGAGTGCCACGCGACTCTTCTCGGAAGTCCTGCGGCTCATTAGCATTTGCCTTAGCGAAACGGGTTGACCGTTCCCGCTCTCGTCCTCGCTTCCAAGCTTCGCGCTCACACTTGCACTGATTACGACCTGGTGTCGGGTGCCTGTACCGTTAGATCACAGGTTGCGCGCGCCGACTAGTCGGTCGGGTTTTCGGGACCGGAAGACGTGCATGGCGTCGGCCACCGATGCTGATGCTATTCCAGTTGGGACGCAGACGTTCTCCCCTCCGACGGATCGATGCCGCCGGGGAAAACCGAGTGGGTGGTTCCGGAGCCGAGCGATGGCTTTTCGGAACACGACCACGCCTTAATACCTGACATTCGATCGAGAAATGCAGACGGGTTGGTGACTCCCCTGCGTGGGCGACTGACCACTTAGTCCTGCCGCGGCCTCTGGACCATTACGAAAAACCAGGTAATCAGGAAAACGTCATCTCTTAACAAAAAAGAGGGTGAGTAAGCTCCGAGAATAATATCGAGTGTCAATGGTAAAATAATGGGAGGAGTCAGTAATTACCGTTGTGGCGTGTTTTCTTGAGGAGTAGTTCCGGTTTTCGTAACGCAGAGTTGGCATATTATTTCGCTCTCTATGTGGCACTCGGTATATTTTATAGTAATCATAATGTAAAATGATAATTTGTAAAATACGTTGACGTACGGAAGTGGAATCGATTGCAATCCAATTCTCATTGTCTTTTATGTACATGCGGATTTATGTACTCTGGTAACCCAATTCGATCGATTGGTAAATAACGTCTTGGCGTGTGAAAGATTCTTTTTTAACTTGATACCTCGATAACTTTTGTCTTAATTAAGGAAAAATGATAAAAATTAGAGACTGAGAGTGTAATGAAAATGCAAATTGAAATGGAAAGAGAGAATGGATCGATTGCCAAGGAGTTGCTTTCCACATTCTCTTTCTCAGTTTTTCCCTTCTTCCTTGTGTTGTCTTCCGAAGTGTCTCACCAAAAATAGATATCCTCCCTCCCCCCCTCCCATCATTTAAAGTTTAAAGGTGCGAATGTTGTTGGAGTTGGAGACCAAATTTATGCTTGCTATCTATTGTTGTTTTGGTGGGGCTCATTAAACCCCAGTATCAGAATTCGTGCGGATACATTTGCGGTAGATAGTAGATAATTGGACCGCAACCAAATGATTCCTTCGCGTCCAATTTAATCTGTTATTTATGTTGCAGTCTAGAAGAATGACAGAAATTTAATCCGGGAGCTCGATTGGTCGATCGGTCAGCCACCGCGGTGTAATCCTCGGAAAATCTTTATCAAGAGCCGGGAAAATCGGAGCGCGACTACCAACGTAAAGTTTGTTCACCCGAGGGGAATTCACAGGTAGCGAGCTAGGCGCGATGCGATGATTTCATCTCGGGCAGGTTCAACGATCCCGCGAGCTTTGCTCGCGCACACACGCACGCTCGCACACACAATCGCGCGCTCGAGAACCAGCGATATCTCGAAATCCGCGGCGATCGGCATCGCTCCGAGAACAAGAGAGCGAGAGAGATCGACGAAGTATCGATTATACACAACTGCGAGAGCCTCAGCGACGTGTTTGCTTACATTTCTTGTATTCTCCGTGTTTTTCATATCTCGGGCCGCGGCCCAGCGCCCAACACGCGCGACAAAAACATGAGCGATGTCCCGACTCGACCCAGTCACTCAAAAGCCGAAGAAAGCGAAAAAGAGGGAAGATAAAGGCTCGACCCTGCTCTCTCTCTCTCTCTCTCTCTCTCACAAAAAGAATTTTATCTCGGGCTTCGTTCCGGACTCCGGATTTTTCGTGCCTTTTCTTTTTGTTCTTTCGTCATCCAAGGGAAAGGCTCTCTCAGATTCTTAGATATGAAAACCAAGTGACGCTTCTACCGGGATTTCTCGAACTCGCCAAAGCAATTATCCAGAGATACTTTTGTTTGGAGTTTTCCAAATCATTTTTGTTTCCAATGGGACGATAACAAATCGTACTCGTCTGCACTGGAGACAATGCTCTCACCCGTTGCGAATCGTGCGAATTGACGTTTATACCGATGGTACTGATATCGTTGACGAGAAGAAAATTAAGTTCGCATCAGCCGCTCGCGCCCTCCTTCCCTCCCTCCTGAGTGGAAAAGCTGCGCAAAATCCTCGACGAGGCTCGGGTTGCGCAACGCGATAATTTCGCTCTCTTGTTTCCAGAGCCACGCGATTTGCTCCGCTCGCCAAAGCCGAATCTTTTGTCTTTCCTCTCGTCTGGATTATCATCGCGCGCCTCATTGTCCTTTCCGTCTGTTACTCGGGTCCGCGACTTCCGGTCGTTAATCATAGACTCAGGACGAGCGACGAGCAACTGAGTAAGCGAGTGAGCGAACCGAGAGCGATGGGGTATTGTTATGAAAAACGAGAAAAATTAGCGCTCCTGGCAAGAAGCTGTGATTAGCTGTGACGAGGAAACTCCGACTCCATTGCAAAATGTCATCGCTGGGTGCAAGGGTAAACGGGAGAAAAACAGAGTGCGAGAGAGAGAGAAAGATTGATGCATTGTTCGGATATCACGCACAATGCTCTTGTTTTTTTTTCTCGGCCTTATCTCGCGTGATTTTACGCTCGCGATAAATCGATGATGAGGCGGGCTGAGGTGATTTATCAATGCGTGTTTTCTTATTCATTTACGCGTGAGACTATTTATACACCGATCGAGACGATTCGGACTAGTCGACGAGTCGATGAGAACGCTGCCGAGATAAAATTTGTGTCGGCGATCGATGATCGCGAGCGTGATCGGTGGTACATTATATTACATTGTAGATATGCTTTTACTCCGACAGATTTTCCGATGTGTTTGCTCATCACTCGAGTGTCCAGATTTACCTAAATCAAAGCTCGAAAGCATTTTTGATCCGTTTAACATTTTAACAAAAAAACATCATGAATTTCAATTCTGCTTTAGGATAAGCAAGTTGAAAAAATTATTTATAAACATTTGTTGAATTCGCTTTAGTTTGATTTACTCAGTTTATCCACTTATAATCTGTGGAGTCGATAGGATTGGGCGTGTATCTTCCAACGATTTCGCTTCTGCATGCCCCAAAACCAATTATGAGACGAAAATCAGTTTTATACGAAATCGATAACAATTAAATTTAAATTAACAGTTTTTGGAAATTCAAATCTCTTCTGAGAAGCAAGTGTATCTGGTTGGCGATAATCTTGATTACGTCGAGATACTCTATCCGACGCGATCAACGATCATCTCTCAACCCAACTCGGAGTCAAAATCCAAAGCGCCGAGTTACTCTCTCTCTCTGTCTCTCGCATCGTCTCCTCTCCTCTCCTCACCCCGACCTTCTTATCAGTAATTATTTATAACAACGAACGGATTATTATCAGGGCATTGCGGTGTGGAATCGCAAATCGCAAGCGTTATGCGCGCAAACGTACGACCGCGGAACCACTGAACCACGGGAAATCATAAACCAAGATGATAAAACGTGGTTCGTGATCGATATCCTACGCCCATCTCCATTCGTCCTTCTTAATCCAATTTCTTTCTCACATTTGCCTCTGCGGCAAATTTGTGGGGACGCGTTTTGCGCCTGGACTATAAATCGAGAACACGAGCTTGCTCCTTTAGCCGAATAACGACACCGTTAAAGTCGAGTCTTTTCTGTTTGAAGTGATTTGGAACGAAAAGGTGACCGCGTACGTGATCCTCAAGAGAAATCGATTATATCGGATAGGGGGGAAGCAGATTTCCTACTCGATATATCACTTGGTCGCAGCGTGCAATCGCTCGAGGTTTTGCGAGAAAAGTTTATGTGCAAATGCAAATAATCCGAAGGACGCTTTTGCGTGTCGGAGCCTGCTTTTTTATAAAGAAATTGGAAAAAATAATTTGACACTCGAAATGGAAAATTCTTATCAAATTGACTAAGGACAAACAGTTTAACAATAAAACTCGCTTTGAAAATCGTATCGTCTGCACGTGTAACGAATAAATACATCGGAATATGCACAGAAATTAAAATTAAAACAGATAGTTTACATTCTCTTTTGAATCCTAGACTTATATAAGACGCGTGACGCCGTCACGTTATCAAAGTTAAAAAAAAAATCAAGACGAGGAATCTGTCGTGTGAATCCACGCTGCATCCTATGTAAAGAACAAAACGCCAAGCACTGGAGTTCCTGGTGACAAGAAAGGTCGTCAAATTTTTTACGATCTTTTCAGTATCTCCTCGCCTCCAAATGCAGAGTCGTAAACAGGGGCACCAATGGAAATTTAAATATCAAGGGGCTCGTGGCAGGGCTCCTCTCGGGTAGTGCAAGCTCTGGGACACGCAGGCACAATGATTGGAGACTCACCTTTGACCGAGAAATCCATTCCTTCCTGAAGGCAGAGCTGGGGGTCGCGAGCTGGGTCACTCTCTCGCGGGGTTTTTGGGCGCCTGTAGGTCGTTCGCTTCCATGAGGACCGTCGGCTCGCACTTGCACCTATGTCCGGGCTCGGCAATAATACAACACCCAATTCCAATACGTGCACTGAGGACAGGTTATCACTGCGGATGCAATCACTAAGGACGCGCACTCGTGTGTACGTGTGGGTGTCCGGTCAGGTCACACAAGGCACTGGCACATCTCAGACACGACGGATGGATGCTCTCGTGTAGGGCGCATGAGTATCTCCGGCTCTGGATTTCCGTCTCGACGCTCCGACTCACCGTGGAGAAGTAACTCTCCTGACAATTTCTCTTAACCTGCCTGCGGAGCGTCTGGCTCATCATCTCTCTCCCACCCAGCCTCGATTCCTCTCCCTCTCGCGCCCGCTCACTCGCTCCCCACTCCTGCCATTCGATGAGAGACGGAGCGAGCGCCGGCTGCGGAGCTCCTGGTGCGCGAGGGGCGTCCGTGGTGAGTCGATCGGCTGTACGGGGGGGAGGAGAAGGAGGAGGCAACGGGGAGAGACAACCGGCGAGAAGGAGAGAGAGAGAGAGAGAGAGAGCGGGACGGGGACCAGCCGTCGGCCCTTCCCCTGTCTCGCCTCCTCACCTCACCCCACCCTCTGATCCCCACCCCGTCCAAACTCATCCTCCCACATGTGTGCACGTACACCCTCCGACAATTCAAATGAATCTATACTCTGATATATTAAATTTTTTAATTTCCCTGCCCTGTTTACCTAATGAAAATACCAAATTATTTCTATTTTTAAATTATAAGTTGTTTTTAAACAATATCTACTGATTTATTCGTGGGTTGATTTCTATCATTTGTCCTCAAATGTTGATATGTAAAATAAACGTAACCAGTAAATCTCTTAAATATAAAGAAGCACGTGGAGCTTCTTTCCTTTCTCTTCCACGTCATTTTTTATTTTTCTACTGCAAATTCATAAATATTAGAAAAATTTACCAATTTTATTTTACAGAGTCTGATTATAAAAAAAATTGCTAATATTTTTAAGTCATGAATTTCGATCAAATCTCTATAACATTTCCCGGTAGTAAATTATGAAACCTGTCGCTAGTAACTCAAGTCTGCCAGTCATTTTTTTAGAATATCTTATGTGAATACTGTGAAGTTTATGTACGCAAATAACTTTGTCATTATACATGATACAAAATCGAATGATAAAATAAATCTAAATAAAAAATAGCATTTTTGCTTTGATTAACTATTGAAAATGAAAAGACTAATCATCTTCAATGTTCACAATTTTTATTTGGAAATAAAATTAAATGCTATTTTTTTAAATACAAAAACCTTAATAATACAAACAGTAAGATTGATTTATTTAAAAACTTAAATTACTTTTGCATGTGTTTCATTCAATTATAAAACTATACTTCCCGTATGTAAGTTAAGCATTCATTATTTTTATACATTAAATGATGAATCCAACATTCACCTGAATACTGGGTTTTATAACAATTTCAATTACGTAAAACTTACAATGAATTAAAACTTTTACTTTTCATAAATTATAAACTTCAAATTATACGATTAACTGTTATTTACATTATTTTAAAAAATATAGTTAGGTTCGGTTCGTATAAATTTAGTGGATAAATATATTTTATAAATAATTTGATACACTATCGATTGTGATTTCACTTTCATTTGTAAATTTTTTTCAATCAATAACTGAATACGAATTATAAAAGGTACAGTGATATGCAAGTATCACGACGATGTAGTCTTATCGACAGTTTCTTTGATTCAAGAAAATTAAAATTAAATTGGTTCCACGCTCCTAGTGAAATTATCTGATAAATGTATTTAAATTAAAAACAGTAGCGCAGAATGAACGATAATATAGCCTATAGTTTTTCTTTGGAAGAAAACATTAAATTTTACATAGTCAGCTTTTTAACGCTAGAATATAAATCTTCATGAGTCTATACAAAATGGTGGAATTGAATGTTTCGATGTCGGTTAACACCACACACTAGACCCTCCGACGCTCGCTTTTTTCCGGCGGACGCGTGTGGCGCGCATCTCGCTCACTCACTCGACCGCCAAACCCGCGGATCCATCGATCGTCGGACAGTTTTCTCTTTCGCTCCTCTCTCCTTCTATCTTTGGCGTTCATCCTTCCCCCCACTTCAGCGCCGCCATTGCCAACGCTTCTGTGCTCTAAATTTTCGCTCACGATTTTTTTCGCGGCTCGAAACGCGATCTACTCCCCTCTCCAGCATTTGTTTGTGCTCAGTTTTTCTTTTTCTCCCCCTTTTTTTGTTTGGACGGACACGGATCGAGTGATTGTGCGTTCGCCGAGACCAAAGAGACGAGGCTGCGCTTTTTCCAAAGGAAGTGTCGTCGCCGAGACTAGCGGATGGATCCTTTTGCCGTTGCCCGTGCGCGTTCGTATTCTCGAGCTAAAAGGCATTCCACTCGCTCATCCAGAGTAAAGTCTCGTATTTGACAGAAAAGTCGGGAGAATTTTTCTCTCCCACAACTCCTTTCACGCAACACTTCTCGAGTTTCGTTGGAATTGAAACCTTGAATATCGTAATATCTCACACCGAGAATAAGGAACAAACGTCAAAACGTGACTCCTAAGCACACATTATCACCTTTGTTACACATCATTGTGTATGCCTATAAAACCCACTCCAATCCCGCTTTCCTGTAAAATTTTCCTGTAAAACTTATTCTTTATTGGCTTTACGGCATGTATCGCCGTAGGTGTATACATTCCGTGTTAAATTTTAATAATTACATTCGATAACGCTCGATTGACTCTGAATGTACGATCCCGAATTGAGCATTTTCGTGTTAAGTGACGCACTTAAATGCCATTGGAGTGATATTTCACTTTTAAGGAATTTAAAAATGCTTTTACATAAGTCAACGTCTTATTTGACATGTATATCACAAATGAGTGTTTCAGTATTAGTTGCACGTATTTTCTAAACAAAACGAATTCTGTAATTTTATTTATGATTTACAATAAAGTTAATTTGCTGTTTATGCCTCACCTGTACATTACAAATTAATGTCAATTGTTTTAAATTAATTAAATTTGTTACTCTTAAATTCAAAATAAACATCATTAATTTTAACTGTTTTGACTAATGAAAGAGATTAAGTTTTTATGTTTGGATTTTATGTTTGGATGTTAACTTATGCTATTTGAATGCAATAATTACTACATGAAATCCAAAATTTCGCAATCGCATAAGCTCAAAATCAAACATAAAAGTATTTTTTTTATTTTCAATTAATTACATCAAGAGATATATTTTTATCGATAAAAAAAAAAAAAATACCATTAAAATGTGCACGCAAATGGCTTTTATCTTAGTACTGATTTCTAATTGGCCAAATACGTGTGTGTGTCTGTGCAAGTCAATTGAGTTAAGAAAAAAAGAAAAAAATGACACCCTCATTGACATTTACGAACATTGTGTCTGTCTATTTTATAAAATAGCACTCGCACATTTACACACTGGACTATCCCTTCGCAACGCGTTCTTTTCTTTTGAAAATGTTTATAATCTGTGGGCAAATCTTTGTGATTTACGATATGATGAGTTTTCTGATTTATTTCACTACTTCTACGAACATGTACATTTTTTTTCTTTTTCCTTCTTTAATTTTATTACAATATACGCGAGTTACCTATATTGCTCCGAAATAGTTAATGTACCTTTTACAGTAGTAATATTAGTTTTATAAATCGCTTGCAATCGTGTCAATGTTTGCAGACGCAGAGAGAGAAACCGGAAAAGAAAAACGATCCCAAAGATTGTTGCATTGCATTTTCCAAAATCGTAAAAGATTCATATGCACCACTAAACATCCATATATAAAACCTGACAAAGGCTTGAACGTAGCTAGAAATTAGATTCACTGTAAAGATAGATCGCGAGTTTATAAAGACACCGTACGTGAATCCCTACCTACTTTTATTATCAATTGTTTATCTTACACGTATCGCATTACAATATGTATAGCTGCCCATTATCATATAATCAATGGTTAGAAGTGTTTAAGCTCCCTGTACGCTCGATAGGTTTCACATAATTATACTGCCTAATTAAAATACTCTATTCAGCAGCGGTTAACGTTTCAAAGGTTACGTCGAGACGGGAATAACGTAAAGCAAACGTCGACCAACGCACCAACTCTCCTTTTGCGGTCAAATCTCCGTCCCCCGGATAATAAAACGCGGGATGCTGCGTCGAATCGACCGATCTGATCTCCCTGTACCCGAGGGATCCATAGGAATGCAAATTCCTCAACCAGAGAAGTGGCCTCGTATTGACCCATCCCGAGCACAGGATCGCCGATCGTCCACTTGGTTGGGTTTTAATCTTATTTTTACTTCCCGATGCACCTCTTTTTTTGGCTGCTCCTTGTAAAAGGGGACACTGGAGACCCTCGGGTCATCATATCAGAGTCTTATCCCGTTGACTTCTTGTCGGTTGCTTTCCGACCTGCGTCGAGTCAAGGTTAGTTAAATCCAGCAGCATCAGCTTCATCACCAGTGGAGCCCCTCGTGATGTTTAATGGCGCATAGGCAAAAAGCAAAAAAGGGTTGCACATGCGCGAGAGCATAGGCGCAGGTCGCAACATCTGCGGAGAGGCTTTCACGAGAGGATTTCGCGCTCGATACTCGTCGACAGCTCGACCTCTAGCACAGCCACGCGCGACCTTTCCCCCCCCCCCTTCGCATCCCGAGTCCAGCCCGTCTTCCTCGCGAAATCGGTTCTCTGGCTTATTATCGACCCGTCTAGAATGCGTGAAACTTTTGCAAGGCTGACGCGAGAACTTGATGCCAAATTCGCGAAAATACCCGTTTTGCTCTTTCTCTTTTGTGCGATGCTTTCATTTTGTCAGTTGCAAGATACGCTCTTCTTCTTTCAGAAAATTAACAATTTTTTCAGAGATTAGACACGTGAGTCCTCCGATGTAATTTGTCTTTTATATACAGTTACTTTTATCAGCATGTATTTGAATTTTAAGGAGCTTTAAATGTGGTTTTTCCCTGGGATAAAATGCGCAAGAACTTGTATTGATGCAAAAACAACCAATTCTTGCGTTGGAAAAACTATTAAATCCTACCGACACGAGTTTCCATTCCCAGTTTAATTGACTCCGCTAGGCACAACTCAATTACTACTCGAGTTGTCATTTTGAAATCATACTTTTTGATTGAGTTTTAATGTTGAAACATTTTTGTATCGCACGACGATATCTTTTGGGCATAACGATATAATGTTTTGATTTTCGGCGACAATTTGTTGAAAAACACTCTTTCAATTTTGGTTCGAGAAAAATCGCAATCGTTCTTTCTCTCACGGTCAAACGAGACCCGACCTCTGAGTCTTGGCGAGCAAAATAAAAATCGCCACTTAGCATTCAAGGAGGAGAGTAGATTTCAGAAAGCAAAGCGCTAAACGCATCTCACGTAGTCCCACTTTCGCCGACGTCCAGTCACTCCTGGTCGCATCTGCATTACGCAAATCCAAACGGAATGACCTTCGAAACAAGACGAGAGCCTCGATCTGAAGAAAAAATTTGAGATGCGAGAGCGCAGATGATGTAGCATTGTGAGACTCGAGACGTGCACTCGATTGATAAGATTTGTGCAAAAGGACGCACCTCGAGCTCTCGATCGTCAAACGTTCTTCCTTCTTTCTGTCATTGCATTTTCATGTTTTAATAAAAGACGACGCTATATCATCAGCTCATTGTTGCAAAATTCCTGGCAGAGAGAGTTTTAAATGCATCATTGCGATCGTTTTATCGTACCGTCTGAACATTGTAGTTGCAATTTAAAAAACAATAAATCTTGTGTGTTTTAAAATCTTATATGCTTGATGCGTATCTATCTATTTTGTAAGCATTAACTTTTAAACGATGCAATTGAGTTTTGTCATTCCTATTGAAATTTTTGATGTACAATTGTAGATTCTAATTTAAAGTAAATTTCGATTGCCACTTTAAAATGACAAATTAAATTTAAACTAAATGACTTGATATATTTTAATAAATAACTAAATTTGTAAAAATATTTTTAACCTATTCATGACATACGATTGACAAAAAAAATTTTGGTGGGTGTATCATGAATTCCAAAAAAATAACGATATTTATATTAAATATATTGAAAATAGTTAATGTATCTGTGATTAATTCTTGAAACAATATTTAGAAATTTATATTTTAATAAATATAATTTCATAAATAGAATCGAACATAAACAGAATCAATGTAAAAACAAGGGTAATACATGTCGTGTATTTTGCATTAGCTTTTAATAAATTATTCTGTGTGTTTGTAACTTTATTACTTTTTTAATACAATGTTATATCAATTTATGTTAACTACAATATTTTGTTCATATTGTGATGCAAAGTTTAGCAACAAAGTTTAATTATTTTTCACATAATACCAGAGTAGTCTAATTCTCAGCTTCGTAAAATATTATAAGGTACTCTGAAGGTATTTAGTAAGACTGGCTTAAATTAATTTTAGATCGATGCTAAAGTTATTCTGAAAATACATTTTATGTTATTGAAGAATTTCTGTTTTTCATCACGAACGAATGATACTTTGTAGTTTATGTTTTCTGATTTAATGTACTAAAATCGAAATACAGTTACAAAATACTTTTTGTATGAATTGAATATATTACTATAGTCATTTAAAATAATGGGACAAGTGTTTCTAATGTCGAAGCGACACAAAACGAGATGACGTGCTAAGCAAATCTTTGTTATCGAGATAAACTCACGCTAAGACTTATCTCGAGTCTTATCGAGGCTGATCGCCGAAAAACGAGATATTATTACATGCGCGGACCTCCAATAAAAGATAAAATGCTTCTCGACACTTTTTCTTTCTTTTTTATCAAAGAGGGGTAAACGATGAAGCACTTGACTGATGACTCTAGTATACTTGGATTAATACGTTCAATTAAACACAATCGTGTATTTAGGAGATATTGTTGCAACCATCCATCACTGACCCGTACGTAAGGACGTGGAATGAGTTGGGCCCCTTAAGAAGGGGCCCAACTGTCTTCAGGTACGCAATGCTGTCCCGGTTGTCAAAGGTCCGATGACCGCGGACCGACAGAGGCTGCAGGTCTCGGGGATGTCGGAAGGTAGCCGACCCTTTGTCAAAGGGCTACCTGGGCAGTGCGTGCGTGTATGCATGTGAGTTGCGCCGTTTGATCCGGAAGAAAGGTTCGTTTTCCTCGAGTGCCATATTGTTTTTCACAGAGAGGCATTATGAATTTATAACGGACTTACCCAGAAACTTATTATATTGTGGACAGCATCCCCTCGCTAACGGTAAACTACAATACGGCGTTCCTTTGAACCCCCATCCTCTGGCCCTTTCCATCCCTTACTTTAAGCCTTATCATAAACGAGCGTTTTACCTGGAACATCTTCTGGGTTAATTCGTAACTTTTCGTAATTGTCCTCTAATGTCACACTGTTTATCCAGTTTATCCCATTTATCCTATTTACTCTGTTTACCCTCTTTATCCCATTTACCCTATTTATCCTATATATTCTTTCTTGAAACAAGAGCTTCAATAACGACTGAGTGTGTCATGTATGTGAGACGTCTAGCCGCTTGAAAATTACTCCTAAAAGGTCATTCCTCAAATCGATTCTCGAGAAGCGATCCATTTCAGAGTCGTATCTTTAGGCGGACGAGCATGGGCCAGACATCTAGAGGCTCTAAAAAAATATGACAACTGGCCGAATGTCTTAATTTTTAAGCCAATAAATAACTTTGAATGGTAATTTAGTGCTTTACTCGTTTCTTTGCTCTAACCTATTCAATTCTTTACGAGTTTTATCGAAAGTGAAGGAGAATCGTGAATTTTTTGGCATTTGTGACCGTAAAGCCCTGTTGGGAGTCAGGCGTGTCAAACTGCATAGGAAAACCAAATAGGGTCAGCCAAGCTTTTTGTCATTCATCTATCATTAAGAGAGCACCGATTCACCTTCGATGGGTGGGGCCTTTACCTGTGCCCGAAAATTGGTGCTCCGAGTGCTGATTGCGAGTGGCCGCAAGGCGCTTTATTTGCATAGATAGCTTGGTATTGAAAAGCCGCATTAGAACGTCAGGGAAGAATCAAGGACTCACAAAGAGAATATAAGGACGAGATGCAAGCAGGCAGGCAATACAATGCAAAGCGAGGTTTTTAGAGGCGATAGTACGGGCGGAAGGATAATGAAAAGGTGGATGGGGGATGGGTTTCGCGTCGTTTTGCCGTATCTACAATTACGAGCACGGGGTCGTCGTTGTTGTTCGGGGCAAAGTGTTTGTTTTTGGTGAGCAGAGGAGGGCAAGAGCTTGTGGACCGCCGGTGGTCCAAGAAAATAAATCATGGAAATTTCCATTCCTCCGGCGGAACTTTTAGGATGCATGGGACCTTTTAAGCAATTGCGCACTCGCTATCTTTTCTTCTCGACCCTCGAGACTGCATTTCTTCTCTTGTGATTTGCATTTGCATTCACTTTCGGGCCATTTTGCCTTAAGGGGATGCAATTGCCCTGCAATAACCATGCAATAGTCGTGTGACGACTGACCGATCGCTATTGCGTTTTATCTCCATTCCTTGCTAAAAGACTACGAATTTGCAAGCCATCGTCGATGTCAATCGTTGTCGCCATTTGATGGGTGCGATAACGAGATTTAACAATTGAGTTTAAACAGCATGGCATGTCAAAATTTATGAGTTTACAATGTCCAAATCATTAGTTCCACAGTCTTCGCGGGTGGCTTTGCATTGCCGATAATTATTATACGCTGTTGGATATCAATACACCAAAAATAAATATGTATTTAAGAAACAAATTACATTTCAATTTATATCGATTACGATTATTGCTGTTCTTCCGTCTGTGTCACTAATTCCGCATAATTTTTAACACTTTATTAAAGCCACGCCTTAAATCTTTATTTTTTAACTTGCTATTTATTTATAAGGCTTCTCGCTTATTGTTTTGGTAGTGATAATTGATATAAAATACTGTAAATTTAAAGACGTCTATATTTTACCTTGAACGTAATATTCAAGTGTAAAAAATAAGAGTGAAACTGTAATTATAGTGGAAAAATCTTTGACTTTGTTACATTAGTTTTCCACGGGATAGTTTACTTATGACGAAATATCATTGTTTAATCTATGAATAATAAGAAATCGTCAAATTTTATGCAAGCAACCTATCGGCACTACACGCGCTGTTTCAACGTCAAGCGGCCTAATTACGTCGTTACCTTCCATCCAGCACAGCTGGAGATTCGAAGAAGCAAATAAAAATCGTCGAGTCAAATCGTTTTTCGTTCAAGACGTCGGCAACAACGAAAAATCGTCGCGCCGACGTCTTCGATATTGATGTTCGATTGTCGCGTCTTTGTCTTGCTTTTGTAGCCTGACGAATCTAGTCTCTCGACATCTTTCCCAACAAATCTCCTACATCAATCTTCGAGATACGCAATGTGGGAGGTAATTGCGTAAAATAATCTTATTACCTCGAATTGACACCTTATAATGCACGAGAACTCATTTTAAAGTTAAATTCTCAATTTTCCGTTATCACGCGTCTGCAATGATAAAAATAAATCATAATCCATACGTTACCAAGAAATATTCATCTTGATAAGACTCATGATAGAAAATTCGATATCTATGTGTGTGCACTTGCACGTGTATAAAAGAGTCTATCTACGTTTTTCGTAACATGTCGTATACGAGAATCCGTATATTTTTTCCCATCAAATTAAATTCCATAATACTAATGTTTATATTGTAAAAAGAAATAAAAATACGAGTTTACATTTTGCTCGAGTCACAAAGTAATTACTCTACATGAATATTCCGCTTTGACAAAGTTATTTTATAGTGAGTATTGAATCCAGTACCAAATTTTTATTTTGCCAAACAATAAAAAATGCAATTTAGAGAATGTAGCCTTTTTTTTAAATTATAAATATCGCTGAGAATGATAAATCCTTCAAACCCGCATCTTTTAGTACATCAAGAAATTTATTTTCTGTAATTTACGTTTTTCTTTTTTGAGAAACAATAATTTCAAGAACGGTTTCGATGCCCATTTTTGTTCCACATTTGTAACATCTGTGTATTTTTGCTGGTGCGTCACCGAAAATTAAAATCCAGTTTAAAGTTTGACGGACAAAGTAAATACTCGATGTTAGAATACATCCCTCGTGTGCAATTCTGAACGAATGAATTAGTTTAACACGTAAAATGGTCCGTCGAATTTTATCTGCGTAGAGAGAAGGACTTAATGCGATTTTCGCGGAAGAAGGTGTGCCAGACGCGTGCACGAAAAATTGTGAAAAATCATAAACCGGCTGAGGCGGCTCGGGTAATCTTCGGGGCCTCGGACATTATTGGATTAGGCAATCGGCTGTGTTTCCCCGGGAACATCCCTCGAAGCTCTGGTCTCAGAAAACTCTGGAATTTCCCCGAGATGAGGTTCGAAGTGAGCACTTATGTGCAGGCAAGCCCAAGCAGATTAATGGCTCGAGCATCTTGACTTATTCACTTATTCCCTCCTTCCATTTGAGTCCGGGTTCAAGGCTCCGTACTCTAGTTAATCTCCTTTTATTGTAGCGTCTTTTTACGACCGTTTACGAGTCTGCGATCATCGCCGGAGCCACGGTCCAGCCAGGCATTTACAGTGAAGTGCTTATTTTGTCAGGTCCGACTGTTGGACTCGATGCCGATCCCGTCTAACTGTTTGCTTTTTGCTTCAGGGAATACTTGGACCGATAATTACAACTGATTGTTCGTTTACCATTTCGCGCTTCCTCTCATCCCTAGGTTCCCTGGGCCAACCCGACCACTCGACCCGACTCGATCAGCCTCAGCCCCGACGCAAATTCATATTTTGTGCACAAATTGTGCAAAATGCAAAATTTTTCAATGCTTGGAACGAATGAAATTCGCTGCTTCTTCGCGAGGGCTTAGCTTATCAAATCTATTTATGTACCATTAGAGTGCATCTATTCTGGGGATTACAAACATTAATGGTCAATTGGCTGTTTTTATAATAGTCAAACATCTCATCTAGATATGCAGACTGACTCTATCAATAAAGGCATTTGAAATATGAATGACGAGGAGGGTGAATCACCACCGGCTCGGCTAGCCCCAGACAAAGGAAAATTTTCCAAACATCCCGGTTACAGTCAATTTCGTACATTAACAAAGCCTACTCTTAATTGAGAGAAATCTAGGTACCACTGACTAATTACGGACAGTAAACGTGTGTCGGTGGACTTGAACGACGTGAGAAAAGTTGTGCGCGCGCATGCATCGTCATTTGTTAACATACACGTAGGCATTTGTTGACTGTCACCTAATGAGCGTCTTACCTTACCGAGAGTACTTATGATTTCTTCTCGAAGATGATGTGTAGGTATGCATTACATCGGCATTAGCATCATCGGAATCTCAGGCGTTTTCGCCGAGTCATCGTGAAGTCATTTTCTGTACTTACACGATAATATCACATTTTTAAGCCCGATATTTAACGCCATTAAATTATGATACCGGCGTTTTGCTATTTGGTCGTTAGGCGAGCGGAGAAGCTGACTTTGCCAAATACATCGCATCTTTCAAATATGACTGTTTCCAATGGATCTATTTAAATACCGTGTTACCAGCTAAATTTAAATTCATGCTCAACCCTCGAAAATGAATCGTCAAGAATATTCCGAAGGATACGAGAATCTATCCTTCGCATGCTACAACTCTTTCTTAAACAGCTCTTACTTCGTATATTAATCTTCATAAATGCGTGTTATTCCGGGAATTCCATTTACTCTTAATTGACACAATTTATTTTAATAGAACTGTACCATTAATAGATGTATTATTTTTTTGTTGGTACTAATGACCTTTGCGCTTTAGACGAATAAACAGTTATCATAATACAATGCTAGACTTGCATTCACAGGACTTTCTCTTTCGTCAATTTTTTCATTGCAAACTGTCATCTTTTCTCACTATTAACATACGACTTTTTAGATATTAAAATGTTTATTGTCCACTAATAAATTAACGCTAATATTCAAGCATCTTTCATAAATTTTATTTAAGTGTGCTTCACATATAATTATTCCTAATTTGTCGAATTAAAATAATGCAAGTTGATGCAGTTATTATTCTCATAAAAATTCTATTATTATTCATTAGTTTAATGTAGTGAAAATCACGTAATAAAAAAAGTCAATACATTTCAGTGATGTGTAATTAAATGGCGCCAATTTAAACCAGATTAAATACAAATTTCAGTAAAACGAAAGAAAGCTAATTAATTGTAAATATATTCATAAAGTATTTCAATTTCTTAATGGAAGCAATTTTAAAGACTGCAATGAAATAAAGTTCTCGTAAGCAAGAGGGGTAATGAGCTAGACTTTGAAGACGTTTGTAAATAGATTTAAATAATCTTAAGTTTTTATGTAATAGGGCGACGCAGCGAAATCAATTGCTTAAGTAAATTTTAAGTAGGGCTTAAACTAATTACACTGATTCATTCACGCAAGACCAGCTCGCAAAGAGATAAAACAAAACATTCAACATCAATTAGACTTCGGCTAGCGCTGAAATATGAGTTTAACGACAGTTTTTCTCTGGCAGATAGTGCAAAAGAGGAGATAAAGGAAAACAACAGCAGCAGCATCAACAACAACAGCAGACGAGGTCTGAAAAGTATGCAGCACGATGAAAAATAAGATATTATACAAGAAGGCAAGTAAACAGAATAGAGTCACGAGGTTGGAGGGGAGCAGGGGAAGCAAGTCACTCCCGGAGGAGACACAGCGTTGTTTCTTATCACGAAGAACAAAATCTCCGGAAGATCGTCGCGCACGTTTGTTCGTGCATGGATACGTCGATGAGCAACTTTCGACTCTCACTCAGTAGAAAAGTTTCTTGCCGATGCCAACATTCGTAGGTTCGATGCGATTGGGAAAATATCATCATTCGAGACAAGTTTTTTGTATGTTTTTTAATGACTAAGTAAACTGAATTGTGATACCAATTGATATAAATTCAGACCTTTATCTTATTACTTCTTCTGGAAACAGTTTCTTCGTGATCGATAATTTATTGCGTACTTGAATATTTATTTTTATGGAATTTTTATACTTAAATATAAAAAAAAATTTTTGAATATTGAACACGCCCGAAGACTTGATTATTAAAAAATACATAAATTGAAAACCTATTATTTCAATTTTAGAACTTTGTATATGTATAGGCAGTTTCGGATTGCTATGGTCAGTTTTTGAAGGAGAAATTTCTTGGATATTCGCAACTTTAAATACAGTAATGCCTGTAACACTAAATACATGTACTATTTCAATTTTCTTTCCAGTATACAATATAATAATTAAACATCACCTACTTCAATGTAATTATTAATGTTCTTATTTATTAAAAGGAATTTATTTTTAGTCAAAGTGAAAGCTTTATTGATTATAACTTTTTTTATTATATTATATTTCATTATGTTAATGATTATGAGTAAAAAATTTGTATGTAAAAATAATGTTTATAAATAAATTTCCGCCATTCAGTATAGTTTGAACTTTAATATTATATAATCGCACGTGATTGAACCAAATATCATCTATATATACGAAATATAATGCAGCTTTAATATACTATAATTTAATATACTATATAATACACGTATAATTGAACACACAAAGTATTTTTTCCACTTTACTTACTGCCATAGTATTATCCAGATAAAGTGACATATTTTAATACATTGTTAAAAAAATTGTAAATATAAAATAGCAAAAAGTAGTAATATACAGGGGCATGTAAAATAACAGATATATTCATTAATATATTTAAGGAACAGCAAAGCCAAAATCCTGATAAATACCTGTACAGTGTGTAATGTTTTAAATTTCATTTATAAATACAAAACATAAAAATAAACTGCAAATGAATTTTCATTTATATTCAACTACAGACCGATTGAATTTTTTTTCTTGGTATGTTTTTCATTTTAATTGCCAATTGCTTAAATATTAAAGTTGGATATCAAAGATTTTTCAAAAAATTTAAATAAGCTGCAATTTTATAATTCATGAAATTCGCTTAAATAAAAATAACATCATAATCATTTAATCGTAACTGCTAAGTGTTATTTTCTAAAATGTAAAATTTGTACATCAACAATAAATACGTAAGAAAAACTGTAAAATTGATACGACCGAGACGGAATTTGTCCAACAACATCGAATCAATTGATGAATAAAGATGCTGTTTTGGTATGTATCGTAAAATAAATATAAAATAGTTTATTCTATCCCTGTGCATGAGGAAATAATTGAACCCAACCCCAGAGCACGATGAGTGTATCGGGATGAGCAAACATGCATGCAACAACATGCCGAGGAGCTCGGTCCTTCCGAGAAAGTTCATGTAGAAGGAGAGGATCATGCGGATGAGGATGAGGACGAGGATTGTTATCGAATGTGTTTCCTGGATGGACCAAACGCGTCATTCATCAAATATGGGCGAGAACGAGCAAACATCGCTCGACTCGATCTAATCGCTCATGAGGCGATAGCACGTCTTATCACCTCATCCCTGGGGATTCCCCATTCCACGCCTTTTTCTATTGACAGACGTGCGCCAGCATCTCTGGGTGCGGTACGGGATGCTGTAAAATTTTCTCTCCTTCGCTCCCACCCACTTTTTAAGATTTGGCTTTCACGAAAGCGTCGCCTGGTCTTCCCAGAAATTCCTTATCTCCAAACATTGTTTGCTCAGACGTACCTCCTGGCTCATTGGGATATCGAGAATGCCTTCGCTTTTTAAATCATACAACAACGCCTCTGGTCCGGAAGTTTCAAAAATTTGAGGACAGTACTTTTAAAGAGTGCATTTTCTATTGTAATCTTTTTAATTTATTTATAGATTAAGGTTTTTCTGTAAATAATAAAGAGGATTTTGTATTTAAATTCTTTGCAAGAGATTTTTTATTCAGTAGGACGAGAATTGATTGTACTATTTCTAATTTTAAAATCAAAAGTAAACATTTTGTGTGAAACGCGTGTTGATGCGTCCAAATATAACAATTAGTTTTTCCATCTAAATTTATTTTTTAATTCAAGATATAATTTTGAATAATTTTCAAAACTGATTCAAATTCATAAATAAATGTTTCTTCACTACCATTCTCAAATATCTATATATAAGAAGAAGAAAAAACTAATTATGTCGAAAGTTAAATTATCGGTGTATCTTAAATATCTATAATATTATCGTAGCTCGCAATTATGTCTGTAATATTATTGCAGTAACTTTATTGTGTTTAAAAAACCAAAATTTACCTGTATTAACAGGATATTTTTGTTATACTACTTTTAGCCCGCAGCTGATTAAAAAAAAACCAAAACTTGATAATTTTCTTTAGAGAAAATCAACGTACAAAGGCTTTAATAGATTTATAAACCAAATGGTAAATATGCTCTGATAAACCTCTCTTTCTTTGTTAAAATTTGAATTATTTTCGTAGATTCAGAAATATCCTAAGTAAGATCACAGGGGCTCGAGTAAAAATACTGTGAATCTTCGAAAAAGTCTTGGAAGAAAATTGCGTGTTCCGGAAATGGCCGATCGAACGAACCTCCCCACTTCTACCTGTAGTAATGTAGCTGTCAGGTTGAAAAAAGCGAAGCTAGGAAAAGTGGCGCCGAAGCGATTATGACGTACTATCGCGCGAATCGTCGACCCATTTTCGTGGTAGAGTACGGGTTTCGCATATAGAATAAGACTGTCGGCGGATAATAGTTGCCTCAGCGAATCTAGGTTATCCGTAATCCACGAAGGAAAGGTCGGAGGGAGACGGATACACGGGGAGAACAAGCAATGCAAGATTGTAATAATCGCCAAGAAAACTTTGTTGATTTTTCCGTCGGTTCCGTCGACCTCGAGAACCGAATTCGCTTAGGTGGCAATGGCTTTTTCCTGACTCTTATCAAAGGAAATAAGTGGAGATAAGGACATTGGGTGGACATCAGAATTAACAGGTACTCCTCATCGAAGCTAATGAAAGCATCATCAAATTGAATCTCGAGATAAAACGAGCCGGCTGTTGTAAGCTTAAGAAATTTGCTGGAGATAAGATTCAACACACGAATCAAATTTATTGAGAAGTCGTTTGTTTGAAGCAATTATTGGTACACACTACAGTTGTTTTCCGGAGTGTAAAGTAACAATCGGGATAGTCGCTATATACGGACTCTCGGAATATAATAACAACAACAATAGGTTCGGTTGTTAGCTTATTTTTCGGCAGACGGGCGATCGAGGCATGGCTTACGACCTTATCACACATTGAGTATCGGGGAGACGTCGAATCAATACGTCCGCTCGCTTCGCACGCTAAAAGCGGAGCGCTCGATCCGGTGTAGCTCCGAGGAGCCGCCCCACCTCCACAAATTATTCAACATGTTTGTGAGCGATGCGCAAAAGATAAACCTCGGGAACCGCGCAGGGAAAGTTGCCCAGCGCGAGTCCCCAATTTAAGCCGAGTGCGGAAAATTGTCGGAACGTGAGCATTTTCCGAGTGGCTACGTATTTTTCTTCCGCGTCATACTTGTTTTCCAAGAGGTCCGATGGGTTCGGTGACGACGTAACCAAGTCTCGCCAGTACCGAATCGCGTAATGAGACATGATGAGCCGAGCGATGCCTTCCTCCCTTCCCTTATCTGCGCAAGCAATGACTGCCACAGAATTTTAATGATCCACTTGTTTGCGCATGCAACTGCTAAAATTCAATTTTCAAACGACCTTCTCTTGTTTTTCAAATCTCGCCTAAAGGTTGATCGAGCGTTGCTTGACAGTTCAACAACGCGACGTCATTTTTATGGCTATCGATGTTTTATGGATTGTTCTTGTCAGGAAATTAACTGTACATGTATAAATGCCAAATGCACTGTAATATTCATGAAATAAGGCTGTCGTAGGCGATTACCACTGGCAAAAATCATCGTCGCTTACTACTCTCATTAATTTACAGTAGCGTTTTGATGTACTCGTAATATTTATTTGTGCACATTTTTACTATTTTAACTTTATCGTAACGCTTTATTGCAATTTATCGTACATGTACGAATTTTCATGTACCTTTGTTTAATGACATAGCTTTAAAAATGTTTATTTGTTATCCTTGATTTTGTTAATCTTCTTTTAACTTTGAAAAAAAATAAAAATTATTTGTGAATATAAACTCGATCCAATATTAAATTCAGCAAAATTTTATATAAAGTTATTTAATCTTGCTATTAAATGATTGTTTACTCATTGCTCTATAAAAACTTTAGAAAAACAATTTAGAATAGGATAAGAATGTTTAATAAATTAAATAGATTCAAGCATAAAAATAATTTACCCATTAAACATAAGAATTATAATGCTTAAATTCATCCAACGGAAACTCATACAAAAACCTGGATTTTTTTTAAATTTCTTTTATAAAGGTTAAAATTGAGTCGATGATTGAGATTTTGTTATATCTGTATTTTTAAAAAATTAAAGTTTTTGTAATGAAAAAAGTGTAGATTCTCAAAGTTTATCGATCTAAAACATCGAATATTTAAATTTACCTTGTTACAGTGAGGAGACATAGTTGAGATAATGAAACGGCGAGGAAAATAATTAAAGAATATTTGTTCTGAATAGTTTGACAGGAAACAAGCTCGCGGTATCAAGTCGTGGTTTAAATAGAACGAGACATTGTCAAGTGCATCCAGAAATAAAGGAAGGCAATTATCGAAGAGAAATAGTTATTTCATGGCTTTTTAACGAGGCTTCAAAGAGAGATACCGAGGCGCAAGGACTCCCTTCCCTTCCCTCTACGCCGTCCCACCCGCGCCTCATCCCTCTTTAATCGCGTTGGGCAAACGAATGCTATCGCCGACGTGCTCAAGCGACACGCGCCTCTTCATCATCGCTCCTATCGAGCGACACTCTGACAAAGTCCTGGAAGACCTCCTGACAATCAACAGCTGCCGGTTCCACGAGTCCGAAATATACCTGTGCGCCGGATCATGAGCCCTTTGCCGGGATGTCCGTGCTTCGCACCCTCCAGCTCGTGCTTAATGGCCCGTGCCTCCGGATGGACCTTTCACCCCTTCCTTCCCCACTGATGATGGTGAGGTGGGGTGTAAACCTTGGGCATTTTGATCTCGCGGTCCATGGTTTACTCGTCGGAACAAACGACGTGGTGTGCTTTTTTGAATAATTCATTTGTTTTTCTAGCATTTCGTAGGTCTCTAAGTAGAGATCAGTGAACCTTGGGATCAGTACAATACGCCGTTTGCATCAACATTGTACGGCACATCTTTAGCGTCGCTTCTCCCACTCTCCTATTTCTTTTATTCGTTTTGATTAGCCGAGCACATCTACGATCGGAGATGATGATACGAGTTTGGTTTTCGTCTCATTCATTTTCAATTTTCTTCCATGCAAATCTCGAATCCCGAACATTTTTCAAGAGCGCCTAGTAGTCGACCTGGAAACTGAAGTTCGTATTGAACAGTTGCTTAAAAATTGTCACTCAACACGATAATAGATAAAGAAAATGCGCCTCGAGGCAAAGCGATTTGGAGACTCCGAGATGCGAGCATTTTTTAAGGTTGGAAATGTGCCGAAAGCATCCGCCGTGACGTGCGCAAGAATCTGTAACGAAAAACAGAATATCCAAAGACCGAAGGAGAGCGGGAAAGGTAAAGGAGAGAGGGAAATAACAGCGGTCTGGACCGATGGTCACTGCCGTTTTTCACCTGTTTTCCACGGTACACCAATATATTTGCGGGCGTTCCTCTCGAGTTCTCGCCCCCCCGCTCATTCGTAATTCCATTCTGTCTCACCTGCTTCTCTGAGATGAAAGAGAGAGGGGTGGCGCCGTTAGACTACACGAAGAGCATAGAAAGCTACGTATAAACTCGAGGATCTATAATCTACTCCTCGGCTTTGTGGAGCTCGGTATCTCCGTATATTAAAACGCACGCATTGGATTGTCATATTCACCCCCACCCCCGCTCCTATCACCCTGCCCTTCTCCCCTCATTTTCCTTTCCAGATAGCTTTAGCTACTTTCATTATTTAATCTTTTATGTATGCATGAGTATACAAATATTTGGCAGATGCCAGGAAAACAAGAATCTATACTGATCAGGGCTGTACAAGAATTTAAGTTCTTAGAAAATGAGGGTTTTTCAATCAAGTTAAATTAAGTCATAAAACCAATACCTCGTTTTATATTCTATACGTATAAATTGTTGTGTCATCATAAACTATTAATTCTAAGCAATATTTGTCTAAGCACCTTTTCTTGGTCTCTGCTCTCATTTACTTGGAAAATATTTTAAATTTTTTTTATTTTTGATGATGGCTTAATTGTAAATTTATTTCTATCTTAGTTTAAATAATTAATATAGATTATTATAGATTTACATGAATATTTTTAATAAAATATTTATTTAATTGAATCTTTATTTGAGAAATGATTAGCTCATTTTATTTTCAATTGATAAATATTATAAAATTGTTGTAACTCATAAGTTTATTTTAATGTTTTAAATGTAAATTTATATAAATTCATGATTTAAAATGCATTTGTCTTAATTTCATCGATATTATTATCCAAATAATAATCATAAAAACTTAAAATTATATGTGTTGATTTATTCAAAAAGTTTTATTATTATAACCATTATTTATAAATACACATGAAATTAAACTTTTGAATATTATCGACACTCATTGCAAATACAATTTCTAATTTTTCGGTATTATAATTTAGTTAAGAAAATTAGTACAGTACATTTGTAATACATGAAAACAGGTTGTTTCATCGATGATAATATTTATTTGAGTAAATTAGTAGCATATAAGTATAATTTGAGCCTTTGCATATACAATTAAGAATATTTATAAGAAATTTTATTAAAAATCGCATATATTTATGCTTTTAGGTAATTTGTTTAATTCAGAATTACTTCAAATGTTCCTTCTTATCGAGTATTAATTAAAATTATCTTTTTATTCACGCATGAAATACATCCTAATGTCTGGTAAATATTTAAAAGTCACTAGCTCTTCCAAATAGGATAGAATAGATTAAATGTTTTACCCGAACAAGTTTTAAATAGATTATTTGCCCAGCTTAATATAAATTATCAAATATTATTATAAAGATTCAATTGTAACGTCATGTACTTTTGTGAACAAGAGTTTCCTCCATTCGAAACCAACACATTTTTAAATTCATTTAAATCGTAATCTCGTTTGAATCGTAATTACAATCAGTTTTTCGTAGGCTGCTGTTCTTCTCTCGAATCCTTTATTCTCCAAATACCTTTTACATTTGCTAATTTTCCTTTTTCTGCTTATTCCCGCTCTTTCTATCCGACACAATAACCGATCGGAAAAGTATTTAAAAATTGAGTAAAAATTAGGGAAGAGACTCCAAGCATAGTTTTATTGCCCTTCCAAGAAGGCTTGATAACAAGAATCTACCTGTATCCGGGAAGCTTAACTCTTTGAAAATGATTTTGCCTATAACTGTTGCAGATACATCAACGACGGGTCTGTGCACCAATGGATAGATTCAGGTCAAGACAATCACCCGAGCAACCTTCTAGCCCACTAAAATGCATTGTTTTTCCCTTCGAGATTGACGTTAGCCGGGAGTTAAAAGCAGAGCTTTCCATTCGCGTCCATTTCCATTGCTAAGGCACTATCGTGGCTATGTCCTTGGTTTAGTTACCTCTCAAGCCTCAACGCCATCCTTCGGATCCCTTCCCCACCACAGCCCAGGCGCTACTTCCTCCCGGGCGTTTCTCTCGCGCGGTCGGTCGCACACGAAAAGTCCCGGCCCGGAGGCTGCTGCACCACTCGTGGGAGACAGGCGGGGAGCTTCCGGTCCGAGGCCCGCTATTGTGAGCCGCGACGCTGCGTGTCCCCTCGGTGGGTATTGTTACCCGGGTCGAGGGGACACACAGCCACGTTACCAGGAGATGCTCCGAGAGATGTTAATTTATTAATTTAATTAATTATTGTAATTAGATATTAATTTACTCGCGTTAGTAGATGTTGGTGTTTGAGTGTTCCTGAACATTGATACTGTATATGTTACCCAAAACTTTTGACCACTTCGAATAGAAAAAGGAAAAAAGGAAAAAAGAAAATGCTGTATTATGACGAATTTTAATTAGCTATAATTATAATCTGACTCCATGTGACTGATGAGGTTAGTTTCCTTAAAACTCGCAGGTGAGCTTTGGACGAGCAACAATGTTCCCATGAACTGCAGAGACAAAATTGGAACTATCCATCCATTGGTCTCTTGAAAAAAATGCGCCTGAATAATGAGGCTTCTGTCTTAACATATTCTCCAGTTCTCAGCAATGGATCCTTGGTTCGCGGCAATAATACACACGCACGTAAAATGATAAAACATCCAGTAGTGCGTCATTCCTCCAAATTTACATATTACTATACCTGCTCTACCTCTAATATACATAAGAATACGAAGGAGGTGAGGTGTAAATTGATATAAGAAGAAAAGAGAGATTGCGAGGCGCGGGGGCGGAAAGAAAAAAGCGAGAAGAGTAGAAAAAGGCCGGCTCTTTTGTATGCCTTCTCTCGTCAACACTTGGACTGTGCGTCTTCGTAATGGTCATTTAAAGTGGATGCATAGTTTGTGCAGTAGATCAAAAGTCAAAGCAACATATGTCGCTCAATGCACTTTTTCTTTCTTTGTTCCTCCTCATATTTCTTTCTCTCATCTCGCTTGTGGCTCCTTTGAGTGTTGTCGTCGGCCTGCTACTCGAAGGGAAGCGCCAAACACGAAACCTTAAAAGTACAGCAGCCGAATCACAGCATCCGCAAAAAAGAGATCAGCGGAAGAGAGAAAGAGAGAAAATTTAGTATATGGCTCTCATCTTGAAGGGAAATAATTAGATGCTGCACGTGTGAATTTTATCAATTCCTTGTATGGAAAGATTCACGAGAATTTCGGTCACGATCTTGGCTCTTTATCTCTCGATGGAACTGCTGGAAGTTTTATGATCAATTTCGGTTTACTCTCTATAACTAAGATTTAACGTTTATTTTAGTGTCTATCGATGACTATTTTATGGATTTGATGCCAAATAGAAAAGTTTGCTTTTATTTGTGATTTTATTCATTTTAAAGATAAGATACCGCATCAGTTTCAGTACATGATTTTACATTATACGCGTTTTATTATTACCTAAGACTATTAAAATAAATCCGAAAAACTACTTAAAATCTTATTTTCATGAATAACATTGATTAACCCTTAAATTGTCTGAAATTTACTAAATTTAGGATTTCATTAAAAAATATATTTATCCCTTTTCTTTTTTTGGATATTTATTACAAAATTAAAAAAAATTTCTTTTTTATCTAAATTTTATAATAGCGGATAATTAAAAATAGTTTATTTATGAAATCCTATGCAGATATATTATTAATGAATCAAATATTATTATGACATTTCTCCGATTAACTGTTTTTAAATACTTATTAATTTAAATTAACACTTTTAATTGCATTAAAGTTTCCTCTACAAGTTTTTTAAATAATAATCTTATTGAATCACATTACATTTTTACATTCCGATTTCATACATTATTATTAGATCAATTAAAGTAATTAAATATATAAATACAATTTTTTATTCGTTAATAATATTTTGTAATATAAATTTACGTTGTGAATAAATTTATAATCATTGGTGTTCATGAAACGATTTATGTCTTAATAAAACTGCACGTTCATTTGATTTTATTTTAAAAAAATTTTCAGTATTCCTATTTTCAGAAAACATTGTATATTATCTTGATTAACATGTTGAAGGATTAAATTATCTATTGTCTTTTCAAGAATTTCTGTATTGTCTCCGTATTTTTTAGATCATCATTCTTACAAAACACTTCTTTTTTATTGTGTGAAATTTAGTCAGTGAAGATTATGGGAACTATTTTTTACTACATTGTTTGATATTAATAATTTTGTTTTTTACAGAAGCTAATGAGTTTATAATTTTCTGATTTAAAATCATTAGTTTTTAAATATTATTATTTAATGACTTCATCTTTACTGAGGTGGTAAGATATTGAAGAAACTGTTACATATAATCTGCCACAACCACTTGTTATCTTGACCGGTAACAGACACTTTCGAGAATTTAAGAAAGATATCGTCTAAAAATCTGTCAATGATATATGATTAGATTTAATTTTATTTTTTATTTTTTTCTCACAAATGTTATTTAACTTATTTATTCGAGTAAAAATCATAAATAAAATTATAAATATTAAATTTATATAAATATTATAATTTAATTTTCTAAATTTAAATAAAAAAAATTAATAAATAAAAAATTAATAAATGTTTATAAAATGTATTAAATGCATAAATCTATTATATAAGTAACATGAAAAGGAATAAGAACTTGTTTAATGTAATTATAAATATAATTGTAGTAAATACTAATATTAGATACTAATAATAAGATTTAAAATACTTTGTAATCAAAAGAACTTAATCATAATAGAAAATTACTAAATAGTATATTTCATTTACATAAAAAATTTAAAAATAATCTTTGCTTTATAAAGAAACTTGCATGTACACTTGTGTCCAATAAATACAGATATTCAATTGTGAGTTATGAAAAAAAAATAACAATAAAACAAGTCAATTATAGTTTATTCTCACAATATTTTTAATTTGTATTAAAATGTAACGGAAAAATGAAAACAAATAATTTTTTTTTATTAATTAAAAAAATATCTATCATGTAAAAATAAGGAAATCTATTTTTTTAATTACTTCTAATAAATATTTAATATCCTTTATAAATGAGGTATGCATGTATATGTATATTTATTCATGTACCTTGAAGCAATGTTTGGTGATTTTAATATATAAAAACTACGAAAACACCTTTTTCGAATTGCAGTCAAATTTACCTTGCTATCAACAAAATATTTCTATAGTTAACCAAATATCGTAGTTTTCACATATACTTGTTTACCAATTGAATCGATTTCACTTGTATTTTGTTATTTCACTTCATTGCGCCAATAAAACTATAAAATCTACATCGTTTGTATTTTCAAAGCTACTGAAAAAAAAAAAAAATAATAAATAAATAAAATGGGAAAAATTGTGTTTCGCCAAGTGTTAAGGAGGGAATTTTTGTAAATCCGAGCGTAAATACAGGTTAAATAAAAGTAATTTCTCACGGTTATCAGTTGATGGTTCGCTCATTAGACAGAACAAGTACAGAGTAACGTTAAACTAAAGGAAATTCCGCGGCTCCAGGACATCTTCTATGGATTCTCCTGTTTGCGAAAATAAGAAAAATCAAGAAGAAAGAAGCCTCAATGCTCGAGATACATCCGAGAGAGCCGCTGCGGCTTCCAGGCGCACAAGAGCGGGATACAACCTGCTGCATCCCGCTCCCATCCACCTGCCTCGCTCCTTCCTCTTTTCTCCCCCCTCTGTCCCTCTCCTTCCCGCTGCTCTGAAGGACTTCGTTGGGCTTTGTGTCTGTTTCCTCGCTCGGAACGCGCAGCGAAATTATCGAGCCGCTCTACATTCCCGAGCCATGATGACTTGATAAATCGCAAAAAACCCAATTATCCGATGATGACACCTTTTCTATACCTCGGAGATGATAAACGAACTCACACCTTTTAGCGACGATCATTTACTCTGACATTCGATTTTCGTATTTGGTGAAAGTTCGAGGACAAGAAAATAATGAAACCGACAATGATTTTATCTTACACAGGTATCATCCACGTTTGTTTTAGGAATATTTTATTCAGCTTTAACGTCCAAAGTTTATAGTTCAAATATATTATTTCATTTGGTCTTTTACTTAATTATACCTGTGATTCTTAGTTTATAATGCAGTTCAACTTAATTTTATTAAAGTATTCGAAAAGGATATAATTACATTTTATACACTAGTATCGTATATTAAATTAAAAATATCAATTAAATTTTTGTACAAAAATAATTTATTAACATTTAAAATTTTATTTGGGAAAAGTAGAAGAAAGTTTTCAAAACCTTATATTTGCCGTGACTTTGGGTAAAATGTCAAGAATTAATGGATCCCTGTATTGAAAAATTATGTATCATGTATTATGTATTATATATAAAATGTAATAATACAGATGATTTTGATTCAATAAACTTTGTCTAAATAATGATTTAAAGCCTTCAAATTAATGTATGCGTTGCAAATTTTAAAAATTTCACCGTGACATTTTACAATATGATTAACTTATGGTAAATTAAAAAAATAATTCTTAAAAATAAAATATAAAGAGTAAATTATATTAAATTACTAATTAATTAAAAATACTTGATAAATTAAAGAGGTATTATTGTGAACTGTAATTAAGATTTCAAAATTAATAAAGGAATAAAAGAAAAATAAGACGAGGAAACTGCTATTATCTTTTATAGAATAATGTCTGCCAAGGTTTCTGTCAAATAGATTTAAGACGGCAAGAGAGACACGGGAGAGTAAAGGAGAGAGTGAGATAGAAATAAACATAAAAGAGAGAGAGAGAGACAGAGAGAGAGAGAGACAGAGATCTAAAGATAGAAATTAATCTTATTTTACATTACGCGGCACATAATGTATCGTACAAACTCAGAAAAATGATATATACTTAGGGTATTGTTATGTATGTGTATGTTTATGTATGAACATGAGTATACATAAGCATTCTCAGGTGGATGATCAGATACATAAAAGTCCTCGAGTGTGCACGTTTCTCGAAAAAATGTTAAATTCTCTCTCTCTCTCTCTCTCTCTCTCTCTCTCTCTCTCTCTCTCTCTCTGTATATCTCTTTTTTACTCTCTTTTTCCTTCCCATCCACCCTTACACTTTTTCAACATTTTATGTTCCCTTAACTTTATTTTATTTTATCAAACTGTGCGATAAAATTCTCCAAGACTTATTGCAAGATGAAAAGCCAATATGCAGATACCTTTTTACGTATTTTTCATACTCTTTCTATAAATATAAACAAAATTATTGCTATTACAGATTTTACGGTTGTGAAAATTGATCGACATTTATGTCTAAGAGTTTTTTTTAATTCATAAAAAACTAATAAAAGTTTACTAGTTCGAGTTATAGTAGATTTTTTTATATCCACAAATTTATTTTTGTTGTAAACATTTTTTTCTATATTCAAAATTTTAATGAAATATTTAGAACACCTGTTCTTTTTGATTAAAATAATTAATAGTTAAAAAAAAACTCAGTTAATAATGAAATAAATATGTATTAACTGATTATTTATTCAAGTACATATTCGCGAATACAGTTTCATTTTAAATTTTACATTATCAATTAAATTTTCATGAGAAACTGTATAATCTTAAAATACTTCAAATTTAGTTTAATTAAGTTAAAATTTACTCTATATTTTACAAATAAATCATCGAATTTGAATATTATATAATTCGTCTTTTAATATTCAAAAGATGAAACTTTTTTTTTAACAAGTAATTGATTGTTCGATATTTTTCAGATTATTTGAAAAAAAAATTTTATAATATACATTTCTGGATTTAATCGAAATTTTTTTAAAAATTTCGGGTTTTGTAACTACAAAATAAATAAATAAATAATAAATCGTAATCACGGCAATACAACTGAAAATAAAATTAACTTAGAATAAAATAATTAAAGCGTTCAACATATGTTGTACCAATTTTTTTCTTTTTTGAAAACGACTGTTGACTGTATCTTCAGCTGAGAGGCGGAGTTTTATTCAAACTTTTTCTAGTTTAAGTGTGAGTATTTATTTATGCGAGAAAACTGAGAAGTATCATCTCTCTCTCTCTCTCTCTCTATCTCTTTTTCTCTTTCTCTCTCTCTGTATCGTACGCTCTGTATGCGTGTGCTGACGTAATGCGGTATTTACTGCTTTGCATGCTGCAAAGAATGAAAAGATAACAAGATAAAGATATATCGTTGATTAGAATGAATTAGAAAGAGTTGAAATTACGAATGAGATAAAAATAGGAATTTGAGTATATACGTCACCAAGAATGTAAATTTTGTAGCTTATTCTATTTGTAACGGTATTTTGTGTTACACAAAAAAATTTAAGGAACTTGAAGTTTTGAAATTGTATTCTGATGAAGGTATATGTAATAAGTGCATAATTATTTGAATATTGTTGTGGATTTGCTGGGCTATTATGTCAATTGAATAAATTTAATTTTTTTGTTTCAAAATATACCTACAGAATACTTAAATGAAACTAAACCGTTTACATATAATTCAAATTTAATTAACAGTAGAAATCAAATTTATGAAATTGTTTACTGTAATTGTTTTTAAAAATGAAATTAAAAAATACATATTTAAAGATATAAGCCTGCTTTATACATTATAAATCAATAGTTCATTGAAATAATTTTTAATTCATATATATGAATAATTTATCTTTGATAATGAATTAAAAATGCTAGTTATTCATATAACATATTATTGAATACATATTAGCAATACTTTTCCCAATTCTGGAACAAATTTTTCGATAAAACTTTGGAAATTATTTAGTAATTAAAATAACTTTTTCTATTATACTTCAATTAAATATATATATATTTTTTAATAAAATAATAGAATACGGTATAAAGGTAATTATTAATAATAATTATTAATAATTATTAATAATTAGTAATTGTGAAGAATATTTATATGATACACTAAAATTTTGTTTCCTGATACCTATCGCAGACTGAAATTAAATTTAAATACTTGACTGATTAATATTAACAAGAATTTTTATTAATTAATGAATATAAAGTATTTTAAAAAAAAATTGTTTTGAATTTTTCTTCTAAATATGTAAAATTTAAAGAAAATTAATAAACAATGTCAAATATAATTTTCTATTTGATTACTCGAATACTTTGAAATTTTTACAACTTTAAGAGAGAATTATCTGTGCATTTTATTTATTTAAAAGTAAAAAAAAAAAAGTTGTAGCGAGTTTATATATTTAGTGAGCCTTGAATTTGTATATATTTTACAAATACGTGTTTATTAATTTATTCACACAATTAACAAATACTACAAAATTAATCATATTTAAGAGATGTTGCTAGGCATTACCAGACATGTTGAAAACTTTAACTATATAAATTACGTAAATATCGTTGAAAATATCAGATAAAAAGGGGTGAGCTCGAATTTTAAAATAAACACAGGAACAGGAGTTAGAAGTCGACCCTATTGGTTATCGCAGTGTAAATGTAATCAATAAACACGGATTTTTAAATCAAAAATATGATACATAAATCTATATTGGTATATCACAAGTTTTCTTAATTTAGAAATGACGTGGATGAAATTTAAAACATATATTTTATTTATTCAGATCTCATTTAGTTCTAATTATTTGTGGGTCTTGTAAGCAAAGAATGTTAAATTTTACGACACTCGGCATTGTCTCAGTAACAGTTATTCAACATCAATAAAATTTGTAGCGAATTGTCTGGAGTGAGCGTTAGAAATATTTTGAAACCAACTTGCCACATAGTCTGGTTTAAACTCTAAATCTGGCGTGGTTCTTGCATTTCAACATTCACCAACTGAACCATCTTCCTTCCTTGCATCACAAAACTTTTTTTTACGTTAAAAAAAAAAAAAAAAAAAAAACCATTAAAGAGAAAGGATTTAAAATTTAACTTTAATTTTCACGTCAGGAAATGTATGATATTTGTAATGTCTTGCCATGAATTACGTATCTTTTAACATTTGAAGTAAATTGCTTCAAGGAATCGGATCATAAGAAACATTACCCAGTCTGAGTCATTTATTATTATAAGTTCCAGAGCTTTTGCGAATAAAGTAATCGCAATCATAATCAATCTGAATATTGAAACGGATCTTGCTCAATTTCGCTAATTTCGCGAAAATCTCAGGCACGAGACTCGGAGTTGATACCGAATGAATGCCGGAACAAAGAAATCGTTTAACGCTCGTTAATCCTGGCGATTTCTTCTCGGCCTTGATGCGCGAGAGAGCGAAGGATTACGAGTAACTACCTATACGGGTAAGTCGACGTAGACGTCGTCGTCGGTGTCGGCGTCAACGCCTCCGCCAAGTATGTCGATCGGGCGACAACGCAGAGACTCGCGTAAGAGAGATAATAAACCTCCATCCCGTGTACACAGGTGCACGCCCAAAGACTCGCAGATGCTGCTAGTGAAGCAGCCGTCCGAGGGAAAGAGAGAAAAACGTTTTTAAATTGCTGCTTGTTTTCTTCCACCGCACCGCGCCAACATCTTTTACGAGCAAGTTGCTCGGTCTTGGAGGCTGCAGCAGGACCGAGTTTCGTGTTCGCCGGGACAACTTTTTCTAAGAATACAAACTTTTCAACAAGTCCAGATTACTAATAAAAACAGATCTTGGGTGGTAATTCGTTTGTTGGTGCGAAAAATTCTGATACTCCGCATGTATTTACAAGAAAATATATATTTTTTTTTGATAAAGTTGGAAGAATTAAAAATTCGATATGCACGAGCATTGATAATGTCTCCGTCTTCTTCGCCCATCAATGAACAAATTTCTTGAGAAAAAATTTTGATGAATTATTTTTTTTTATTCTTCGTGCCGAAAATTTTTGATAAAAATAATTCAAAAATATCAAGACATTTACTTTTTATTTAATTTAAGATTGCCTTATTATTCTCCACGAGATAAATTGCACTATTACTGTATCGAGGTCGCAACGTTATCTTGTGTCTCAACGACACTTGAGCAAGTGCAAAATTTTATTTTTTACACAGCTCTTATTATGTGATTATACTTTTATTATTTAACAGCATATGCGATTGTTTTAATTAATCGAAACTTGCGCAACATTTACTACAATAAAAGTTCACATTGCCTTTTTCATATCACAGAGAGTTAATAGTATTCACAAAAACACACAACAGCTCCATTCTAGATGATACTTGAATCACTTCATAAGATAATTTTAAAAATTATTTGAATATTTTAATTATTATTTCGTCAAAGGTCAATTAAGGTAATAATAATTTTTATTCGTGGAAAAAATCTGCAAAAAAAATATTTAAAATTTTATTTTAGTACTTGAAGCGAGTAATTATTTTAGTAAATATCTTGAAGACGTATTTGGATTCAATCACAATTATATCGGACTACAAAAGTTTAGGAAGTAAAAAATAAAACTGCAGCATGAAATAAAGAGAATGTCAAGAGATAATAATTGATAGTACTGTTTCGCAGCAATAGGAGTAGTAATATTTCCACCAGGTAACGGAGGAGTATTATCACCATAATATTATAATTGCAATGCTGTCACTTAATCCGAGGTTTCTCAGTGTTATTTTGACTGGACGAGTTCGCCTGTCATGTCGATATGATAAAAGTAAAAAGGCTTCGTCTTAACATTTTTCGTCTCCGCTCGCTTCCTACGCTTAAAACTTTAGACGAAACAAAAACTCCGCAGTATTTTCCAAAGCCTTGGAAGCGAGTACAACCTGTGGATTTTAGCTCTAGAGCGAATCCTTGTTGCTTTCTTTCCTGGAAAGATGAAAATCGAAAATCGCGGGTTCACCCGCAGATTCATTTACTCCTTCCTTCTTATTTTAATTACTGCCCAATCCTTTCTACACAAACGCATTCCACGTCTTATCTCTTGAGTTTACGCGGTTCTGGTAAATTTGAAAGTAAAATGCGCACATTTCTCATTTGCCCATCAATCCATGAAGATTCTTTCAAAACCGTGACGTATAGATGAGGAAACCATCCCAGAGTCGTTTTTATTTTTCCTTTGTGGTTATCATCATTTACCTCGATTAAATGGGAATTTATTTAAAAGTTCCTCGCACCTCTGATGATAGATGGAAATGGAAAATACAGATTGTGATTTCTTCAAATTTGCTCTACTCAGATCCTATTCTCTAGAATCTCTTTAAAGCTCGTCTTTGACATTATTTAAAATGCATGTAGTTTTTTACAAATTTAATGCAATATCCATACATAATATTTTACTCACAAACGATATATTACTTTTATGATGATGTTTTATAATTAGCAGCTAAAAAAATATGTGATTAACCACTAAAATACATTGCTTTTTAGTTATGAATAAATTTTTACATCGCTCATCATACAAAACGTATTTAAAAAAATCAAACACTCGTATTACGGAATTTGAATTATCTTTGCATCTTAATTAACTTTTATGTAATAAAAATTAAAATTCTATTTATGTCAATAATTCATTATATAATAAAGCTGATTGTCTTGTAATCAGTTGATTTAAAATCTGATTCAGAAATGCGTGCGCAAATGCTCAATAGTTATTCCCACATTTATTATTTACAAAAAAATTTTATAAAACTTTTATTAATACTTGTTATGTCTAAGTAGATTTACGAAATATTATATATTTATTTCTTTAACTAGTATCGAAGCAGTAGAGTGAAAAAATAAAAGTGTAATACAGATTCTTGAAGCTTGCATGTGGAATAATGACATGTGAATTCGACGCGAAATATTCACTGAAACGCTTCTCACGGTGTAGCAACGTGTGCGATAAGCTTCATAAAGTATTTTTTTATTTTTCTCTACTTCTCGTAGCATTTGTGTTCTGTATCTTCTATCCTTTTTCTTTTCTTCGTGTCACCGACGCAACTGTTTGAACCATTTAGCGATTAATGTACTCGCTTGTCGCACATTACTTTTTGTTTCTTATTTTTGTCAAGGAAAAAAATCGACGATTCAATTAAATACAAATATGAATAAGAAAAATTCAGATAATAAAATTTTCGCATTAAAATCAATAACTTTATGATCAAAAGCTGTTAATGTGAAAACGTCGATTACGCGAACAATACGACGGATTTCAATCGAATAGATTACAAGAGGAACATTTTTTTCATGATGTCTTATTGATAAAAGCGAGGTTGAAGCAAAGGAAAATTTATGTGAAAGTTAGAAGAGACATAAGAAGTTTGCAATGATCTATAATTATTGATGCGAACACGGCTTTGACGGGAGTACGGAAATAGGAAACTAGTAATTATAGTTAAATTGAAGTACTACTGGTAAGTATAATTGAGCTTATATACATAATCTTAATTCACAATACATAGCAATTGTACGGAAAATCTTGATATTTTCAATTTTAAATTGTAGTAAACAGTAGATAATAAGTCATAAATTTCATTGAATTTTATTGGGAAAACCCATTGATTAAATGAGATTTAAAAATTGAAAAACATGAATAGAATGCGAGATCAGAAGCTAATTTTTCATTTGAAAGTATTTTATCTTTTATAAAAATATTGATTACTTTGGTAATCGAATACTCTGATAACGTTCCACCTGCAATAAGAACGATCTCTATATTTTTTGTACAGAAATGAATGGAATTTCTTAGAAAGAATAAGGAACATAGCGTTAACATGGAAAAAAGTAAATCAACAGTATTGCGATTGAATGAAACGTACAAACTAATGAAATGTTGTCAAATAGATAATAATGATTTCACAAAAGTTTCAAATTTCTTCTCTCACTTTTACGCTTGTGGTATAAAATTTCTTATTCCTCACAATTAAAATTAAGAGTAATAGAGATATTATTCACTTTAAGCTTTGACGATTCAAATATATATTTTCATTTTAGTATTTAATTGAGCATGTGCCATATTATCAACGAACCGTGAACATGTATATTATTTCTCTAACGTGAAACGTAATTTAAAAAATCCGAAATTTATATGGGATACATATGATATTTACAAAAATTAATAATAATTAAAAAATTCCTAAAATTCCTATTGATTGCTGTAATATTTGTATATAATATATAATATATATAAAAACTGACTGATAAATATACGCATTCTTTGTATGCATTCAAATTATTGTCTAAACAACATTTTCTTTTCAAATTTAATTAAAAATTCTAACCAAAGTTAAAGGACTGCCGTGCGCGTTTATCAACCAAATATTCCAATTGTTAATTTTTTTTTGTTGACATGATGTAAAAACACTAATTTGCAGGATGTGGCTTATTTGTGTTTAGTTTTTTCCAAATTCGATTGATTGACGTACACCAGTTTAAAAATGTTAATGAACGTCAAATGATAGGTTCAGGGCACATAAAGATATTGTGGCCCGAATGAGGCAACATCGATTTTCCTCTGAATCAAAAACTCTTCAAGCCAATACAACATGATTGTATCGAGGTTAACCACGCAAACTGCGCGATGAGTCTAAGAGGCAACAAACGCGAGGCTTGACTTCCAAAGCTCGGAAAGTGAGTCCAAAACTCTATAGGTTGGAGATCATCGCGAGGCATCTGCCAGAGATTCGCACGAGAGTCCGAGAGATCGGTAGAAGAAGCGACACGGTTCGTTAACTGCATGGTGGTCCTGGAAATGGGCGACGAGAACATAAAGTGTGTCTCTGTGACGTACACCTCCTCCACTAGCTCTACTCCCGTGCATAGAGCGCTCGACTTTCCTTCGGAACCAAACCTCCATTTTCTATTTTCCCACATTTACTCTACCTTTTGCTTCCAATTATTTTATTTCAGAGATACGAGGATCAAAGTCCATGTAGTAGAAAAATTGTAACTTGCGATTCGAATGCTCTCAAGTCTGCGCAGGTAAAATTATTTTTAAAAAAAACGATTGTTTCTATTTCACATTTTAAAACGTTTCAATTAAATTATATCTATAAGTTTATGTGTTTATCGATACTATTACTGAAAATTGCTTGCAGACATTAATGTTTTTAAACTATTAACGTCACATACCCTTAATGCAGAACAATCAATTTAAACTTGTTTTGCAATTAGGTAAATCTTGTCGAGCCAACAAATTCATAAAATAGATATTTATATCAGGTAATTACAATATCCAATTATAATATTGATTCAGATCGATTATTTTTATTATTTATAAATCAAATTCAAGTGCAAATAAAAGCATGGCACGTTACGAATATCATAATCCAGACAAACAATATGGATTGGTGCTAGTTTTAATAATAACCAATCACTTTTAAATTTACATTGATGTATTTTACACATTTTTATTAAAAAGATTTATCCTGTTGATATTTCAATACTATTTTCCAATATAATGTAAAATATGACGTGAGATTATATTTTTAAAAGATAGTAAAATTGTAAAAATGTAATATAGTAAAAAATATAAATAAACAATAAATTTCAAAAAATGTAGTAATTAATGTACATGTAATGAAAGGTCTATTTTCGAGTGTTCTTTTTTTGTAGCAGATAAATCGTGTGTATCAATCCCAAAATATTGAAGCTGAGTAATAAATAGACAAGTGGAAAAGTTACAACTTTATTAATTGGGGTGTGGATAAATGAAAATAGCAACGTGTGTAAAAAGAATGCAAGTGAAATTTTGAGAAAGGAAGAGTTATCGGGGCTCCAATGATCACGAATTCATCATCGAACCGTGCAGGCGACAAACGGAAAAAATAATTTTCAGCGTCGCAGCAAAAATATTTTCGACGGGTATACTGATGGGTGTGCAGGTTAGAAAACAAAAAAGAGCAGCGATAATTAGTGGTGAGGAGAGCATAAAATTCCCCCCCCCCTGCCCGATCCTCGTCCTCCATCCACTTCAGCGCCCCCGTGCGTTACATAAAGAGAAAAAAAGAAAATCTCGCGCTGTTTCGCCACGCGACTCAGATTTTTTCTTGCGTGCTCGCTACTTTTTCCTCACTTCCATACCGGGGAGGAAAGAGGAAAGAGGAGCGGTTGCGGGGGCGGAGCTTTAAGGGGGAGGGGGGAGCTTGTCAATGTCGAGCGCGTTTCATAGTTTAGTTGGAGCTCGGGCAGCCCCGCTCCTCTTACGTAATCTCGAAATACTTTCCACGGCGGCGGCGGCAGCAGCAGCAGCGACGCTCGCGAAGAAAGTGCTGGCAGGCACTCTGCAGCCGCTCGGAAACCAGAAACTCAGAAGGCGAAACCATCGGTGATGTGGTGTAGTGCGTGCGTGTGTCGATGCACGCGAGCACCGCCGTTGCGTTCATCGATTTTTTCTCTTTCCTTTCGGCTTCGTCGCCCCCGCCCTTGCCCCATCCGGGAGCTACATAAACGAATTCCGCGGGGACGCTACTTCCGGTCCACGCACACGTGAACATGCAGCAGCTCGGACGGGGCCGATCTATTCCGCATCTAACGCGACTCGCAAACGCGCAGCCACGACCTTCCACAGACTCTCAGGGAACTCCTCCTCCTCAACGTGGCTGCTGTGCATTTTCCCTTTCCTCGACTTTCCCAATCCGATTTTGCTTCGTTTACCCGGGAAAAAAACCTTGGCCATGTTCTTGTTGGGCTATAATCACTCGTGAAATCGAAGCAACAGTTAAAGCGACCTGCAAACGGTATTGGACGATATTGGAGACTGGATGAAACTCGAAAAGTTGCATCCCTCTTTGTATAATGACACTCAGGACTGATGCGCTCTTTCTGGAGTCAAAAATATTTGTAAACTACTAAATTATCCACAACAATGATTCCTGAATACTAATTATCTACAGAATTCCGCATACGCTTAAACAGTCGAACTGTGGCTACGCTCCTTTCCTATTGATATTCCTCCTAGTAGGTATATTTTTTCGTTAACCATCTTCGTTTGCTGTACGCCCGGTTTTCAATAATATTTACTTTTGTTTCATGCAATTTAATATTCGTGCAAGTGTGCTTGATTTATAAATTAATTTGCCCATTAAGAAAATTAACAATATATGCACATTGATTTTTTTATGTGCATTCGTGACGACTTTATTTTTAAAATTCACAAACTAACTTTATATCAATGCGTACTTCACACTATAACGTAATTATGTTGTCCATTATACAGTTTTTAGAGTATATAAGCAAAATTTTTCAATTTAATGCTTTATGATTTAATAATAGGCATATGGTGCTTTGGTAAATTATGCACTAAACCTTAAGCTCTATATTGTCACCTAGTCGGTTCGAATATTTAAAAATCTATACTGAAAACTATAATTATCTTAAAGTACATGCTGAATTATTCCACAGCATCTGTGCTGAAAAGATTGTACACTGAAGAACTAATAAATTTTTCCTGGCACACTGCTTAATTTCCATATAAATACCCTAACCTTACGTAAAGTTAAAAGACATGACACTGTACAAGAAAAATATTTACATAATCAAACAATTATAAATCGCAGTCAATTGTAACGAGATCATCGAGCTCTCAAGTACATAACAAAACAAATATAAGAGGAAGGGGAAATGTAACCAAATGAAAAGAAAAACAAATCTTACCGAGCCACATCGCAACGTTATCTCTTGGATAATAATAAAGCCAACTCCAAATGCGAATGCAATAGGAAGTTTGCAATCACGAACACACGCGCACCCGCCCACACACCTACGCGCGGACACACAAAAAAATTTTTATGCCGTCGTTCGACGACAAGACGAAAAACGCGAAGATGACGAGTCTCCACATCCTTGGACGCCAACTTGGTGTTCGGTTGCGGGAGATAATACCGTGATCGAGGTTAGGACACAACTTCCGGACGGAGCGTAATCGGCGTGAGCCTCGAGTTGCCTGGGATCTCAGGATCTGAGACCTCGAGCCCGAAATCCCCGAAATTCCCGGCCGATAACTGACACTTCACCTCAGCACGCGATTTATTTTTTTATTTACTGGAGGAACCCAAGGTAATTCGAGATGCCTTCGATTTGGTCGGACAAACTCAGCCAAAATTTGCATTTGAGATCTCTCCTTATTTTAGTAAACTTACCCGAGATTGAGAATCGGAAAATCATTTTATTGGCTATTGAATAAACATTCTACTTGTAAGCTGACGACCTCTTAATACGAAAATAATTGCGTAAACAAGAAATCGCTGTCAGTAATTGATTAATTTTTAAAATTATTCCATCCAAGCATTAATAACCTCTCATTGTTTCGTTGCGCAGTAGTTCATATATTAATTAAATCATAAAGTACAGTGAATCAATTGGATTTTTAGTAATAAATAATTTTTCTTGATATTGCATCCTACTGCTAACAAAATCCTTCGAAACAGAAAAACAGGCTTGTTTAAACTATTTTTACTACTTCTAGTTCTAATTTTGTATTTAACAATTAAATTACACAATTATTCGTATAAATAATGAGTAGGTTGTTTGTTCAGAGTCGGACGATTGTATACGCTCAGCAACATTATGGGTTTTACATCAAGGGAGGCAATATGGTTTCTTTTTCGTTCAAATAGCAGATTTTTTTGTTGCAATCATAAAAAGGAAACTTTACGATTAAGTATCGCGATGAAATATTAAAAATGCAAAAGCAGAAGTTCCAATTTAACGCGAAAGTACCCGTGATACGTAGTCGATTAAGCTTTCTTGTTTGGAAAGAGAAGGAGGGGAGGTGCACAATCGCATTGCCAGAATTCACGAGTTATGGGGACGTGTTCACAATTATTTCCTTGTCTCCCCCAGCAAAGTATCAAAGTGTATAAGCACCAGACTGCAAATGCCTTTCGATCATCCAAAATCCAATAGAATTCAACAGAATTAAGCGGAAATCAAAAGACACTCAACGTTAAGAAAGAATTGTAATGGAACGATATCATTTTCATTCATAAAATACTTAGCAAACCTCTCATGGTTCCCCTGAATTAACAGACGTTGAGAAGATACTCATCCCATTATTATTGCTTAACCATTAGCTCCCACTTGAGCTTCGATCATCTCATTTTTCGTAGTTATTTCTTATAACTTATTACTGTATTTCTCATTTCTCGGTTCTTTTCTTTTGTAAATTTCATTTATTCGTGTAGTTTTTACATTTGAAACTTGTACACAAATACTAGTACGACGAGTCATGTGTTGAAAATTTCGAAGTCATGTCTCAATTACTTCGGAACAATAACAATGTTTCGCGATGAATTCCTAGTAATGCAAACTAAAATTCAATTTATTTCATAATCGCACAAAGTTGTACGTTTGTTATGCTAAGACACGCAATACAAGCTCCTTATCAATGAGTATGAAACTAATAAAACAAATCATCGTGTAATCTTTAATAAAAATGAAAATCTTTTTAAATTCGTTAAATTCAGCAAGTTACATATTTATTTCAAATTATTTTTATCAAATTATTATCCAAGTCGTAAATTTTATTTTTTGAGTTTCAAAATTTGTATCGAATTTGATACGTAATTTTGAAAAATTTATATGAAAAAAATATAATAATTGATAAAATCTTTAAGGCAAGTACTCAAAAAATTATATACACACATATATAATGTCTGCACGATATATTGTTACATGAATCCATTTTTTCAAAATTTATACGAATAAAAGAAATTCAAAATATACATAAAACATTGTATATTCAATGAGCATGTGAATAAATTACGTTCATCTTTTATTCTACAGGTTAATTTTTCAATATAACTAATTACTTGTATTTGAAGTAGAATTAATTATGATATGGACTTGTGCCGCTTTACAATGTAGTTTTTAGTTTGCACAAAAATTATGTTTAATCGATTGTTTTATTAAGAAACTACGCTGTGAATAATTTTTTAAATATTAGTATTTGTTGTAAAAATAAATTTTGTGTTAATATCTGCTGCGTTAAAATAAAAAAAAAATTATTATTTTGAAAGCTTAGTTTAAAAAATATTGTTAATGTTTAATTATTTTGTCAAATATGTAATTTGAAATTTGTATTTCTAAGAAACTTATAAATATAATTCAATAATCAATGTTAAAATCTATTTTCACTTCAAGGCGATTGGTATTAGTTAAAAATAAATATTGATTTTTTCTTTAATAATAATAAAGATTTTGTTACAATAAAAAATTTCAAAGCTACCTTGGAAATTGAAAAATAAAATTATAGATTTATTCGGTTTTTCCATTAAACATTAGCATGATTAATATTATTTACAGATGATCCTAAATTTTAAACCAGCGACCAATACTCATTCGATATTTTACCTCTTCATTTATTCGTAAATGCTGGAAAAATTCCATGATGCTTAAGGAGTATAATCAAGAGATCCGGTAATGCTTAAAAAGAATCATTGAACTTTCACCAAAGTATCTGCACATCCTCCACATACACGGAAGAAAAGGAAGTGACAGTCGGGGATAACCAACACACGAGAAGAACAAGAAGAGAAAAAGACGAAGAAGAAAGGTTTACAGGGATATTCAGCTTGGTATTCAGGTGCCATCATTTCCTTCTTGAATCGTTTCTACGTTCCTATAACTCGCGTGTGTGTGTGATGGAGAGTGTAGAAGAAAGAGAATAAGAGAGAGAGAGAGAGAGTGAGAGAGAGGTTGAAAAGAAAGACGGTGACGTGGACGTGAGCTCGCGCAGACGCGGGTGGTGAACGTCGTCGTTGTCTCAGGAAACGACAAAACCACCTCACAGATACGTTTTACGCGTACAAAGGCCTTTGCAAAGAAAAGGGAATAGGGCCAGAAACAACGAACAAGGAATACGAATAAGAAGTAAACTCTCGAGTTCTCAAGTGCGTAATAGACTTGAGAAAACTATTCAAGTGTAGGATGAAATTTGCCGAAGGTATCGACAGATGCGGATTAAAATTAAAAGTCGATTTCATTTTTTTGCCCAGTCACTGAAAAGTGTACAATTGCAAGGTGATCGGAATATCTATTTATTGGAAGCAGAGCAATGCAAATCGTTAATTACAATGATCTCATCCGAGCGAACAAGGGTAATTTAGATTTGGAAGACGGATGGGATTGAATAGCCGAAAGCCGACTCTACCCTCCAATTTTTTATTCCCGTCATCTGTTCCAGCAGTCATGCACTGCACTCTCCAGATGAAAAAAAGATCGGTTTTTGTTCGCACATCCTTGAGTGGTGCACTTTGCGTTTCCTCGAACGCGTGCGCGTGACCACTCCGGAAGAGAAATCCCACAAGGACAACAGGACAACTGACTCCGGGAGTCCGAGTTCGAGACCCAGTTCGAGGGAAGTGATGTGGATAAACTGGATTTCAAGAGGCAACCTTACGAACTTGTAAACGGCACGCGACGACTGTACATCACCGCGTATTGTGGTCCACGTCTAGTGCCACTAACGCCATCTCCTGCGTTAAGCTCCTCAAATAAAATAATATGAATTGTATGATACAAATAATTATAATTGGCTACTACCAATCGATATTATTTCAAACAACTGCCAACTTCGAATACGCGCATAAAATACATGAAAAATCAGCACAGAATTATTTGTTCGTTTACAAATAGATTTTAATAAAATTATATCTACCATAAGTGTCATTAATATGCACGAGTCATGTGTGCCACCATTTTAATATTTAAATAAATTGATATTTTGTTAGCCTACAAATTATATTCATTGTTAGAATTCAGCGGGAGCTTGAGAATATTTCAGGTAACATATAAAAAAAAGAGGCAGATTACACGGAAGATACAAAACGATTAAATAGATTAAAAAAAAATTAGTTGAAAGGGTTTTAAAAAATAATGATATCTTCTCTCTCGAGTGACGTTCTCGCTTTCTTCAAGCGTTGCGATTCAGCTTCTCTGTATTCGCTGACGACTAAATCTCTCAGAGTTTAGAAGAGCTCACGTTCAAACTAATTATTCGCATCTTTTTATCTCAAATAAATAAAAAAGCTTTAGTAAAACAAAAAATTCATGACAATTAAGAGTAGTTTAAGTAAATGTTGTCACGAAATGCTTATAAATTTATCAATAATTATTTATATTTTTATTTTTTGAAATTTTATATAATAAAAAATAAAAAGTTGTAAAGTTTTTATTCGGCATTATATTTTCATGATATGATTTTATTTGAATTTAATAAAAATGAACTCATTATTGAATCATATTATAATATTACATGAAAATATAAATGCTTATTCTTTTCTAATCAACACTATTCGATATCCAATTTAGTCGATTAATCTGGTATGATCCAATGAAGAAAAATATTATAGTTCAAACTATTGATAATTTTATAAATTAATTTCGTTTAAATGAAACATATTATTATTATTGGCTATTTTAAACGACTTGAAACACGATTTATTTTTATTTTTTTAAAATTATTTTTCTTTTATTTTTATAATCATGTTTTATGTGATTAGATAACGCACCATCATAATTTTTTGAATCTATTTTCAAATACCATTTGCTCATTCTTTTAATTATAAATTCATTTGAATGACAAATAATTAAAATGTTTATTGTATTTAAGTAATTCAAACTCAAGATATCTTAGCAACAGCTTACTTAGCATATAAAAATATAAATATACGACATTTATATCATATGTAATGATATGGAAAATATTTTGAATTTAAATTTATTTTAATTGTTATGGAATTTAGTTGAAAGTAAATTTAACTAAATGCGGTTTACAAGATTTAAGAGATTTTATCTGTCTTTTAATAAAATTAAAATATGTAACTATATAAATATATCTAAAAAAAAATTATATTTTAAAATTATAGAATCAGTCATATTCATAAAAATTTCAACTATTCTTAAAGTTTTATTTTTTAGATTGAGTTTTAAGAAAAGTATTAAACGGTAATTATATTAATTGGAAATGTACATTACATTTTTTTAACTTTATTTTTGTATTGCAGAAAAGGTGCACTTTCGATCATATTAATGAATTTTTATATTATATCTATAATTTTTTAAATTATAAGTCAATTTTTTTTAAGATTTAAGATAATGATGAGAGAAAAAAATTAAAATGGCATTTATGAAAAACAACCAGTTAACTTAAACAAAGTTAAACTGCTTTACGTTCAAGGCATGCTTTGTGGGACATTTTTTGAAATTTATCGTGGAAGACTATGTACGTTCTTAAAATAATGTGTAAAAGTGAATCCAATTAAACGAAAGAAACATTTTTGTCCTTGATATTCCACATAGTAAAGAAGATCTGGGCTTCTCATCGCTATCTCAAACTTGCCTTTCCTTATTTTGTCACCTCAAATTCAACTCTCATGTTTCCTCCGCGAAGTTTGTACCGTTTAAACTGTTTATGATGCTGTTTTGCTTCCAGGTTAAAAGATAATTTTATTTCTAGTATAATAAACGGCAGAATTTGAAATTTCAAACTTTTAGCACAAATGAAATATTCGAAAAAATATATAAATCCAACTGATGTAAAAACCGAAACTGAAAAAACTTTAATAAGGCCACCACGACATAGTTATGTGAGCGAAATCGAATGCACGTCATGATTGCGGTTGAAAGAGACAGCGACATATAAATAATAAGAATTTTTTTTTACTTTTCTCGCAACCTTGGACTTGGCTATTCAAAGTGTCGTCGGTAGTGGCATTTCATCTTCGTAGTTCGTCTTATATCCTTGAAATTTCAAGAGGAATACCGGTAACAAAGTCTCGATGGAGCCAGACGAGTTCTCGCAGAGTCCTGAGAAAGACACTTTTTGCAACGATTTGCAAGGAGTAGCTCGGGGCTCTCGGCGTCTATCTCATCTGAGATATCTGCTTATTAGGTAGATTACCCGACTTTGACCGGGCGCCAGCCACTCAGACTGCGACCCAGTGTCAAATTCTGGAGCGTGGGACAAAAAAAAGAGTGCAAAAAGTGAAAAAGAGAACGCGAACTCGTTCTTGTTAAGGACAGGCGTTAAAGTAACTTAGGCTAAATTTCCAGCTTTATTAGCTAATGAGCAAAACGAGAGTTTGGGAGAAAGATGATGGATTTCAACGATTTGCAGCTATGCTACACTCTAAAGCTGATGGGTGTGTTGTGGACGACAACCATCCTAACCTCAACTCTTTCGAGAATTTAAATTAGTGCAACCTTTGTTTATGAACAAACACAAAGATAACAAATCATTGGAAATTAATATCAACAAACATGGATTACAACCCAATAGCACTATTTTAAACATTGTTATTTTCATTTAACACGATAATCAATCAAGTACTAGCGACATTGGCTGTTGGCTTTCAATGTGTGAAGCAAAAAATTGTTAGCAAGGAGCTGAACAGTGAAGAGCACATGCGAATAGAATTATATTAGAATATTGTATCCAAGTGCGAGCATTTCATGGTTCAGTGATACAGGGTAATTAAGATATCGGTGAACGGATCGCGATAGCAAACTGCGGAGAATCGCCAAGATTATTTTTAAGTATCCAGGATCCGATTTAGTAATGATCGCCGAAAGCTTTAGCGATATTTGCCAATACTGGTAACCAATATTTGGAGTATGCTTATCCTGACATTGTGCATCACTGAGACGAACAGGCATCGAGGCGCGACGCAGACTGATGAGAAGAAGCTAATCTCGATCTTCGTCTCCACCCATATCTGGAGCTAGGAAGGCGGCAGGGTAGCTGAGCGTCTGGGACGGGATGAGATACCATCTGCAGTAAGCGTCGGTCCAAGTGACAGCAACACCTTCCACGAATGAATTGCGAAACCTCGTTACACGTCATTGGACACTCTTCTGGCGTTGTGATGAACCACGCAGATCTCCCTTCGTTTACAGAGTTTATATGTAATTAGTGTTATATTTTACTAATGATTATTTGTTAGATGAGCATATAGAGTTGATGGTACAACATGAAATTGCATACAAAACTTTTTTTTACAAATATAATAGCCATCTGAGTTTGTGCATTCGAATTTTCACGATAGAAAATTACAATAGAACATTTGAGTAAAAAAGTTCGAGTCAAATATTTTTGGACAAACACATGCAATAATTTTCACAATAGATTTTAATATTCGGACATATCCATTTATAATAAATAATGGGTGAATTGGGGTTGAAAAACTGAATCAACGAAAAATAAAAACGACAATAGTCTAAAAATCATATTTGCATATGCAGTATCTATATTTGAATAATCATTTAGGTAATCACTTATTTTTAGTTTATCAGTTTAGAATAAACGGTACACGATGTAACAGTTTTTAAGACTCTTCTAATTAAATTTGTCAAAATGATTAATCAATACATTGCTTACATTGATAAAAATATGTTATTCATAAGGATATCTCAGTTTTTATAGAATTTTTTTTCTGAAAGATTGATTAAAAATTATTTTTAATCAAGTATAATATTTTAATAATTTATGTACATATTGAATTGTTTATTCGAACCGGTGTGCTGTAACACATTGCGCACAACTCGGGAGGAAATTATCGAGATTAAAATTATGTCTATATATAGATAATAATTATAGTTCAATTATTCTTTGTTAGTTATCAAGAGTTACAATATTCAATTTATACAAAAATCATTCCGCTTTATTCGCTATTTGGCAACTATTTTATATTATTAATCTTTTCACCATTTATTTATTATCAGTTATAATTTCAGTTATTATTATAATATATATCTTTTCACCGTAGTTTCCACAAAATGTGTCAAAATGTGTAATTTATAATTTTGACAAATATTGTGTCTAATCTTAAATTTAACATCAATACAAAATATTTTTAAATATAGAATTAATAAAATTTTTTATTAAAAATATTATTATAATAACAATTACTAACATATTTGATTATATTTAATTTGTATAATATGTAATAAAAAACTTTGAAAAAAAGCTTTTTCAAATACATATTTTATACTCATTTACATTTAAAAAAAATTTTAGGTATTAAAATAAATAATAAGTAATTAGTTAAAACATGTTTAATCATCAATTATAAAAAATATTATTAATAATTTTAAAATGTTAAAAATTTTATTCAAAACACATATTAATATTCCATATCCAACATAAAAATTCAACAAAAGAGTTTACATTACCCAAAAATATTTTGAATAAAAATTAAGGTTAACAAATTTTAATTAATTAAATATTTTATTGTAAAAAGAAATAATCAAATATAGAAATCATTTGCAAATAGTGATTAAGTATCCAGTTGATTTGGGATTACATTTATATAATACTGAAGTATTTACTTTAATTAAATAGTAAATTTGTTTTTAATATGCTTGTGGCGGTAGTAATTTCCTTTGAATTTAAATACTGATGTAAAATCTTCCGGATCAAACATTAAAACTTAAAAGATTATTTAATGAGTTTATCTAGTTTATTTCCTTAAAACGTTATGAAACGCAATATAGTCTAAAGCATCACGTAAAATTTCATACGTTAAAGATAAAATGGAACAATAATAACCAAATAGTCCTAAAAGTATCTTTCCAATTCGTACTTAAAATTTTTTATATTTTTATAAAATTTATATGAATTTTCTAATTTTTTATCTTATTTAATTTGTTTAGAATATGAAATCTTTATATTGTATAAGAAGTAATTCATTTTTTCCCATATTATCAGAGGATTCAGAATATAGATGTTATGTAAAATTGCATTTTTTAAATAAATTTTTCTATGTTAAATAAAAATTATATTCATTTTATGAGTGTGGAGAATAATAATTAATATATTATGTGAAAAAAAAAATTATTATTATCAATTAACAAAATAATCAGACAAACTGAGATTTTAAATATGATTATTAATGAAAAAATATTTTTCCTTTTAAAAGACTTGCAGACCAGTTAATAATAAACTCAATTTGGTATAATAAAATGAATATTTTTCACAAAAATTATCTTAAAACTTGTAATAATTTTAACGAATTATTATCATTCGATTAACGAATATTAATAAGTAATAATAAAGGAATGCTAATAAAAATTAAAATACTCCAAGTAGGTTAATGAACATGAAAGAAAGAGTGTAAATAAACTAGATTAAATAAAATGAATGTCAAAAGAATAATATTTATAGACTCTAAGTGTTAAAATATTTCATTACAAGACCATCACGAATAATTATAATAAATTCATCATTTGTAGGTAAAGTCGAGACATGATTATTGGAGATAAAACAAGAGTTTTCTTAATAATCTTAAAAATAATTTACCTTGCATATCAAATTAATAAACATTAACTAAGTTTTAGTCACTCGCGTAGAAGAATTTACATTAGATAGCGCACAATGAGATTAAGGTCTTATTATGACATGGTTTCTTTAAGATACTCTTTTCAGAGAATCGAAATAATTTGTATTAAATTGTCAAATGCTTTGAAATAATCATTGTTTACAATGAGGACAGATTGAGAGTACCGAAATTAGCATTTATTTCATTTTTCTTTTTGCGCCAGGTAATATAAGCAGTGTGGTAGGCATTTTTAACGGCTAAACAAACATTCATTTTTCTCGCTCAATTTAATGCGAAGGCATTTGATCTCCAAATCTAATCAATATTTGATCGCTCGTAATTTTGATGACAAGACATAAATCTTGAAAGAACAATATTTGAAATTGGCACATTTGAAGATTGAGCAAGTAATCGGGTCTGGTGGGTTTGAAAGGTGGTGTTGACTGTAATCTACAGCAAAGCATTGATTTACCGAGCGATCGGGAAACCGCAAGGCAGTAGCCCAGGGATTTTCTCACTTTTCTCCTCTTTTCTTTCGGAAGAGCAAACAATTGGACGGGCAGCACTCGTAAAGACTCGTGGGTTCGCGATCCGTGAAAATCCACGGCGAATAGTGTTGTGTATCATAATCTGCGCGCGCGCGTACTTATCACACGGGAAATAATCGCTCAGAAGAAACACATCCTAGGTATGCGTTCGGACTTTCGCGTGGGTTCCGCTCCGATGACCGCGGGAGGAGGAGGGAGAGCCAGACCCAGGATTCGGCGTCCGTTTGATCCTCTCACTTCCCTCCTCCCGTCGCCACACTCTGCACTTCCCTCAGGCCTGAGTCCTGGCGAAGCGATGTGATGCGATGCGATACGCGCACGGTAATGGGCGAGTTTTCTAATTTCCAGCGAAATCCTCGGGACGACGGGTATATGTAATAATAGCCACCGAGTGGCCATTTCGTCGGTCCGTAGAATAGCGCCAGGAGAAAGTTGCGTGTTCGAAATTATGGAATTTTCCATCGCGGCTACCGTGGAGTTGGTTGCAGTTATCGATCCCCAACCTCCAGAGATGAAGACAAAGTTATCATTTCGCTTTTATGTCGAGAATCCATTACCACTCGCAAACAATGATCGACATCGGGAATATTATGTAAAGCTAATAAAGCCCACGACATCCAATTACGTAATTCGTCGACTGTTGTGACTGAGTGCTCCGAATTCTGGACTATTGTTGTATTATTCGCAAATTTTCTTTCAAATTGTTCAGAGCACGCAGTCTCACTGCGTCGATTCACCTTGAAAAAAAACACACAGACACGATTGAAATATTATTTTTGGAACTCTCACGCTGTGAGATCTCATTTATGCATATTTGATACAGTTTACATCTGTATGTTCTTATAATGTCGGAGAGTAAATATGACACTTGAATAAAAAAAACTACAAAAACTCGGTGTTTGCTACATCTTATTATGCCTTTCCAGACATCAAACACTTCTTTCGTAACGCATTTAAACTAACCTTGAATTAATTATTTAACGCACCTTATTATAATGAGCACTAAAATTTACTTTAAATATCATTCTCGCGAGACATTAAAGTATTTTCTTACATTGTGTTTGTGCAAATAAAAATTTATCTTGTTAATTCCAAGGGTTAATTCGATGAGGTCAATGATCTCACGACTCTTTAAAATAACATGGTAATTTACAAGCTCAATGATTCAAGAATTCTCGAAACAATGTAACAGTTTAAATTTTCTTTCAACAGTTTGTAATTATAGCAGTCGGCGTTCTACGGAAAACAAGAACTTTATAAAGACGCACTCGAGTCTTAATTATTCCCTGTATCAGCCAGGATCGCTCTAAAAATTCTTTCATACAGACATTGTTAAGATCGTTCAATCGAAACAATTGGTATGCATTCGATAATTTTCCTTTCACTTTTTAATAATATTTTTAAATTCCTAATAAAAATTAAAAAAATGTTCAGATAAATAACGTTTTGATTCACTTCACACGATTTTTAATCAATTTTGTGCAAATACAGGCGAAAGCTAATGTAAGACGAAGTTTTAAATTAAAACTTGAGCTAGTGACGAAAGAGCCTCTATACTGAAAAATAGAATGCATTACAATGCATTATTTAAACATTAGTTTCTATTAAAATCGTAAAAATAGATTGTAAAAAAGAGGATTTATATTTTGTTGACTTCAATTTTTAAAATTAAAACTGATCTATAAATTTTCTTTTTTTACAATTTTTTAACATTATACTATATTTTTTGTTTTATGAATTCGATGCAAAGATATTTATATTTATCCAGAGTTAATATGAATTTGGCTAATTCCAAATTCAGCAATCTGATTATTCAATATGTATACGTTTATAACGAACGGTAATTTCTTGTTCTGATATAAGTTATGCAGTAGGAACAAATCATTATTTAAAGAGGCCTATCGAGTCTATAAATATAATTTTTACAATAGTATCATTCATTACAATACGACTAATGCTGAGAACAATAGTCATTGAATTCTTGTTCAATTCCGTTTTTACCAACAGAGTTCTTTACAAATTAAAACTAAAAGATGCATAAATGGTAAATTATGACAGGATATTTGTGTTTTCCACTTTGTCACCTAAAAATGTACAACCAGAGCAAATTTTACGGGTGATTCAAGTAGACATCTGGTTGTGACTTAAAGTGTCTTACGATCGAGTGCTGAGGGCTTTTATTAATACTTGACAGCACGATTTGGAATAATGTAAGCACTAAGTAAGCATGCAACGATAGAGTAAGCGAACAGTATAAAAATTTTTGGAATACAGTTCGATACCGGTGAATCCCAAGCCGAACGCAAACTCACTTTTCGCCAGAGTTGACAATTTAAAAAAAGAATCATTCTCTCTCCAATCTAGGAAATGAAAACGAAAGTCCTAATGTATCTCTCCGCTTTTTCGTCTCTTCCGGGTTTTCGGATCCTGGCGTCACATCCCGTCTTTTTGGTCGTTTCCCTTGATTGTGAAAAAGTGCACAAGCGAGAAGACACACCTTTCTCTCGGGGACGACGAAGGCCGGAAGGCGCACTCGGACTTACATCAATAAAGCAAGGATTAGCGCGTATTTTCGCCAAGACGCAGCTCGTATGAACATTGACGTTTACGCTTTCTTCTGATGATTGCGACTTTAAGTTTGTCGAATTTTAAATAACGTATACTTGAATCGATCGATGGCAGCCTTGGCATTGCCGGCTGAAGTTTTCTCGACTCGTCCAAATGTATTTTCATCGATCTTCATTTTGGGAAATGTTACGTTAAATAGCTTTAGCCAAAGTTCCGTGTATTCGCGTTGATTCTATTTGGTCAGCTCCATACAAACATTATTCGTAATATACCAATGCGAGATATATTTATCATTTACTGGACCGTACGTTTAGTTTATTTGCATTTGATCCCGCAATTCTTTTTTTTTTGTAAATTATTTGTTTTGTGCTATTCGTTACTCCTGTGCACATTTCTTTTCTAGTTACAAATTCGCTTTGCATACACCTCAATTAATCTCCTTCTTGACTTTTATTATTATAATATTTTTTTAATGAATATATGACGCCACTCCTTGTGCTTCCTTTTTATGTTCTCTCTTTGCATCTGTATTACACAACTCATATTTGGTTAACATTCCCTCTATCTTTATCTGATTTTCCATGTCACTAACAATCCAATAACTTCACCTTTTAATAAATATTTTTATCCATTTGAATTTCTTTTTTTCGAGTTTACTATTACTTCTTCATACTCTGTACAATTAAACAGCTTTAATCCCTTTTTTATAGACCTCCATTTGGCTACTTTTAACCCTTATTCATTAATTAACAAATATGTAAGAGAAATTTTAAAAAATATTAAAAAACAAAAACGCGAGTATGTTACGAGTGAACTTGTGGCAAAGCCTTCTCGTGTGATTACGTAATCGGCCAAGTATTAAGAAAGCCTCTTCTTGTTTTAATAACATATTCTTATATTGAAGATTCTTACGTACGTGCCAACTCATAATCGTTTTTGCGATTCGACTCCAGCTGCACCTGTGCACCAATGTTAAAGCGAAACGAATTTCAGGGAATGCAGGCCGTGAACGGGGAAAAGAGCAGAGTAACAGTCTCAAGGATGAGCTGCGCGAATTTTCTCGCGGAAAATGGGAAGTGGATGAGATAGCGAACGCCCACCCCACCGCTTTCTAATTTATTGCATCCATATAGTGATCACGGGGAATTGCACTCGCAATTCTGAAGGAACTGCACGCGGAATAAGTCGATTGCGCGAATCCGTACATGCGATCGCGTTACAGCCTCATCCTCCTGGTCGCTCGCTCGCTCACACATCGACCGCTATCTCACTCGCTCTCTTTCGCACTGTACACGATGCAATCGTGCCTTTCATGCCCGCGATTATGCTGATTCTGCTCCCGCTTTCATTCGCATTGCTCTCTCCTTCCCCTCCTCCTCTCTAGCTCTCATGTCGCGACCAGAATCTGATTCGCGGATTCGATTTTCATTCTCTTATCACGCGATTATATCCTCCGAACTTATTATCGCGTAATACCTCTTTTCTTTCTTTTTCCTAAATCATACTCTTGCATACTCTAGATTTTTATTTATTTTTTTTTTTTTTTTTTAAGACAATTTATGAATTGCAATATTTTTATCATTTCCCCGTATTTTATTCCCCGTGTTCAATGTCGTTTTAATTGAAGACAATAACAGTGCTACAGTTTTAGTTGATTTATTTTTTTTACTTAACAAAGTATTTCTCTTTATCGTTATAAAATTTCTTTCATCTTTACAAAAATTTCCCTACAATAAAATAAAATTTTCCTTTTTCTGCATCATAAATTTTATTGAACATTAGCATAAAAATAACATTACTATAAAAATATACATACATCAATACTCCAATTAAAAAGGATAAGTAAATCAAATATTTTTTTAATTTTAAATTCAAATGTACTTTTTCCACTATTGTTGGATACAATTTTTAATATTATTAGAAAATAAATTTTATTTGTTTCTCAGATTAACATTATATTCAAAATAATTCTAAATTATGCCCAATTAATATCGATATTTAATGATTTAAAAATGTAATCAATAATTTATACAGATTTATCTTCACAAACTATATTTGCATTTATTTTTTCGACATCGTCATTGTGTTTGATTTTTTATAAGAATTTTTTACACTTCCTTTGACTTCACCTAATTCGCCATCTTCAGACTGAATTAAATTATCATTAATAGTCAAAATGAATATTTACAGTGTTGCAAAATTTGAATTCAGACGAAAATACTTTATTGAAACCATTTAATTTAATCCCAAGACTTACAATGAATACATATCATTATTATTATAAGCTAAAAATATTGGTTTTGAAAACAAAAAATATAATATAAATGATCAATATCGATGGAATCACTTGCTTAAGAAAGTTTTTTATCGATAAAAAAAATTGATTTTTATATTTTTTTAAACCAGAACTTAACTATGAGTATAAATAATACATATATATGATATGGTACTCATTCATGTGTAAATATGTAGATGTGTAAATCTTTAGCAATGGTATAAGCACTTGCTATTTGAGTGTGAGAGATATAATAAATCGACAAAGATATAAAAATATAAACACTGAAATGAAATGTGTGCAGCAGAGAAAATAAAGTGTCACGAAACAATTTCTTTACATAGTAGTAAAACGATCTCAATAATTAAAAAATTATCTGACTTTATGTATATTCTATATATGATAATAATAGTTCTCAAAAAGATACAAATAATCTTCCCATCATCTTCTTTCAATAATTCAATGATAGAATATCTTTGCGATGAGGTATTTTATCATTGAAAACGAGACATTTACTAAAATATGCTTATCGGATTTTTCCTTATTTTTTTGAATTAAATAAATGGGTTTGTGAAGAAAAAATCCATTACTCTGTATTTTCTATTTGATTCTATTCAAATTTTATATCTACTACTGTATGTGCTAATATATTTGTTCAAGTATTTATTTATTTCATATTAAAATAAAATTTAAACGTATTACTAATATTTGTCATTAAATTTTTTCGATCAGTATTGTAACTAAAGTTTTTAAAAAATTCCTTTAAAATAAATTGATATAATAAATTTTCGTTTAAAAAAAATATAATTTTTTTGAAACGAGTTATTCTTTTTGAATTACATTAGCGATGTAAAGTGTCGAAAAACAACTTGTTTTTAGTCATAAAGGCGTTGATTAATTTTTAGTGGAAAATTTAATTTCTAATTATTTTATAAAAAAAATTAAAATGCAATACTAGTAAAAATATATAAATTAAATTAATTGCGATTTCCTTCTTAAGAACTATATTTTATAAAAAAATCTTTTTTAATCACATGATTTAAAAATTATTTTTATAAAATCTTTTTTTATTCAATTTTTTTTTAATAAAGCTCGTTCATTTTTATATATTTTTTATTTATATATAATTAAAATATATTATCAATTTGAAAGAAATTACAATAAAATATAATAATAATTATTAATTTTTATATTATATTATTACAAGCAATATTGTAGAATATGGAAGAAGATTAATTCTGGGATCTAAATCGCCAAAAATGATTGATTATTAAAAATTTCGTTATAATTAACTAAAATTTTATGATTTTGTTGTAAACCATAAATCGCGAGGAAAAATATTTTCAATTATAAAAACGAGATGTTTAAAAAACTTTTTTTTAATGAATCAATTATTATAATAAGAATAATGCGTTACTAAATATAATAATCTAATAATGAATACGTTATAGGTAAAATCATAATAAAGCTTATTTTTATTTAAATTTTTATTACAAATAAGCATTTGTACAGATATAATGCAAGTATTTAATATATAATTGTGTTGGTAAAATAAAAAAATGTTTGATAATTGATAATATAAATCACAAATCTTAAATAGAATTGTATTGTTATAGGTATTATAAACCTGTAAAATTAACATATTTTAATTTTTTTCATCGTTTTTTTCCTTTTATTTTCAATGTGCATTAGTGACAACGAACTTGATTTAAATCATTACTATTATCATTGGGCTATTTAAACGTTTAACTCGATTGGTGATGTGTAATCTTATTGTAAAGGAAAGAGAGATTGTTTTGTAGAGATAGAATGAAAAAGAGAGGATGGATAATAATACGATGTAAACGCACTCACTCATCGTGTGAACAAATAAAAAAACAGAAACAGTGAAATTATGTGAAAATTAAGTTAATACAAGTACATAATGAAGTTTATATTCTATATAATAGTTCAATTATTGTATCTAATTTTAATTCTAAAATTAAATTAATAATCTAGCTTTTCCAAAACGAACTCTGTTTCTGAAATTTTTTGAAAAGATTATTATTTCGCGTTTAAGCAGGTATAGAAATTTTTAAACTGAATAATCGACATTGAAAAATGTAATATCACGTATTTCCAATCCAATAAGGACGTTGAGTGCTAAAGTTGCACAAATTATTTAATCGAATTTTCAGGAGTTGAGATCGTAACTAAAAATGTTTCCAACGAAATTTCCCTCTCGTTCTAATAAGATTAAAAAGATTCCCGCACTTTCCGAAGCTCGATTTTTCTATTTAGGCAAGATGGGAATTTGATCATGTATTTTTTCGAGATTTCTGATTGTAAGGATCTAGTCGTGAGATAGCGGAACACCTTGAGGTGTACTTGAACAAATGTGAGGTGCCACGGTGGAGCCGATTTTTCGACTCTCTTGGAGTCTACATCATCTCTTATTCAGAGCTCGTCAGGAAGCATATAATAATCATCCGGTCGCGTAGCACGTACGCGTATCTCTCTCCCTCCCTCTCTCCTTTTTACCTCGCTCACGTTTGCTCCTCAACCACATCCTCTCAAAAAATCTCTTCAAGGGATTCGGAAGACAGAGATCAATGACATGTGCCTCGGAAACACTCGGATTAATTCTCAAAAGATTTTATTTTTTTCACGAGGTCAAACAAATTTTTTTCATTCATCAGGGGTATAGTATATTTGTGCCTTCTCCGTTTAATAAAGCCTTAAGCTGTATGCTACAGCTTATAAAAGATATTCGAATAATTACAAAATTCAATAGATCGTGCATCGTAATACAGAATATTGCGAACTGATTACAGATTTATTCAATGCCGATGAAAATTATGATGAACTTTATTGAGAAACTCTGTTGTTATGTATATTGTTAATTTATCATATTATTTTATGTGATTCAGTTTTACCGACAGCTTTGTTAGATATTTTTGCTACTTTTAGCACTTTAAAAAATGAGATGAACCAACAACTGATTCGCAATTTTTTTCTTCAAATTCTCAATTTTATCATGGCAATTGTTAAATAACATTCGGTGCCATCAGAGCGAGCCTCGAATAGAATCCGAGGCTTGGAAAACAAATAAAAGTAAGTTACATACTAAGCGCGTTCTTTGCACAAAAGCGCCGAAGAGACTTTGAGACCGGGACTGAGACTTTGAGACCGACCGCTTCCTCCGAATCTGCGTTTGTTGTGTTTTTGTCCGGAGAAAAGACTACGGCGAGAAGAAGCGAGTGCAAAGTCGTGTCCGATTTCTAGAGGCCCTGGGAATATCTCAATTTCGTCGCATGCGGAAACTCTGCGTTCTCCCTGCCCCCTAGTGAGGAACAAGAGAAGAAAGAAGTCTCCTTCCGCGTCGTCGTAGACGATAGCTCAGCGAAATTCTCTTCGCCGTGTATGAAATTTAAGAAAGCCCAGCCTCATTTATCTGTCTCCGAATCTCTCTTCCATCTGTCTCTGTTTCTCTCTCTGTTTCTCTCTCTCTCTCTGTCTCTGTCCCTGTCTCTCTCTCTCTGTCTCTCTCTCTGTCTCTCTCTCTCTCTCTATCTCTCTCAGGAATTAATTATTTCTCGAAAGCGAGAGACGCAAATTTGCTTCCGTATAGGTGGTAATAACTCATCGGTTTATTCGCAGGCGATTCGATTATTTGGCTGTTTCCCGTTATTTTCCGTTTCGCATGTCCTGCTTTCGGATTTCCTTTTAAAATGGAGAGTTCAAGACAATGTGTCTTTAAGGTCGATCTCGTCTGCGAAGATGAAGTAATACCGAGAAAGTATAACTTCGTGTATTCAACTTAAAAAAGCATACTCATTTTCAACTATTGGTGTTTTTGAAACATTATTGATAAATTTACCCGAATTAAGCTTTTGAAACTAAATGTTGAATCATTGCTTAAAAATTATGAATGCAAAAGATCATAAAGTTCGCATTCATAAGACACCAAGAAATTGATACGCGTACTTACGTTTAGCTACATAATTTTCTTGATATTTTAAATAATGTTTTGATTCATTTAAAAATAGATTAGACTGATATTGTTGATATTTTTATTTTAACATTTCTCAGAAGCTTCTTTATCTTAAATTTCATGGTCATGGAAGATAATCTGTAGGTTAGCCTTCTTCCGCGTGAGACAGTAAGTCAGCAAATTTTGTATTTGGATCTTTTAAATCTTTCCCTGAAATTCTTTGCAATGAATGAAAGACGAAATGAGATGTCGAACGAGATTCTATTTCGCCGTGCTGTCGTTTAATAAGAAAGGCGCTAATTTTGCCATTTTACAAAGAATCTTTTCGAATATTAATAAGTAATTCATTATTGTTCTCGTCAATATAATTCTAAAGATTCTACAAATTCAAATTGCTTTACAGCGTGTAAAAGAAAAGAATAGCCAAAGAAATTATAAATCGCATGTGAAAGTTGACATAGTATTTTTAAATTTAAGTGATGATTTAAGTTGATTTGTAGAGTGTAATTTGATAATATATCTGTAGTATCGCAGGTGTGACTATAAAATAGTAAAGAAGTTAAATAAAACTGTAAATAAGGTTTTGAATATTTGTCAGTTTAGTCATTTTCAAAATGAAAACGTTCTCTATAAAAATATGATGATCAGTTGATGAAATACCGGGGCTAATCGAATGCCGAGAGTGATTCTTATCCCAAACAATATTTGATTAAAGAAATGTTTTGGCATAAAGCAACGAGAAAAAGAGCGAAAAGCAAAAACGAAAAGAAAATGCGACATACGTCCGATTTAGGGGCTCGCGTGTTAGAAATCCACGGACGGTCATTAAACTGCAGCGTTGAGCACTTGGCATATCTAAGATTTAATTGAGGCTGAAGCATGCGTTGTTCAGATGAAAACGGGAACAACTCGCGCGATAAGAGAAGACTCTTGTTGCTGTGTTGTCATTGGCGCTGCTTCTGTCGTTGTGTAATTGTTGTTATTGGTAGTGGTGGTGACGGTGCCGGTAGCGTACACGCATGAGTGCACGCATACCATAAATCCGACAGCCACACTCCTAGCTGCTGGATGCAAGGACATTCAGACATCAAATAACGAGTTCCTTCCGAGTCTCCATCCAGGGGAGACACGACGGTTTTTTCCTCAACTGACACATACGAGTCAAGGTGCGATAATTACTTCATAAATACTCACTGCATGGCGCATTACTCCCGAAAATATTGTATTTCTCATTTCTTTCTCTGAAATAATTGGGCCAACTTTTCAAGCGAATCTGTGTGGGTAACCCATCGCGAGGACGCGACGGGCGACTCGACTCTTGTTTGGGTAGGTGGACGTGTAAATATCTCGGTGTACATGACGATCGAGAGATGAGACGTTGTTAGATGATTGCGATGTTTTCCTTCTTTGTTTTCAATTCGAGTTTCAAACACTCTTGTGGAAGATTTTCGAGTCTGACACGGAGAAATTTTCTTTCGTTTCGATACTCTCTGGCTGAGCTCGATTTTAAACACACTCAAACGAGTCTCTTGTTGTTTCCTTTTTTATTTCATTCTGGGACTTTGCAATTGAGGAAAAAAACGTTTATTATTAATTATTAGACACGTTAATAGTAATAATATTTAATATTACTTTTATTGCTGATACTCATGTAATTATTGCAAACACATTTCCTTTTGTAGAGGGATTTTCAACAAACGGCTTTATGAAACGAAATTAGATACGCGCGAAATGCATGCTTCTCAAATTCATAATTAAACTTCATCCAGATTATAGAGTAAAAGATTCGGTCGTAATATTATTTACGAATCGTTTTAGATAATTCGCAAGGTTTCATTATAAAAACAATTGCTCTATTAATAAATAAGTGTATCGTGCAAATTATCACTTATCTCAAACCAGCAACTATTATTTTTAAGAATTTTTCAAAAGAAATAAAACAATTTTTCCTTCGTGCATTTTAAATATAATCTGCAAATAAAAGAGTTGGAATAAAATTGTAACTGCATCTCACTAGAATATAACTCGTTTTACAATATCTGCAAGAATAATATTTACGATCACACGTTCAATTTATTAATTTCACTAAGAATATTTCACTAAATACAAGGAAATACGATACGTGCACGATATCATTCGTCAACTAAAACAAGAAGAAGAAGAAGAAGAAGAGGAAGAAAGGGTGGAGGAGGAAGGGGAGGAGGAGGAAGAGGAGGAAGAGGAGGAAGAGGAGGAAGAGGAAGAAGAGGAAGAAGAAGAAGAAGAAGAAGAAGAAGGAGGAGAAGAAGGAGAAAGAGAAGGAGGAGAAAGAGAAGAAGGAGAAGGAGAAGAAGCATTATTAAAAAAAAAAACGTACGTAAACGTGCACGTCGCATTTGCGGAACGAGGAAAAAATGTTGTCATGTTTGATGTTTGACATCCCGAGTTGAAAATGCAGAGCTGCTGCGTGTGCATTATCTATGGGACTCGTATCATCTCCCAGAGATTCATTACACACCTAAGATTGCATCGTTTTTAAAGAGTCAGATAATGCGAATGAAAACAACGAGAGTACAAGCGAGCAGGATAAACAAAGTGAGATGATGACATACGCGTTTGAGGATAGCCTCTTTTTAAGACGCGAGGTTATTGAATTAACCCGCCTCCCTGAGCATTCGATTTATCACCTGAGATTATAAATATCGATTCAATAAATAAGGCGCCCAATCGACTTTTCGATAAAGCTAATCGCTAATTGCTAATTGGCGTTTAATAATGCACTGAAAAACATAATTGACAGCGACATTAATTTGTTTGTTTGTTTGTTTGTTTGCTGCATTCATTACATGAATTCACAGCACTGGTTAGTATTGGTTATTATTAAATCATACAACTGTTATAAACTGGAGACATAAAACATGTGTCGATCGGAAAAATTTTATTTCCACTAAAGTGTTTAGATGAGGAAAAAAGAAGAATGGACTGAGCCTAGTTTACAAGAAAAGACAAAAACTTCCTTTGCAATAATAGAGTGTGTTTGTAAATGTTAGAAACATCGTGTTAAAAACAAATAGCATCCATAAAAAACTATTTAGTTGAGAAAACTGGTCCGATAAGAAGAGTTATTTTTTAAATAATCAAAAATAGAAAAATGATTGGAGTTTATTGAACAAATTTCAAGTGCTATTGCTTATAGCAAGAGACACTACAAAAAACATCTGTATTTATAATTAAATGATTTAATGTATAAAATAATTGAAAATGTAATTAAAGTATTGAACACCGAGAAAACATGTGCGATAATATTAATAATTGAATGACGACAATTTGCTTTTGTTAATAAGCCTTGTGTTTGCTTGAATAGAGCTGAAAATTAATTGAAAGAGCCAAGCGAAAGTAAAGCGTAAGAAATCCAAGATAGTAATAAAGCGTAATGCACTTGTAAAATGTAAATGAGGCTTATGGCATGTAATTATTTTCATAAGGACTGATTAACTACTAGAACTTTCTTTCATCCAGATACATGAGAGAAGGAACTTTTCCCAGCTTTGACCGTACGTAAATTAATGATTCGCGGCGGGCGGGGCCCACTTCCCAAGTACAATAGAAATTCGATTGAGTCGAGAAGAATCGATTGGAAAGGCTTGGATTCCGCGCAAGTTTATTTATTCATTCAGAGTGCTTTGGCTTAGGAGGCGCGGAGATGTATGGGCAGATCACCGCTCTTTGGCGTGCAAAACCGTGGAGGAAGAGAAGGAGGAGGAGGAGGAGAGAAGGAGGAAATGTAGAGGAGAGGGATGGAAGCCGATAGAAAGGAGATGGGGGGAGATGGAAGGAGATGGAAGGGACGAACGACAATCGTGGCACGTGCCTTACGGGAAAAATAATATTGTGTTTGAGCGATTTTCGAGCCTGTGTACCGGCCAGTAACACGAAACCTCGAGCCCTCGCTCACAGGCACAGACAAAGAAAAAGAAAAGATTAAGTGATTGCCTTTTAAACGATTAATCTCCAATTTAACAATTCTATAGCTTCGACTTCATCCTCTCTTTCCCCCCGCTCCGCCCAACCCCACCCCGCCCGCTTTATTCTTTCATGGACGATGATTCCTGTCCCTTTATTTCATCCCATCCATCTATTCTGATGCACTTCCGTATATTTGCATTCCTCTTATTATTTTTCATTTAGTTGCCCACCAGTTTTCACTTGGTATTCTTCCTGAAATTTGCTTTTAATTCCCATCTCGATTCAAACTTTTTCAAATATTTCGGTAAACTTTTTGCAAATTTATCATTGTTTTAAAGCCACATTGTGTACAACTACGTTCCTCAATCAATTTCAACCATCCACAAAAGTACATTATTACTACTCCGTACTGCCCATCACCACCAAATTGAATAAAACTAAATCTTTGGAGAGATTTTTTATTATAATAATTTCAGATCCTGTTTCTTTTTTATCATATTGAATTAGTCTTATTGTGACAACTAAGGGATAATCATTTAAAATAGATTCAAATGATGTACCGGATTTTTGACAGTCACCTTTAATTGGAAGTATATTATTATTTTAAACATTCATCTTATCGTAATTATAAAGTATTATGATTAATGGTATGAAAACTGATTCAAAGAAAATCGCCTTTAATTATATCTCTTTCATTTTAACGCATCAATATTATGGAAATTTAAAGGTGGTCTTTTAATATGTTTTAAAACAATTCCAATCTGCAGATCGAAATACTTGGAGATACGATCAAAATACGGTCAGATAAGTTTACACGGGATAATACTCGAAAATTTTTATTACATGGAAAATTAGCAATTGAATTGGAAAATATGAATTCACCAGATAAAAGGTATGTATGCTTGTTTAATGAACTTGTAAATCAGCATTTTCTGTACAGTGTTAATGCCAAAGCTGAAATATCAAGAGAATATCGGTGTTGTTTCGTAAAGCAAAATTACACAATTACTAAGACTGGTAAGTATCGATAAGCGGATAGACATTATTTGTTCGAATGTTTGGCAGTGCTGGAGTCGAAAATGAAAAAGAGAGGTCTGGACTGCCGTCCCACGGGAAAATGATGCCTCGGATGCTCGTTCAGAGACCCTGGACTTCGAAGCTCTCCGCTCCCTTTCTCTTGTTTCCTCCGTGTGTGCGCGCGGATGAATCACGTGCCCCTTCCGGAGTAAGCGTACGCACGCACTTGGCCGCCTCCGTACCTGGCCGTGGGTGCAGCTCGTTAGCTTCCCCGGTCCCTCGTCGCCCCCTCATCGCCACCCTCGCCATATCCCCGGGTGACTCACCAACTGCCATAATTTCAAATACGTCTGCGGGGATGGCAAACGCCGGCCAAATCTCTTTCCTCCTCTTCCCCTATAATTTTGTTGGTTTGGTGGAGGCTTGGCTCGTTTACCTTCGCCTTCCTCAACCTTTCATATCATCAAATATCGTTCTTTGCGCCGATGTCTTACCCACTTCCAACGACTTCCGTATTTTGTCATCCCACAATTTTTAATCTATCTTTTTCTAAAAGATTTCCCAAGTCAACTGACAATAATAAGCGATTTTCATGTTTTGCGTTATCAACTGTTTTTTAAATCAAACTCAATATACAATGATTTAAGTTTCATATCCTGCACCACGTATAAGCTGCATTTTAAAAATTAAAAACCATAGGATAGTATTATTTCGATTATTAAAATTTGATTTCAAAATTTTTGATATTATCATGAAATTGCGTTTTGAAATTACTAATGATTAATCGATGTGGGTCTCCCTGATATTGTCGAATCTGAATTTAAAGTTAATACCAGAGATTTTAAATCCGGCAGATGGTAAATCGATTATAGACGATATATTAAACATGATGTCTATTTTTATCTCAATTAGTTCCCTTTTTATTTTGCTATATCAGGTATGTTTCACTGTTACTCCAGCGCATTTTTCCTTCTGATTTCTTTTTTTAAAATAAATTTTTATTTACTTAGAGCGCCTAATTACGTTTATATATCAATTTGATCAAATATTAATAATTTAAAATTGTGGAAAATAATCGGTCACTTTTTTTTATATGAACCGAACCTTGTAATAATATAAAGTAAAGAATGTCTATCACTACAAATATTATTTCTTCGATATAACTTTGATGATAGATCAACATTGTTAGTCTTTCTGTATTTTTCTCTCTAATAATAAATAGATTCTTTTAATTGCTTATTTAAATAAATGATAATACATAATTTATATTATTTTTTGTATAATTTAAACAAATATAATCTCAATAATTGTTTCATTGAAATTTATCCAATATAATAATATATGAAGTAAATAATAAGTCTAAACTCATACATCTGGTGTACTCTACATAAATTCTAATAATATAAAGAATGTTAGACTATGTCGATGTATTTATCATAAGAACATTAAAATATAAAGGATTTAAAATAATCAACTGATAATTTTGATTATTAATCAGGATATCTTTTAAATTATTTTATTATCAAGCATCAATCACATTTTGTAAATTAAAAATCTTTCAATTTTCAAGTAATACTTTCGGTGGATTTAATCAAAAGATATCGTTCTTTTATACTCAAAATAGAACAAGCTATATTATTAACAACAAGAACAATAACAACAACAACAATAACAACAATAACAACAATAATAATAATGATAACAACAACAACAACAACAAGAACAAAAACAAAAACAAAAACAACAATAATGACATTAATAGTAATATTAATAATTTATGCCATAAAATCTATGATAATAAATAAAAGCAAGACTGAGAATTGCGTCACAAACATAAATCTTAATTTTGACTAAAACTTGAATCTATTATTTAACATTCATTTATTTTTCCTTACTTAATAATAAAATGTGTTCTATGAACAATAATTTTTTCAAATATTACATTTTTCATATGGAATGGAATAAAATTTTTATTTAATTATCTCAATTTATATTTGCGGAATTCAACAAAATGCGTATTAAAAATTGAATGTCTGGATATGAACAGATATAAATATTTTATTCATTATCGCAACTGATTTTGTTTACTTACCTGTCTTTTCAATTGGTTTGCATTTTAAAAAAACATATTTTACGACGTTTCTTTAATACGGTGGATTTCGAATGTTTTTATTCTATTTTTGGTCAATAATTTACAACAAACAGTTTTAAGTTAAAAAGAATTAAAAGACAACAGAAAGAAGTGATATGAAGACATTTCTGTTGAATTAAAATATTTATCCATAGAGAAACTTGTGTATAGTTTATATATAACGCAAATGTAAATCGGTGAGCTTACTTGTAGTCGATAGACAGAATATTAATGATTTCAAAAAATAAGTAATCTATAAGTGAGATATAGTGACGTCAACATTTTCACGAGATAACTGTGATGAGGAACAACGCTGACCTTGAAAAATGAGCAATAACTGTAAACAATGAGATAGAGCAGATGAGGCAGAAGCGGGAACGTTTGCAATCAAAAACAGTCCTCATAAATAAAATTAAAGGTTGCGTTGCTAAGAGGGCAGAGTGCGGATGCAAAAGCTCGGAAGACAATCAACAAAGACTTACTCGTGCCGGCGTGTAGGAGTAGGTCGACCAGCTTCCCCAGGCAGTTCTCTCGTCGTCCTCGGCTACGGTCCACCTCGAAGTATTAGCGAAGGACCGCTGCATCCGTATCCGTGACTCCCGGGATGGAACTGAGGCGACACGGAGACCTGCCGAAGATGTCGCAACGGAAACAAACGTGCCTCTCTCTTTCGTTCCTCGTCCTACTCACTCTGCTCCAATTATTGGCCAATGAGGCGAGTGCCCTTTGGCCCGGCCCAACCCTTTCTTCCCCAAGTTTCTCAACCCTTCACCCCGCACCCCCAGAATCACCTTGCAATTTCAAGCGATCATCCCTTCTTTTTCCGCGCTTTCGTTTACTCAGCCATCCGAATTAGCCTCTCGGTCTAGTGTCCAGAGCAATAACCAAGACCTTCTCCCTCGGGTCAACGGAGCTTCAAATTTTTTCAGGCATACCTCGGACCTTGGCTTTGTGTCTCTCATTTGCATCAACTCGTAAAGCTCCTTTCTATTTGACTTCTATTATCTTCCCCTCCCCTCATTGCCCCCTCTCACACTGTCGCGCTCTTTTAACGTCAAGATTTCATTTCTTTTTTCGTTAATGATACGTTTGCTGAATTTATCAATTATCAATTTTTAATTATATTCTTTGCGTCCTTTTAAATGTTCGCTGTTTACTGAAATATTCAAATTTTACATTTTGGCTGTTTATTTTTTCAGTTTAATGTGACATTTGTTGGAAACCGTAATTTATATAACGGACACTTAAATATTCTTATAGTTTTCAAAGATTCATTTAAATACGTATTCCAACTACATACATTCCATGGTTCGATTATTTTTTTTTTAATTCAATTGAAAATGCAATTTTTTTATTATCAGAGTTAAATGAATGTGTAAGTTATAATTATATTTTTAAAACAGTATAATATCTAGTTTGAAACATTTGTAATAATTGGTAAATTTCATTCGCGTAACCTCGAAATGCACATGCAGGAGCCAAAAAAATGCTCGGCGGATTCTATGATTCAACGGTAGTTACCACCGGGGTAAAACGGTCATTCGTTTTACGTAGCAGCAATGGTTTCAGCCGTTTATTTCACCGAAGATCAATTGTAAATTTATAAAACGATGAAATTACTGCAAATGGCGTTAGATAACTAGATAAGATGATTGTGGGGAAAAGGTTCAAGTCCAGTAGTCCCTGGATATAATCTCGTAGAATGAAAGATGATAGATTTTCGAATGCGAGTGAGAGCCGTCACGGTGCCGCTGATAATAGAAATGTGTTTGCCAAACGATAATGCGACTAAAAATAGTTTTCGCGAAACGGCGAGCAATACGATTTATCGCGCGCACCGGCACAAGGAGAATCGAGTCGTTTATTTTTTTTCTTTTTCACCCGTTCCCAGTTCTTTTTAACCTGTTCTACGGTGCTCTCGATAACGACGCGCTTAGAGAATAATTTTTTCTAACTGCATGAAACAACGTGACTCACGGTACAAAAAGTATAAAACAGCGTCTTTTTTAACTGCTTTCGGTTATCTTCTTCGCAAGCGTAGCATATAAAATAGCACTCGAAAGAGTTTTAGCTTATAAAAAAATGTAACGATCACTATATCTCTAGATATTAAAATCAGTCATGAACAAAAATAAGTTTACTCTAATACATGGGTGGAGATTACGCGTCGACGCCACATTGTCACTTTACTTTTCACTCCGTCACTTTTCTGCGTGGCGAAATTTTGAGAATGCATAAACGAGTCTAGATGAAAGGCACTAGATTCGATTGGTAAACCTGTCCCTTCCTCTTTTGGCTTCTCGATGGTCAAAAGACCCAGCAATTAATAGGAGGAAAGACTCTTCCCGTTGTCTCAATAGTCCGAGTCCTCGATAACTCCCGCGAAACTCGGAGTTTTTCCGTTCGGTTTTCCGGAGTTATCGGGGTGCTCGCGCGCCTCATTGGACGATAATCAATAATCAATAATCAACCCCTTCCGTCAACAAACGTTCGTCTGTTCGCCAAAGCGTCACCAAACTTCCGGTGGTCCTTGAGATCATCAAGGCACTATCGCTTAGAGATGAACGCGTGCTGGGTTGCGAAAGATCCGGTTCGGCTCCGAGGGCTGAACCGACACCGAGATGAGTAGGGAGGGGCGTGAGACTCGAGGATTGGTCTTGGGCCATGGACCAATAGCTTCGCGCAGTCTCCGACTCTGCCCATATGGCCATCAAGTGTCACTTGTTGTTCTCGACTCTCGGCGGTCACTCGCCTTGGCATTTCTTTTTCTCGGACTTTTCGAAGGGAGAAGTAAAAAGTGAATACATCATCCAAACGTAATATTTTACAAATTCAAAAAACTTATCAATTTCTTTTAGACCTTGTTTGTCTTCGTTTTTTTTTGGTTTACTCACGTCAAGAATTATTTGCAATCTTGATACAAATTTGAGTACTGTAATTAAAATCTATTTAGCGTGTTGGGGAATAAGTAAGGAGAATCTTTGATAACTTAAAATAGGTTACACCCTCCATCATTTAATATTGTACCTTACGTATTATTAACAAGTCAACTTTTTTGTGTACGTCGAATTATAATGGAATATTGATACTTTTATCGTATAGGTGGAAACTTACACGTATTATTATAAGTTTCATAGAATTTCGAATATAATAACGAGAATTTGTAGTCACGTTCAGGGATAGACTAAATTCACGTAATGTAAAGGGAATAGATAATTTATTTTAGATACTATTCAAACTTTTTTTATACAAATTAGTAATTTGCGTGAAATTACTTTGTCGATCGTTGAAGAATTGAAAGTCGAAGGAAAGATCCCACGCAATCAGTTTATCAACTTTATTAAACATATCACTACAACATTAATGACATTCGGGGATGCAATTGTACTAGTAAATTTATCATATCTAAATCGAGGCAACATTGTTTAGTTACCACAAATAAGGATACTTTATAGTTTTAGCAAAGTTCTTTTTTTCAAGACTGTAATTTTCTTAATTTCTTGCTTTCGAGTCTTTATAAAGTGCGTAAAGTACACAATTCATCCAAGCATGCAGCAAACGTATACTTAGTTTTAAAATTTCATGTAAATGCCATGCTAATCAGGTTTTAAAAGATTGAATATTTAAATTTTAGCTCATCTCCCTTTCTTCAAAACTCGTATCTCGTACTCGGTCGCGAATTCAATCATGCCAAGATCAAAAACGATTTGAGCAACGGATGGAGGAGGTGCCGGACGCATATCGTTGACTTTGATTTCGATGATTCATCGATACTCAATGACATCCTGTGTTTTTGTTATCCCTAAAAAACGAAAGTGATTACACCTGTTTGTCAACTTTAAAATGCATGAAAAAAGTACGATTAGTGATGTGACAATGACACCTCTTTACTAAACACCGGAGGCGCGATATTTTTACCCAAAAAATCACTAGATCTTGTGTTTTATCCCTAACGTTTTGGATAGAGAACAAATATTAGCAGGTAAAGGAGAACGAGTAAATAATAAAATAAAAGAGCCTATAAAATATAATATAAATGTAACAAAATAAAATGAAATAAAACTACCTCCTCATTTTAATTTTTCATTTGCTCGTTTATTTTATAGTTACTCTTACTCATTTTTAAATATCATTTTTAATATCAGCATTCATTTTTAATTTCGATAAGCCTTCCTTGCTGTAGCATTTATAAGTATTTTTGCACAATACAGATCGAAGTTCATCTTAAAATTGAAAATAAAAATATTTAATTTTTTTTTTAAATTTAAATCCATGTATTTATTATATTTAAAATTAGGAATTAAGAAGGATGTTGAATTTTGGTCTAATATATTTTGAAATACTTTTTTCTTTGTTTTATTTTTGTTTACACATAAAGCCATCATCAAATTGTTCTAAAGTACTTAATTAATATTTGTTTTATTAAAATTACGTTTATAAAATATATTTTTTAAACTTCTCATTATTTTTAGCTCATTTAAAATGGATAATTTTATTTTGTATAAATATGATGGGTAAGAATAATTTAAATGTTTAAGTGAAATTTTATTAATTTATTTATTATATATTTTTAATGTTACAGGTTTGTATATATTTAAAATGGAAGTATGTTTAATATTGAGTTAATCTTCAAGTACGTTGTCGGATAGCTCATAGAGTCTGTTTAAATGTACAAAATAAACTTATTGAAATACGTTACATTCAAGTATATGGGTCATTAGAATACCAAGTAGAACTAAGATAAATGGGCCATGACTCAACAATCTTGTTTTTGCTTTAATGCCACAAATGCTTTATTGTACATTAAAAAATTATTATATATTATATAATTCCACAAATTTTAAGTGAAATCTCCTTGAACAATGCCCACTTACCAAAAGAATATCCGACTTGTCGGTAATACTTTTCTCATAGTTGTCCTAGTCCACGTGCATAATTTCTTCCTCTTGAATTCTAAAATTACAATTGTCTGATGTGCTGGCTTGATTACAATGCAAACTATTCATGTATACGTACTATCCATCTTTTTTTCGCTCCTTGACGTGGGTCATACCTTCCGCTTCTAGTTCTGTAAGGTCTCCAGGTAATAGAAAACCCATCGAGTCTTCTTTATTTGGCTCCTGTAGAACCGGCAGCTCTGTTTTCTTGACACCTCGACCGCCCGCGGTCAGTTTGATTGTACACTGGTTCTAGAGAGATGGTCAGTCTTTTCTAAATCATGTCATAACGAACTTCCATCTGACCATATCTTGTGCCAAGCGCAGACCGCTTTTAGCTTAAAAATACCTGTTTATTTTTAAAGTTGTCTTTTTTGATTCCTTTAATCGTTGACCTTGTGACTTTTCCACATTTACTTGTTCCAACTAACACAATTTCCGAGCTTTAAATCCGATTTTCATCAAGAGAATTTATAAAATTTTCTATACAAGTCACCATTAGGATGAAAGATTATTAAAGCTTGGATGTATTTTTAATTTAATTAAATAAAATATTATTATTTATGAAAACAAAGTATAGTTTTATAAAAAATTTAAATTATTTCAATCTGTTTTTTTAACTGTTTGATATATATTTGAATTTATATATATTTTTAAGTATTATTCAACAATAGTATTGTTCGAATGAATGCAAATTACTTAGCTTGTCAATTTCAAATACATTTAGAATAAATGATTATGATTTTTTAATTTCTTGTAATTCAACTCAACATATATGCATAAATAAAATTTATTATGCTATTAAATTCACATTTTCTGTCTTTAGATTATGCTAATTAAGTAAGAAAAATATTTTTTAATAAAAAACATCACTATTCACAAGGGTAATATATTTGAAGAGTGCTGATGATAATTTGAATACACAATACAATTTTTTCCGTTCTGTAAAAATGCTATTAAAAAAGCAAAGACTTTATTTAATTTATTATTGACAGTAACATTTTTTTGTAAAATAGATCAATTTAATATTTAGGAGCAAACTTTTTGATTTTCGTGTTGACTTAGATGTAAAGAAATCTTTAAAGCTGATTTTAACTTGCTTGAAAAGTACAATGAGCAATTTTAAGTGCAACAATTGTATGGATATTATTATAATATATATCAACAAGAAATTATCTGGGTCTGTGTAAGTTATAATATAAATATTGTGTTATTATTAGTACTAGGAGTTTCCATTAATATCAACATATTGGTTTACGATGTTGAGAGGGCGATTGTACACTTGAAGATGAAGAAAGGTTATCAATATCCCGACCATAAAAGTATTAAATAGCGATCGAATCAACGATCGACCGCATAACTATAAATAATGAGCCAGAATTGGTGATCCATCTAATAATCCTACACATGCGTTTAATTTACTACGAGATAAATTGCTGTTAGCGAGGCACAGGTAAAAGATGCTACCTGGGTGCCCCTCCGGGGCCAAATTAGTATCGACCCTCCCGGGAGATTTGGTCGCGCGCCCGTGCGAAACAGAAGAACCGGATTCTGGGGTGCCAGTGCGTGGCTGGACGCACACGTGCACAGGGTCGCGGGTTCAGAGTGCAAGGTGCGCGTGACCAGCCATCGAACCTTTGTCCTCTAACCCTAGGGTCACGCAGGTACACCAACCGACCCGCAGCTCCATTTAAATGGCCTGCTTTGCATTCCATGTATTGCTCGGGTCTTATGTATTCTTGGACTCTTCTCGCCGTTGCAGATCATCCCTGTCCATTTCTCAACCTTTTTTCTCCCCAGTAGCCTTTTTATGTGAGCACGGTACACTGGTCGCGGATGTGAGTTTGACCGTTGGTCGACTTACCTGGGCGGAGCTTCGCGACTGATGTATCGTTTCTTACAGCTACCACGCACGCCCTGTCGCGCCCCTTCCTCCAGAAGATTCGCACTTCAAGGAAGCGAAATGCATATTTATCTCCGGTTACTTTTTATCGAATGGATTTGATATCGACGCACCTTGTTGAGCAAGGGACGGCGGTGTATGTTCGAATGAGCAAGATGCTGTGGAGGATTCGTTCCTTTTGTCATCTTCTCAGGAACTAAAGTTCATCTATTCTCTGTTCTCTTTTTTGTTTATTTTTTTTTTCCGGCCATTATGAGGGATGCCATAAAAAAGATTACGATTGTTTAAATTGTAAACCTCGATGCATGCTTTTATACGTGTGTATATTAAAATGATGCTTAGAAAAATATCTTTTGATTTGCATTTTATTTTAAGATGTCGAACTTTTCTTGCAGTATATGTACTTTTTATAAATTTTTTTTTTCCTAAGGTGAGATTAATATTTATAAGCAATAAATGCAATGAATACAATAATAAATTAGCAAAAACACAAGTTTCATCGTATTGTTTTTATTAATTTAAAAAACAAGATTATCTATCATCCATAAATGTCAACCAAAATTCAACAAATTTTTAGATTCCCTTTACTTCTGGTACTATTTTTTTTCAAAAATTTAAAATAAAATTTTCAGTTTTAATTTGATTAGTATGAACTACTAAAATAGTCATTTTAAAGATTCATACACAAAGAAATGATGATACTACAAACATATAAGTTTCACAGGTCTCTAGCAGTGACGTAATGCTAATAAGATCAGTTTTATCAACGGTTTGAGATGTAATAGGAATGGATCTAGAATAAAAACTAGATAAGAAATAACATTGCACTCGGAATTCTGAGTAATGTCTGGTCATACAAGAATTGAGTCTTTGCCTTGGTTTTCTCGCTCTAGCTCTTAAAACCGTTAGCCAAGAATCGAGAGACCTAAAGCAGTGCAACGTAACTTCTCGAGAGAACTTGATTGCACATTTCTAACGGAAACCTTTTCGGAAAAAGGTACACAGAAACTTGTATCAGGCCAAAAATTGGCGATGAAGGATAAATTCCGGCGGACCTTCGTGATTGGTCGAGTCATCCAAAGGGCAGACCCTTTTCTCGAAGAGAAACCGTTTTTAATCGAGGCGCCCTCGTTTTAATTTCTCCACTCTCCTTGGGCCAGTGACTGACCAAAGTCCAGGAGGTGGGGATAAAATTCGTTGCTCTAGTTAACAAAATATATATGAACAAATCGAGGGTAACAAAGTTCCATCTAGGTGAGGTTGTGTATAATGGATATCGCCTTGTCTGATATCGCATGTTGATTCGCGGACCATGTGTACCCTAGTGACGCGGTGAAGGATAGTAGTACTGGTGGCTCTGTTTCACGAACAGTTTGGATTTCAATTTTCGAAACGTCGGAAGGGATGTAATCCGAACGATATGTTTGTCACTTATATTTCGTCGTATATTCTCATATTAATAATCACAGTGTCTTGGGCCATCGGAAGCATAAAGTTTCCTCCAGTTTCCTCTTTTCCTTGAGTTTTCATTTTTGTACAGAAAAAAAAAAAAAAAAAAAAAAAATTGAAATTGCATGAAAAATATTGCACAGAATATTGCCATATTTATTAATTCTTGAAATAATAACTCGTGATAAACTCATAAATTTTAAATGTAAATAAAAGTATTTTTAATATTAAATCAATTTAAATAAATTATAATAAATTGCAAAGTAAACTTAATGAAATAATTTCATCACAAAACATAGAACATCTACACGATTTATTAATTTTTAATAATCTGTAATACTAAGAAAAAGCACAATATCGTTGTATTTTATTTTGTTAAAGCTTATTTAAATAATGCTTTGACATCAATTATCTCAGGTCAAAATTATGTGTCGTGTTCCTAGCATTCACAATTTCTTAACATGATTGTTATGTCTTTGAAATGCGTCTTTCTTGAAGTAATAGTTTCATGAATTGCATTTATAGTCAGATAAATACAAAAATATTTAAAATCTTAATGTTCAAAACTGTGCAGTTAAGATGATAAAAAAGTAGTAATACTGTTTACATTTTTGTAATTTACTTTTACGGGCTGAAACGACAAATTCGAGTTCTTTATATTTTATACATGACTTGACAATAAGAAGAAACTAAGCGATGAAAGCTCAATACGTACTTTTATTAATAATACTAATGAAATTCAAGTCAACCTTCCTCCACGTTTAGCTCTACTTCTCCAACACAATGACATACATGCACTTTGTTCGAGGTCAAAGTGTAATTTTTGCATGAAAACATCGAGCGGCAACAATACGCACACGTCAAGGCCGCACATCCCTTAATTCTCTCTTTCTCTATCTCTCTCTTTCTCTTTCTCCCTACTCCCCTCCTTCTCTCACTTTGTCTTTTTGCCCATGGATTCCCATGAGACCTCTACGAAATGTCATTAACGGTCAGTCCTGGGCTATGCAAGCATTAATCGCACCCAAAATGCCCTAATAAACTCAGTGAACCTTTCCCTTTCCCACCTTCACGTACGAAGCAAGAGATTCTTTTTTTTTACTTGATCTGATTTAAATAGGTCCCTCTGCTTGGCATTGCATACACACTCCTGCTCCAGTGTACATTGACCGACGACGGACACTGTCCAGGTACAAAATATTCTTCCCGTGAAGGAAGAGGCTTGCAGAGGAAAAAAACATCCTTGACTCAGGTACGCGAAAGAGTCCTTAGATCCATGGGAAATTATTTTCTGGCTATCCACTGACCTTCGACTGACCATTTTGGCTTCACGTTGGCCACCGTGGATCTTTCTCGATCTCTCACATGGTTAATGCCGCTGCAGTCCTATTTCTTGACGTTTTCGCAGGCTCTTTTCATCTCTCGTTTTTCTGGATGTAATACCGAAGCCAGCCGAATTGACCCATCTCTCGTGATTCTGTGGCCTTATGGTATCGAAGCCTCATCTTCGAGCATATATTTTCACATGCATCCGCATGTAGCAAGTATTATTTACAGTTGAACTCCCCTTGAACTGAAGCTACTGTATTGTTACTTTTATTTAAAAATGCACGACTGACCAAACGACAGATGCTTTTTTAAATCGAACTCGGGTAGCATCGATAAAAAAAAAAGATCGAAAATGCTAATTGCTTAATTTTTTGCCATTACTCTTACTATTTAAATTGATGTAAATTCTTAGTTCATGATGATAATTATTAATTGCGTTAAAAAATAGCAATTTACATATAAGTAAGCAAATTTTGTAAGCAAATATAAGTAAGCGAAAATTTTGCGGTTGCACAATTGTATTGCAATAAACAGCATTTCGGTTTTTCAATATTTTGGTAGAGCGTCATTTAGTAGAGGTGTTCTCAAATAATTCAATATTTTATATGAATTTTGTAAAGCTAGAGCATTCGAGCAACTTTCCCGGTCAATTAACGAAATAAACATAAATAAAATGTATGTTAATGGTTATGGGTGTACAGTGAAAGTGAAGTATTGTGAGGGTAATTTTTAGGGTTCGGTTAGTACCGAGCGCTTTGATGTATGCAAAGTACCGAATGACATCGGTGATTAGTCGACGGGAGCGACGTTCGCTTTGCCATGAGAGGAGGGAATGAACGTCAATAACAGTAGTTGGATTTGTTGCTGCTCGCATTGTAATCATCATCGTCCTGATTAGCTGCGGATACTGCAATTAGTGTCCGCTCCCCAAAAAGCACATGGGCCGTGCGACAGGTCGGATATTTCAAGCGACTCCGAGAGCTCCGGAGGTCTGATAAGGAGGACGAGCTCGGGTTGAGCACTGATAATTCACTTTCTCACGGATTCGGGTTGGACGCTGGAGTTATCGGTCACTCGTCTGCACGTGAACTTCGCCCCGCCATCAACGTGCACGTGTATTTACTGCGTGGACACTCGCCGGAGCGTTTCGTTTCCTTCCTTTCCCCGCAGTAAAATTTGTTAAAACACTTGAATACTCAAATATCTTCCCTATCGCGCCTTTTCACCAACGCTTCCTACCTCCTTTGCCTACCTCTCTACTACTATCAGACTCGTTTTGTGGCATGTTTTTGGCTTTTACACTCGTGCCCAATTATTCGAGAGCAAAAAGGAAGCGTCGAGGATTCGAAGATATCCATATTCGCTTTAACGATAATTAAGTTGCTGATTAAACTGACAAAAGAAAGTGCTTAATTAAATTAAGCGTACTTGATTATTGTATTATATTTATTTTTTTTTTATATTAGTTCGGAGTTTAAATTAACATTTTAGTGCTTGGATTTTTAGTGTACCCAATATCCGCATAAGTAATTGATTTAGTCTTAATTTTATTTGTACGATTCACATTTTTAACGGGAATTGTAATTAAGGTACTTACAGCTTTAATTGCTAAATTAGTTTATGAAATAATTCGATTAAATGTATATATATTTATAAATATGATACAAACGCATACGATGATTTAATGACACAGTTTAATTGGCAATTTTATAAAAAAAATTGGATATAATAAATGAAATTCGTAAATTAATATTTGTTTTTTTAAGGGTAAAGCACAATGAATTTAATATTCAGGTTAAAAAATAAAATAGTAACTAATATTTGCTTTTAAAAATAATCCGAATTGTTTGTGTTCTAAAATATAATTGTCAGAGTGAGTAACTTCTTCCATTATTTTTATCAATGTAAATGAAGCAAGCAGAATCTCTATTAGAATAATTACTCAACATAGATATTGTACACAATTTAATGACGGTAACCATATTGTGTAATTTAACGTGCAAATTGCCTTACGCATACCAATTCACATGCAAAGTAATATCTTTTTCGAGTAAAGTATATCATTAAATAACGTCTAATCTGAATGAGACGTTGCGGATGTACTCAAAATTGGTATCGCAGTGTTTGTCGATCGATTTTTACCTGTTATTAGCAATTGATTTGCGAGTAAACACCGAGTCAAACTTTGAAGAAGGTAATACCTGTCGACAAGGTCAAAGTTTTCAGTTAGGAGTAAGAAAAAATCGCGTACGATGGCGCGCAACAATTGCAATTTGCGAGTCGAATAGAGTATTGCTGATAAATTTCGATTAACATAAATTTAGTAGAGTGAGACGTCAGGTGTGTAACCTCCCACTGATTAACATACGCTTCATCACCGGGCGTCGACGTTGTCGTCGAAATCGGCGTGGTGGCCTCGTGAATCCACTTTAGGTACCGGGGAATGCGCGGAGAGCACTTTTGTTTTATCGGTTGAAAGGTGTGAGTGAGAGAGAGAGAGAGAGAGAGAGAGAGAGAGAGAGAGAGAGAGAGAGAGAGAGAGAGAGAGAGAACTTTTGGCGAGACTTCCTTTTCCTGTCGCACCAAACGTACGAGCTCGAGTCGGGGAGTGACTTTTTCACCGATCTTACGCATAAACGAGTACTCATCCAAGCCATGAAATTTCCTCGAGCTGAGCAAATATCACGCAATTAAAGGCAAAAATGACGCAAGTACACGTTATTTGTTTTAAGTAAAGTTTCCATTTTGTTTGAACGAGGTTATAAAATTATGTCTATCTCACACCTTTATTAAAGATTTTTAAGTAAAAACCTGATTTTTAAACCATATTTCATGATATACGGGTTTATATATTATAATAAATATATAAAGTTTGTAAATTAAAAAATTTTTATACTCATATATTTATATATACTCGCGTGTGTAATAATACATACACAAATCATGTCAAAAATAAATACTACTCAATGTTTACGTACTCAAAGAAAGTTAATATTTTATATTTTTATGGTTATACAATTAATATATTTCACACAAGTGGAATAAAATAGAAAAAAAATGAGTATCAAAATGAACTAGAATAAAAAACAAGTTGATATTATAAATATTACAAGTACAAAATTATATATTTATATAAAAAAAAATTTCTATATTTCTAGATCAACTCAATACATCTATTTAAATTGCTGTATTAAACACGATCAAGCAAATATGTAGATCAGCAACCGTTAGATTTTTGTGCCATTGATCAAGATAACACTATTACCCCGATTATTTAGTATACCAAATTTATTTTGTTTTTAAATTGAGATTATTAAATTAAATTGACTCACTAAATTTAGAGAAACGAATAAAATTTTATGCCGGAAATAAATCGCTGCACATTGCTGTCTCATTGGTCTACTAGAAATTCAATAACATGATTCTAGCTTCTAAATTAGCCTTTTTAGTCAAATTAATTTCCTCTTGTAATCATTTTATTTTTTGTAAACGGAAAACACATCGAAACCAATGAGAGGATGATTTTTTTTTCATTTTTTTGAAACAAAGCATTTGGTCCAAAACAACGAACATCAAGTAGAGTAAGTAAAGAGAAGAAATCAGAGTAACAACAAAGTAATAGGTTTTTCAACTTAGATGTCAGAGTTGAAAAAAATCGACGCCAAAATAACCGAAGATGACGACGATGCCGAAGTTTTGACGAGGTAATGACAGAATAATAATAAAAAAAAGTGTTTTCACGAACTGAAACGTCGAATGGAAGAAATAGTCGACATCATCTTTGTGTACACGTTTTTTTATGCGCAAGAGATGAAATTCGGAAAGTTTTTTGGTTGGTTCGACGAATGGCAAATTTGCCACATTAAGCGAAACGAGATATCGTATAAAAATTGATAAAATTTATCTTTCCGTACTTACATCCTCTAATTACACATTTTCCTTGACTTTAATTATTAAATGTCCCTAGTCGTAACAAAGTTAACTTTTCGAAGAATATAGTAACATAATTAAAACTTTTACTCAAACACTAACTACTGAACGGACACTACTCTCATCGATGTTATGCAAAAAATGATGTTTTTGTTTCGTGATTTCGATTATTTTTTTATACTTTTTTACATTTGAAATCATTTTTTCATTTAGATTTTGTGTTTATTAAAAGATGATTAAATTCATATCGTCTTTAAAATCAGTTAACAACAACAAGGTTATTTTTAATTATTAGTTAATATATCCGCATGTTTGCCTTAGTAAGTATTAAACTCATTGACTGATCGTTACAATTGTGGTAGATTTCCTCTGAATAATATGTAATTATATAATAAAGAACCAGAGGATTAAAAAATCACAAAACTAGGTTTATTTTTTTAACACGTAACATAAACATTTATTATGTGTTCAATATAATTATGGATGGAGTGCATCATCATATTTATTATTAAATTCTCTTTCTAGTAAACGTTAATTTTTCTTTTATGTTCTATTTAAATTTATCATTAAATAGAATGATATTTTATTTTGCACTTTTATACAAAGGCTGGAGTACATTGGATTATTATGAAAAAAGGTATTATAATAGACAACAAATTTTATATAATTGAAAATATTTGTACATTTTTTAGTTTGTATAATTTTAATATTTTTAGGTGAAAAGTAAATTTTTTAAAAATTCTTTATACGTTATCTATCCAACTTTTAAATAAATAATTCTAAACATTATTCATGCAAAGTCGATTGCTTGTAACTTTTTGATAAAACGTTGAGAAATTTGGAATAATTTGCATAAACAAATATTTATTGTCAGGAATGAAAGAATATTATCCTTTTTGGATTTTATAAAATTATTAAATATTATTATTAGTAGACCGACGATTCATCGAATTTGTTTTTCATCCTTGTCATGATTTTAAGTATTTAAGATGAATTAATTATTCATGATGATACGAAAGCATAAGAATAACAATAGAATGCGAATTTTAATATAAAACAGAAGATTTACTGTAACCAAAGTATCTTAATTACAAGAAAAGTGGAAAATTAACTGGAATTAAATTTTCGGATTGGTAAACAAATTGTTAGCTCTTCAAGCTCTTGGATGGAATAAAAAAAAGTAGACAGATAGACGTGCGTCGTGGAAGGACTTGGGAAATCGATTTCCTCGACCCCGTGAACGTGAAATAAATAAAAGTACATCGGTAGCTTCGGGACATGCACTTGGAGTCAGGATGGCAGAGTCGTTTTCTTCCGTACTCGCTACGCCACCCCCGATGATAACCGAGGCGGGACGTGTCAAAGGTCAGCTCGAACAATCACCCGCGTGGGAAGCCCGCGTCTACTTGCATGCGATAAGTGTGCAGATGCGATGCAGCCGAGGCCGAAGGAAACCCGCTTTTTTCCGTTCCCTTCCACGTACATATATTTATTAACTGTTCACGACAGTTTTTATTCGAACTTTCTTCAGCACGACAATGCAACCAGAGTAAACTACTGCCAGAACAATAATTTTCAAAGAAATCTACGACGTACTTTATGATATGGCGCTTAAAGGCTTTATAGATTACATTTATTTCCTACCAGTCGTACAAAATTAAACAGACGTTCCTGTTTTATGCGAATTGTAATGAATAAAACACAATCCCCTTTGATTTACACTTATATTGGTGTACTGTATTTTGTATTATAATATATTTTTACTGCTCGATAAAACCTTGAGCAATGATAAAACTGAGGTGATTATATTGGTCTTCAGAATTGTATGTGAGAATTAAAAAAGTGACCTCTAGAAAAAAATACCTCCTCCACTCTAAAAAATGCTTTATTTCCACTTTACCCACGTGTCATTCTAAACATTTCATAATAATTTACGAACATCACGAACGATTGATTATTCTTGTAATAAACTTACGTGTAAATGTGCGTATTGCATTACTATGTATTTATTATAAAAAACAATTAATTAGTTAACATAATATTTATGTTGAAAATTAATTTTTATTTTTGAAACATTTATTCTAAAAGAAAAATATTTTTTAACAAAAAAAATGACCAATAGAATGACCATTACAACCAAAAGATATATCTGCATTTTTCTGAAAAACTGTTTCAAACTTTTTCAATCGATATTTACTGAAGATTCAAGGTAAACGTAAATATTTTATGATCTTGTTTAATTATTATCAATTATTTTAATGTGTTAAATAGTTGAAATACTCTAACAAAAAACCAGATTTAAAAAATAAAAATTGATTAATATGAAAATTATTGTAAGGTAAATTAAATTAAAGCTAAACATCGAGTAATTGTTATTTAATAAATTATTAAAATTTTTGAATTTTTAATTGTCGTATGAAAAAAATGTTTATAAGCTTCGATAAAAAATGACTTATACGTTTAATTCATCTTTGAACAGAATGCAGTTATTTACATAAAGGATAAGCGTGTATAATAAAAATTTAATATAAAAATTACAAAATTAGACAGAGATCTATATCAAAGATGAAAAAATGCATTTCATCCAGTTATTAATTATTAACCTATTGGGTTCATATTATTGTGTATTTATGTCTGTTTGCCGTATGAATTGGCACTTGTAACATGTGGAAACCACGTTTTGATAAATTGTATGAACTTGGCAAGCATAAAAATAACACAAGTAGTTAATGATTTCATAGAGCAATCGTACACTGCCATAAATATTATTGTTACGTGTATGTTTGTATGCTACGAGATAAAAATAGCGATAATGCGATGAAAAAAAGCTGTCATTTCATTTGTATTCGATATTTTAGAGTAAAATTTGGAAAGATAGTTGTGTGTGCTCCACAAAATCGACCTTGAAAATGAATGATTCAAGTCGCATGATCGGAGTTGCATAATTGCCACTAATTCAGAATCTGGTGATTCCAAAAATTCGTCTTTCATTCGTAACCTGTGACTTCTGTTTGTCTCGTCATTCGGTTGTTCCAAAATCCGGGACTGCGCCCAAAAATCAATGAACAAACTACATCCGAGACACGGGTGCTGTCCCTCGAAAAAATTCGGAGAAAAAGAGCCTCCCCTAACCGCCTGTGATCCAGTACAAGTGATTCCGTTGAAAAATGCCCCGATCGATCAACAGCGTCCAACTTCATTTCCGTCTACCTCTCCAGGGGTAGAAAAAGCCACCCTCGCGTCTCTCACCTCCCCCCCCCGCAGCGGTCGCTAAGCGTAAAAATAAAAAAAGAAGAGCGCCTCACACGCACGCACACACAAGTCGTCATCTCGAGCCGCATTATCGCCGCGGAGGTGGTAATAACGCAGGTGTTCGCCCTGTCCTCAATAAGCGTGGGAGAGACACCAGCACTTGTAGGACATTGCGACTCTTGGCTTTGGACGTTTATTTCTACCACGAAAGAGATGGGGACAGAGACAGGAACAAGAGAGGTAGAGAGAGAGAGAGAGAGAGAGAGAGAGAGAGAGAGAGAGAGAGAGAGAGAGAAGGGGGGAGACCCTCGTCTGTGTGTGCGCGCATTCGCTCACTCGGTTGCCATGGTGACACGTGGAGAAAACACACGTAACCGCGAGCCACCCTCTTTGCTCTCACCCTTTTACTCTCACGGCCACGTCGTTACCTTTTCGGCAAGGTGAATCAGCCATAAAGTCAATTTTCTCTCTCAATTGATGCTATTTTTGACGCTATTTTAGTGGGGGTGAAACGTATCTGAAGCAACAATGACCTGGAATGAACGGAACCCATACAGATTTCGATAACTTGATCATTATCTTATTTTATTAATTCCTAACTTTTGAATCGTACTTTCTATCACATGCTGAAAATAAGGTAGTAAGCGTTTACATGAATCTCAAATTTAATGGTCGCAATAAAATAAAATGTAATAAAGAGTCCTTTAAAAATGTGAGACTTCTAATATTACAAAGTACAAAAACTGTATTTTGCAAAACTTTTACATAAGTCTGACATGTCGTTATTTATTTTTTATTTAACATCCCTGAATTAAAAATTGCATTGTGTATACAAAAGTTTAGTCAACAATTTTTTTTTTTGTAGAACATTTATATTATAAATAATATTCATAAAAACTACACAGTGTATTATTTTTTAAATAAAATTTTTAAGATTTTAATAAATGTCTTAAACTTAAAATCACAGTACATTATTATTAAATTAAAGATTTTTAAGATTATTAAAAGTCTATCATATTAGTTCTAGTTTTAAATATATATAAGCTTCTCTGATATTATAATGTAAAAGTCTAAACTGTAAATTTATCCAAATTCAACTTCAACAAAAATTTAATGTATTAATAAACTCTATAATAATTTTTACATTTTCATTTCCTTTCAAGGTACTCATATTCACGAAATCCCAAATAAAATTTACAACCAACATTTTCTTTTACGCTTTTATTAGTTATTAATTGTAAATTTGTACGTTGAATAAATTTTTTGTTGATCTACGATAAGGTGAATTATATTTATGTAGTGTAATAGAAGAGTCAACCAAATGTTGTTCTAATATTATATCACTATTTGTGATGTCGTAGTTTAAATGTTCATTACATTAATAAAGAAATTGCTGTTTTTACTTATCATTACCATGAATTTTTTAAATATTCATTATATTTTTAAATTTATTATGGTTTGAAGTATTAATAATCTGCTCTACCTAATTATAATATCTATTAAATCTGCAAAATAGATAAATGAAGCATAAATAAAAAAAAATTAGAATTCTTAATAACTTTTATTTTTTTAAAATACCTTGGTATGTATTTATATTTACACATTTTTACAATTGTACACAATAAATATACTACTTTATAATTAGCCATTAAAATATCTATTATTATATTAGAAATCATTATGATAAAACAATCCTTTTTAATGTTATTAATATTATTTCGTTTTTAATATATTTCAGTTTTTTAATATAATAGGTTTCATTGATTTTAATTTATTTTACTTTGTACAATTAAGTTTTGAAGAATTATTTTTGCTGTATAATAATAATTAATTAAATATTATATATTAAATTTAAATTAAAATTAAAAATAAAAATAATTTTCCGTGTATAAAATTATAAATATTTTATAAAAAATTTTAATTAAGTTTATAAAAATAAATATAATCATGCATATATTATTCATTATTATGTTATCAAATATCTGTTAACTTTTTTGTTATTAGTTCCGTACTTTAATATTCATAAGGGTAATGACTTACCATCTTAAGATATATTATTAATGTCCATATTTGAAATAACATACTACAATACATATTTATCTACTCTAAGTAAAAATCAATATTTGTGTAATTGAAATTATTCTTGTATTTACTTACAATAATGGCAATGAAAGCATATTATTGTACAATTTTTGCAATTATTTTTTAAAAGAAAAAATAATTTTTATAAATATAGTTTTAATTCACCCAATGAAATATTTAAGAAAAACTAATTTTTTACTTATATTTTACACACAATAATTATTATTAAGAAAAATTTGACAAATTTCGAGTTACTTTAATTTTAACTTTATATATTTTTTAAATTGGATGATTGATTATGATATGATTGATCAAGAACATTGTTACAATGTATGTTTAATGTAATAAATGTTTTTAAAATATACATTATCGCATATTAAATGTTCCTAATTAACTTGTATCCTAATTAACTTATCTTTTCAGTTTATAATTATTCAAAATATAAGTATTATTTTAGTTTTTAAAAATTTAAAGCAGGAGTCAAGTTAATAATGTTATTAAAACGATCAATCAAAGTATCTAATAAAATTTTTTTATTTACTCCACAATGTTTATGAAATAATAAATATTGTTTTAGTGGTTTTCTTTGTGTATTTCTTCAGTATCTTTCGCGCGTCAGTTTTTATACATTTTATCATCAAGAACCCTCCACGCGTCTAAAATATCCCCTTGCCCTTTAACCTCATGGTCACCTGGTTAGTCCCGCAACTATCTAGGCGAATCAAAATAGAGTAAACGAAAAAGAGCGCGAGAGGCGACAAAATACATAAACGTATCTATTATCATATTTGATTATCACTAAAGTCTGAACAAAAAAAATCGATCGAATTATGTGGAAATAGTATCATTTTTTACCTACTTTTGCCTTTATATTTAGGCCGATTTTCGAAGAATTTTTGTGCTACAGTGTAAATAAAAACTGTTAAAGAAATAAATACCGAATAATTAATGATTATTGGAGAGATGTAGGGTTGTAAAGTGGGTTCAAATTACTAATTTTTCATTGGATTAATTTAAATATTTTAATAATTTTTTAAAAAGTGATAAAAATTTTTTTAAATCTAAAGCATACAGAGCTGACAGTGACAAATAAAATTTGTTACTTTTGAATATGTATATTTATTTAAAAATTTATAGCTGAATTTATCGTTAACGATGAAATATAATAAATATAATAAATACAATAAATAAATATAATACAAAATATAATAAAGTAGTCTTTATTTCCAAGATCGGATCATGACAACAGTTAAGAAAAAATAGTGATCACTAAACATTTATCACAATGACGACCACGCGGGTGATAAAAGCACCGTCATTGATGATTCAAACGATGGAAATAAGTCACTCACATGGATATGCAAATAAAATGTAAATAAGCAGACGAGGTTTACCAATAATTAGACACGTATAGCTGTGCAAACTTTAAGCCATAGCTACGGGAGAGAACTCGTACTTTTCTTACGGATGGCGGGAGGAGGGAGTAAAATTTCCTACAGAACACGCGTTTCTTGAACTCGTAGAAGAGCCAAGCTATAAGGTTTGCAATGGATGTAGGAGGGTTGTGTGTTGGAGACCGTATCCAGGCATCTGAGGGTGCGGAGGAGGGGTTCCGCGAATCTCCGAACGGTTGAATTGAGCAGACGCCGAGCCCGAGCAGCCCCGGCGAGACGGGGTTGGAAGGGGGTTAGGGTGAGGAGGGTGTATAGACAGACAGGCATGGACGGATGGACAGATAATGGCAACAGCGGGAGCGAAGAGTTTTTATGGGCACCGGCGCGTCGCCCTGAGCCGTTGCCATCGTGATCCATGTCCACAACAGACAATTGCCACTTGAACTCTCCACCCCCGGGCGCCTTGACATTTATGTTTGGCGCCACTCGGATCCGAATGCGCATGAGCACGCCACCTGAGATAATCAATTACCTCGCGTCCCTTTTATTGTTTTGAGTCTGCGTCCACGACCACGCAATGTCCATCCTCAATGTAGCTTTTTCTTATGGGAAAGCCCACCGTCAATGGCGATGGCGATGGCGATGGCGATGGCCATGGCCATGGTGTTGTCGTTGGCGTTCATTGCCGGAATACATCATTATCAGTATCATTGTTATTATTATTTAACTGGGTTATCCGTACATCCCTCGTCATAGGGAACAAAAGCTGTCCCTCCCCGCTTCTTCGTATTGCGTCGATGTATGCTTGAAGTTCTCAACTGGGTGGCTCACCCCTTTTATGCTTTTTTCATTCTCTTTCCTCTCTTTCTTTTTTACCTTTAGAATTATTTTATCCTTAATCTCATTCATTTTTATTTCAAATTAATAAAATTAACGGAGATTAGCTATGAAGAAGCCTTAAAACTTTTAGTTATTGTTACAAATTTTATTATTTACTCTTCAATTCCTTCCTGCACTTATTATCTTCATTTTCATTATTTATTATCATACCTCCAGCTAATTCTTTCATGACTAATATTATCCTTTCTTTTATATTAATATAAGTTTGTGCATTAACTTGGATAAATAATACTTTGTGACAGTGTATTAGCATGTTATTACAATGTATATTATTAAATAATATTATTACGCAATATCATAATTAATTATGGAATTTGAACAGATTTTACGACATATTAAAGTGTAAAACTTAACATAATTTATGTATTATAAAAATGTTTTTGAAAAGTCCAGTTTGGATACAAAAGCTATAGATATAATGATATTGCTGATCCATATCGAGTGACTACCTCGGACATAATGTGATTTATAGCTATATTGACTTTCAAATAACAACATATCTGTCCATGCGTTAATTATTATCTGTTTTTTTACTATTAACACGTCAGTACAAAGATCATTGAAAATAAAATGAATTGTTCGAGTTAATCATTAATATTAAATATGAAGGCATTAGATTATTTTTTAAATCTTATTTATCTTATATAATTTCAATTATCCAATAGATTATACGTAAATATGATTCATGAAATTTGAGGTTTCTAGAAATTAATTACACCTCATCGATATAATTTATGGTTTAAATATTTAGATGTAACAATATCATAATAAGTAAAATAAAACACCGGAGATGTGATAAATAATAATTCTTTAAAATATCATTACATATATATATTTTATATTATAAGTATATATTAAAGATAACTAAGCATTTCACTAGGATTATTTGAAATTAAATAATTGAAAAGTAAAATTTCCTACTTAAATCAACGATATCCTACTTGGATATTTTTTTTATTAATAAATTATTAATGAAATAAAAATTAAAATTTTTTTTTTATTACTTAAGGAATATTAAATTTTATTCAATATTAAGGATAATATATTTTTTATTACCAGAAATAAAAGAAACTATTACAAAGTAAAGTAGAAATGAATAAACTATTAATCACTACATAATTACATAGTATATTTATACAATATTAAAGATTATTTAGTAGTATTTAGTATTTTTTTAATTGAAATTTTTTAACATTAAGTTACATTTAATAATTAACATTATATTATCATTTGAAAACAAATTAAATACTATATAATTCCATAAAATTTTCTAATATGTTTATCGCTTATGAAAAGTAATATTGTTTATTTGATTATAAATGTTTAGCAAAGGTTAATATTATTATTATTAATAATAAATTTCAAAATTATCGACATGCTTATTTCACGAGTTCGGTATAAGTTTAGTACATATCTATTTCAATGTATACATATTTATATAATTTTAACAAATCAGTATATTTACATTAACAAACTTGTCTAGATAAATCTTTTAGTTATTCATTAAAAAATTCTTTTTTGTAAGTGAAATTTGTGTATATAAAAAAAATTAAATAATTTTTTTTTTTTTTTTCAAATTACGAATTCTTATGATTGTGTGAAATTTATTAGATATTAATTATCAATATCCTTTCAAAAAATTATTTGAAGCATAGATGTACTCAAATGATGCACCATATAATTCAAAATAAAGAAATATTTTATTTTAAAATGATTGAAAAAAATTCTAATAATTTCATCATTGATTTTTATATTTAATTTTTTAGAGTTATGTCGAGATCGATATTAAAGCATTAATATTTTTACTAAAGATCGGTGGATAAAGATAACAAACATTTAAAAATTAATCCTTAAAATAGTGTTGAAATTGTTTAGATTTTCATTTTTCGCATTACTTAATCTTTTTAAATTTAAAAAAAGTAACCACACAAATATAAAATTGCTTTTATAAGAGTTCGAGTTGTTGGAAAACATACATAAAGAGTTGGAGTGTGTGTTGGTCGTGGCGTGGACAAGTAATAAGCTCTGTTATCTCAAATGCTCTCCTCTTGCGATTCTTCTTTCATCCGGTATTACGAGTATTGTGAACCTTCTTTTTACTTTTTTCTTGACACTTGTCTTGTCATCAGGGAATAGTAGTCCCACCGCTATGTCAATGTATTTTTTTCAAACCGATAATTTGCAGTGAAATACACCTTTCAATCTTCATTGAAAGTTTCCTCTTATTCGAGTTTCTGATGGCCAATTTCACTCGCCTGTACGCACAACAAAAAGAAATTCGGCACAATATTTAACTTTATTTTAATGTAATCTCGAACTAAACGTGGGTAAAATAGTAAGAGACTCGCTTTCTCATGGCTTATTGTTGGTCACGGTTACATATCCCTGAGCCTCGATTTAATTCGCATTTTGAAATAGGTTTATTGTCTTTTCAGGATAATACCCCAAATTACACTTAATAAGTCTGATCTACTCTTAGGATTCATGTACATGTGTACTTGTTAATGACACTATAAATAAATTGAGACTCGACTACTTGGAAATTTTTTACCTTACAAAGCATATTTAAATTGTTTTTATTCTTAAGTCTCTCATGTTGGTAAAGAAAAATTCATTTATTTCTAAGATGTGTCTCGAGATTGATTTGGAGTTCAGTTAACTGTTTTGTATATAACAGGTAAAGGATCTTCACAGAATTTTTAATAGATATTATTTTGAAGTAATATTTGTAAATAATAATATACTTTGCAGGGGTTGCTTGAAAAAGTTACGACTAACAGCTTAAAAGATTCAATATTGAGGTTATAGGAATCAAATTATGCAATTTTCTTTTAAAATTTAATCTTATTGCTTTGTTATACAATAAGAATAATTTTGTGTCATTTTTGATAAATAAAAACTCAAATAAAAGATTATTCAAGTCGATTCTTAAAAAAAATGAATTAAAGCAGTGAAAAAAGATAAAGATAATTTGTGTAGGCAAATTATTTTATGTAAATGATTGTATTTAAAATAACATCATGTTGAAAATCTTTTTCAGTTTAATCTATAAATTTGTAAAATGAAAAGCAGACTTTATTATATATATATTTCATATTATAGAAATGATACATTGAAAAAAATATTGAATTTTCTTTTTAAATGTGATTCTTAAAACTAGATTTTAGATTAGAAAAGTTTGTACGTAATTTATCAAAATTAAATTCATTTATATAATAATACAAGATAAAACTTTTTAAATTATGTTTAAGAAGTAAGGTTTGATTATTTGACGCTTGAATGAAAATATTGAAATAGTAGATGTAAGAATAGTAATTTACTATAGAGTATTTACATAACAGGTAAAGAAAATAATTTATTATATACAAGTAAATTAAATTATTATGTAAACTAAAACTAAATTTTTTACAGATGTAAAGATTTTTTATCTATATTTTTAAAACGTGCATAAATTAATAGTACATCTCATTTTTTACATTAAATTTATTTGTTTTTTTTTCTGAGGTGATTAATGCACTATATTAGATTTTCTCAGAATAACATCTTGATTTAGATTATAATTTTATCTAAACTGGGCTATTATATCCATTGTGAAATAAAGAATAACTTGATCAAATTAAGTAGAGGAAACAAAGAATAAAAATGTGATAATTTTAGTTTCATTGATGTCGCAAAATTCGATTGTTGAAGTATTGCTGAAAAAAAGAAAATAAAGAAACGAAGCTCAAGCATTTAACAACCATATAAAAAAGCGATTAGTTTTAGTATTTCAATATGATAAGTTACTCTGTCTGCGCGCGCGCGCGCGCGTGTGTGTCACGCGCGCCGAAATGTAAACGACCGATTTTCCAGTCAGTTTAAAAGCGATCACTGCGAACCTGCAAATAATTCGACATTAAGCTGCCCTTTTCAATTGTCTGGCTCCTTTTTCGTGCCGTTAGCTTTTGAGTCTCATCTGCCAGACTGAAAACTGGGCTTCGACCTAGTGTATCCTCGCCTGGTGTGTGTACTCGTACATGTGGATCAGCGGGAAAAAGCCGAGAAAAAACGTTGCGTTACAAGAGGAGTACCTTTGACAAAGCGATAAAGACTTGGGGAAAAGGAGTCGTTAAAGAGTGAGAGAGAGAGAGAGAGAGAGAGAGAGAGAGAGAGAGGAGATGAGTCGGCGCATAGGTAAAAGGTGGAGGAGCTCGCTCACGTATAACGTAAATGTGGGTGCGGTTGCCAGTGTATATAGTGGCGCGTGCTGGGCTCGCGACAGCTGCATCTCTCTCTCTCTCTCTCTCTCTCTCTCTCTCTTTCTCTCTCTCTGTCACTCAGTACCCGCGTAATGCAGCGCAACGCACGATGCAGTGCACCTGCCCCAGGTTGGCCCGTTCAGTCTCGTGCCACCTTATGCTCGACTCTAGTCAACTCTCTCTCTCTCTCTCTCTCTCTCTCTCTCTCTCTCTCTCTCTCTTTCTCTCATTCTCTTTGCCTGAATATTCATCTGTTGAGAGCAGCAGAAAGAGTAGCAGCAGCAGCCGTTCCTTCGGTGAGAGTGAGAGACGTTTTTTCGCTGGCTCGTGGCCTCCGAAAGAGAGGGAAACTTGTTTTGAAAAAAACTAATTGTAATACATCCATCAGTACTATACAAACCTGGACAATTTTTCCTTTTTATTCTCATTTCAAATCTCCTGCTCTTTTTAATGTCGATGATTTAGGATTTTTATCTTGGATATATTGTACGACAATAGATTTGACAACGTTTCCACACTTGTGTAATTACAATTTACTTCTTTTTTTTTTTTTTTTAAATTACATTGTTAGTGTCGGACATTCTCGTTCGATTGTCTCTTTTAATGCGTTTTTATCATGGATATTGAATAAAATAAATACATATTTACGAACATGTCTTTGTTTACTACTTCTAGTGAGACAGGCGCATAGATACTGACAAACAACCATAAATATAAAAAATCTTTCGCGTTTGGGCGCGTGCTCGCATGTGTATTTCAGAGAAAAAATAGAAAGAAATTGACTGATAAAACTTTGATAGTTGGAAATTAAGTGCAATCGCACTTTCAATTTCTTTTTTTAACACGCTTCTAATTATCAATGTATACATATTTAAAAGTAATAACAAGTAAAATGCGACTTAAAAAATTGTTTAATATCGAAAGCGAAAAAGGAAATTAAGTTCATGAACGTATACACGAATAACTAATTTCCGAATAGCTCTTGCGATCAATCATTGAAAGGCCAATGTTTCACATTGACGGATTAGAAAATTTAAATGAAATATTTTTTAATATATATTGCGCATATAAATATTGCATAGATATAAATGCGTATGAAGCTGCACCAGTAATTCTAGAATTGTATTGAATCGTGAATGATAAAACAATTTTAAATACTTTCCTTGGATTAAACGAAAAATTTATAGACAGAAGGGAATCATTAAAAGAGCAGAGAAGCACTTAATTAATAGATGTGCAAGTCAGTTCATCTCTATCTCTTATTCTTTATTCTCTCGCGCGGTTGCCGTTCAAAGCCCAGGAACAATATTCAGTTTGCTCCGGTGAAAAAAGCGAGAGTAAAAAATGTTGCACCTTGCAGCGGATAATCCTCTCGGGTCGTCTACGTTGATCCTCGAGCTCGGCGCCTGGCGAGAAGGGTGGCAACGAACCCGGGCGTGAAGAGAAAGAAAGACTAGGAAGGCGCGTTTAAAGAACCTCGTTTCTTCGAGCTTGTGAGGTTATGGGCGTGTGTAGGTGTGCGTGTGGCTTATTATTCAAGGCGGGCCAGGGATACTAGTGTGCGTGCTTGCATCCTCGGAGGTGAAGGCAGCCCGCATGAAGAGCGCCGGCACGTGTACCCAACCTCTCCTCTTCCTAACTTATCCTCGGGCCCGACACATCACTTGGTCGGATCTTAACGGGATTTTAGGACGGTGCTGGCACTTTAAATTTTGGTGGCCGGCCCGACGTCCGACAAGGTGAATGAACTGAAAAATGCCGGGAAATCTTTGGAGAGGTCCACGTGTCGAATTTTAAAATGATCTTGGCCGAAAGGAAAGAAAATCTCCTTTTGTGTCTCTCGGCAACATCGATCCCATTTGCTCTGAGCCCACATTAATTATTCCTTCCCTTTACCTTCTGATGTCAATTTAAACTTTTACTTCCTTGCGTTATTATTATAAATTCACGAGATTTGCACTTCCACTTATAATCTCTGAATTTACTTTTTTAGACTTTACTTGAATTACCATCAATTTGCATCACTCTTTACGAAGAATATAAGGTTTCCTGTTGAGAATCTCAGGTTTCCAAGAGTTTGCGTCTCAGATCATATTAATGATATAACCTTTTAATTTCTGATCATCGATACAATAAAAGTGCTTGATGTATCTTTGACTCTTTCGTAATACAATCCTACCGTTTACTTTCCTGATATGTAAGAAACTACTTGAAAATCATTATTTGCCTCAAGAGGTTTCATAAGAGATATTTTTGCTTTGTCGTCGTGATCAATGTTTAGTTTTAATAAAAATCTGTTTCAAAAGCATAATTTTAATAGTACGTAAATGAAAATAAGATTACGTCGTTTAAACAGACTCATCTCTTTTTTTAACGACAGATACCGCAGTTTCATATCTGGTCCTTCGGTTTATTTCTTGCACGACATCGAGTCGTTTCATTATGCTCGTGAGTTTTCCTGGCGAGGTCGTTTTCCTGGCCACGTCGTTTTCCTTCCACACCATGCCCCTGCTTTTCCTACTCTCAATCATTGGCCGGGACACTTGAAGCAGCGAAGAAATGAGAAATTGAAGAAACGAAGCTAAATGTAAGCATAGACGAGGTTCACCAAGTACGACTCGACGGTACTCAGGATGTACGTGACAATTGTGCTAACTATTGAGCATGTGCTTGTGTGCGTTCACGAATGTGTGTGTGCCAATAAATAGTGTCTCAGGCTGTTATCTGCCAACTCGTCGTGTCTTCGCTCTTAAAATTGATGCTGTAAAACGAGACTCGGCTTGAAAACTTGAGAGAATATTGAAAGCGAATACCGAGACAGTAAAATTATTCTTTTTGCTATTACGTATATGGCTTATTTTGTTACATTTTTCCAAAATATTTTTTTTTTTTAACAATTCAATGCTTAAATTGATGCAATTATTATGAATGTTCTGAATGATTATTTATTGTGAAAAGTCCGTAGCTCTTGCCTAAAGAAAAATTTAATTACTACGTGTTTGTTACCCTGACAAAATGTAGTTCATTTATAATTCTAATACAGATATTACTTTATTTTCGCTCTTCTTTTAATACATTTGGTACTTTGAATTACTTTTCCCTTTTATTTATTTTTATTATTTTATTTTTATTTATTTTACTTATTCCTTTTCTATTTTGAACACGAGTAAATTTATATTTGATTTATCTCATTGTTATTATATGTCAATTAAATTAAATAGTGAGCATTTCAATATTGTTATTTTTTTCATTTGCGCTAATTTGAACATTTTTATTAAATTCTTTTTATAACTATTATGTTGAATATTTTTTATTAAAAAATTTTATAAATTTTTTATCCACATTGAACGAAAGATATAAATTTTATTTTATTTTTATCTTGATAATAGTTATTAATAGTATTTTCAATCATTATTAATGATACAAATTTTCTATTAGTGTTAAATGATAATAAATTATTAAATTAATTATAAATCAAAATAAAAATAAAAATTTATTATTTATTTTCAATTGATTTATGTAAAATTTTTGATAAAAATATTAATAATATGTAAGTATATATATTTAATTTAAATTGTATAATTGAATTTCATTATTTAGAAAACGTTTATATACATTTATTATAAACAATAAAAATTTTGTTTTAAAGAAGAAACGAAAAATGTTGGTAAAAAATGGAAAAGGATACATTTATTTTAATATTATATTATATTAAAGTTTTAAAAAGTTGTACAAATTTTGAAAGATTAAATCTGCTAGGTGAGGAAAACTTTTTAGCCAAGATAGGAAAAAAAAAATTTATGAGTAGAGGGTAGATAGAAAAATGTAAGTTTACGGAGGAGATAGTGGATATGGTACTAGAGGGTTATAGGATTATTATTATTATTATTATACCGCATTTGAAAATGAAATAAGGGAGGAAAGGAAAACATTTTCTATTTTAGCAAGATATAAAATGTATAATGTAGATATAACAACTTTTTTTTGTTGAAAAAGAAAAAATTATTAGAAAATTTGTGATATTATGATAATAAAAGTTAGAAGGACTTTAGGGATCAAAAATAGACGATTAATTGTAAATTTATTGAATAACATCATTAAGGAAGGGTTTAGTTAATAATGAAGATATAATCGGAGAAAATATAAAGTGATGCAAATTAAAGAAAATTTTGTAAAATTATTCGTGTAGTTAATATTAATAAATATATAGTGTTTAAAATTAGTTGAATACGTGTCTACAGTACAAAAAATATATATATATATATATATATATATATATATATATATACAACAGTATAGATATTATGCAATAAACAATAATTCTATTATTACATTATTTTTTTGTTGATGTTTGATGTAGTGATAAACGAGATAAATTCTATAAGCCTAAAAGTATGTATATAAATAAATCGGACAGCTCACTGTACGTTCCTTCTGTTTATTCTCTTGCGCATTTCAGAGAAAAAATGTTTTAAAATAACATTTTACTTTTATAGCTCGTTTTAATCCGAGTAGTATAAGCGATACAAGATGAAATTAAAATTAAATGGAAGGCTTATCGATTTATCAGAGGTAAACCCGCTCGTAAAATGGGAAATGGGAAATGGTCGGTTGAAGCCAAGAAGCCGAGGATCACGAGAGGAACTCAGGAGTCGGGAATCGGGTCCGTCCCTTTCGAGGCGAAAAAATTCTTCTTGACCTACGTTAAGCGCTAGTTAGGCGCGGCCACCCGTGTCCGGTCGAAGGGGCAAAGGAGAGGCAGGAAGGTGGAGGTAAGAGAAAATACGAGAGCTCACGTACCGTTCCGTGACAGATGTTGCGGTAGCATTAGATAATTAATCCGAGGACTCGCTGGGAGAGGGGGACAGGAAGGGAGATTGATGCATGTCCTCGTGGGCAGAGCCAATGACGAGAGATTATTATTAGCCGTAGCTTTGCTTATGCGATGTCGCAGAGCTGCAGACACCCCCAAATGCCCAGTGCGTGGGTTCATTCGCCTGTCCCTCCCTCTTCCCTCTCCTCTTGGACAAATTCAGACACGCGAATTCTGGCTTTTGCTAGTCTTTTTCGACGCTTCGAGGGTTGAAACTTGGCCGTCCCCAGATTCTACTTTGTTACTCTTTTGTTTTTCGATTCAACCACCAAAATTACCAATGCGTGGGAGTGTCCCTGATTAATGATTCAGAATCTCCGTTCGGCGTTTTACTCTCGAGTTGGGCTAACGACCCAAAACCATCCCATGACTCCTGCCTATAAATTTTATGTCGAACTTACGAGGGCCTTCGACTTTTTATTTTCAATGTTTTCAATACCACCAATACCAATAAAATACTGACTCTTTTCACGCTTTTTTACGGTTAATAAGCTGAGTCTTTTGATTTTGAAAACACGTATTTTTGGATTGATGGTTACACGGAGAAAAATTTTAGAGTGGCTAAAGGTGCGAAAAATAAGTTTATTATTAATCATGAATTCAAGATGATCTCTTGAACGCTAAATCAATTATGCATGCAAGATAAACAAAATATACATGTATATTTTTGGAATGATATCGTAAAAGTGATTTATAATCAATATAATGCCAATCTTATTCCTTTTTTATTACGGCGTTTTCCATCCTTTCGTATGGTATTAGAGAAAAAAAATGGAAGAATTTATTCGTCTACAAAATTATGAATGAAAAAGTTTGTTTTTCGATCCTTGAATTATTAGTTTGTCAATTATTGCGCTATCAAATGGGAAGAATATGTTTGGTATAATATTATTAAAATCCGTCGAGCGTTCACGAATTACGCCAAGTTGTTCAACTTATACTTTGTTTCGAAATTGTTGCTCAGCACGCTATACGAATATAGAAAGCAGTACTACTTGTCTCATACCTCGAACGTAAAGTCCTAAACTAGTACTATTTTACAAGCAAAAACTCAAATTTTTTTCTCTGAGGGTCTAAAATTTCATTTAAAAATATAATTTTTAGGAGAATAAAATATTTTTCTTCATATATAAAGTAATTTAATGTCGTTAAGAAATTTGATATTCAGAAAATTTTGCTTAATTATTCGGTTGTCAATGATGTGAATATTTTTTAAATTGAATCAACGACTCGCAATATTACGATAGTATTGAAAAGTTGTTAAAAGAGGGAATAAATACATTAATAGTATGTTGTTATAGCAAGTACTTGGCCTGAAATAGATATTGTTCGCAGTTGAGCAAATGTTTAAAAATTTATTCGCAGTATTAAATGACGTAAAGTCGTAAATTAGGATTAAGCGCCGTAAATTACACGGAATAGCTACAAATTAATACAAGAGATTAGATCTTTAGATGTGTTTAGAGATCGGAAATTGCATATAAGCTCTTTATAAGAAGCAACGCGTCCATGAATTAGTGACGAGAGTTTAGTAAAGAGTTAAAAATCACTTAACCCTCTCAAATTTTCAGTCAATTGACCGGCGGCACCTCTGCTTTTTGAAATTCGAGTTTACCCGAGCGCTCTATCATCATCCTCGTAGTTTCGGGGTTGAGACGAAAGCAGAAGAAATGGAGGGAAAATAAAAGAAAAAAGAGGAGGAGGAGGAGGAGGAAAAAGAAAAAGAAGCCCTTTGCGACCTGCAAAGAAACGATTGGAAGCCGAGAGAAGTCGCAGAGACAGAGTAGAGCCGAGATCCGAAGAAAACGGTCTGACCAAGAAAAAAGAAAAAGAGGGAGAGCTGTGCAGATCAATAGTTCTTCTCTTATTTCCAACAACGACTCCCTTTCCTCCCTCCCTTATTTCTGGTGGTAGCCCGTCTCCCGCTACAAGTCGAGTCGTCGGTGGAGGCGACGGCGGCAGGAGCAGCCAAGAAGGAAGAACACACCCTGACATTATCTGGCCGTTTTTTTTATTATATATATGCAAGAAGGAACCTGGTGGCACGCGCCAGCTCGACAACAGCTGCTCGTTCTCCCTCCCTCCCTCCCTCCTCCTTCATCTCTCGGAGCAGTCCGCCAAGCGATGAGTGAAATCGAAAAGAAGTGCCAGCCGGACACTTGGAGCGTGGAGGGTGAGGGGTCGGCCCTTGCACTCCAGGTTGGAGACGTCAAAGTAGGCCGGGAGGCGATAAGGAGCCTCTGAGATGCAATTGCCGAGACCTCGACTCCCTTCGCACGAGTCTAGATCGTAATCCTGGAGGTCCGAGCCTTAGGGCTCCGAAAACGGAAGGGGCCGACGGTCACTGGAACAAGAGTCCGACAATGAGTTCATTACGCGCTAATGTTGGAACTCCGACGGTAATCTGCATGCGGCAGTTTTTAAAAAATAATAATGAACCAGATAAATAAACGGATAAGGGAAAAGAGAAGAAAGGAACCTATAATGACAATAAATTTCAGTCGTTTTGTTCCCTCTGCGGCAAGCCGATGACTTTATTGACGGGCTAATCGTAATAATATAAGATGGAAACGAGCATTTTTGTCATGTGTCATGTGGTCACTTTAATTTCAACCCAAGCTTAATTGCAAGGCAGATTATAATTACGATCTTTCTGTTTAGCTGGTATTATTTTCTTCTTCTAATATTCACGTATTCTTAGCTTTAATGAACTGTGTCGTACAGCGCATTTTATTCTCTTTTTCTCACAAATTGTAATACTCTTTTTTTGCACAATCGATCAATCAAATTAGCAAAGTTTTTATACAAATTATTATTACTTTCCATTAAATTAATAATAAAGTTTACGGCTACAAGGAATGCATACTGAATATCGTCAATCTCAATTTTACAAGCTTGCATAAATTTAATTAAAATGATAATTATCCAACAATCGAGAATGACATACAATTAATTTGATTAATAAGCTCAAGTTGTACTAAATACCAGTGATTGTTCCCAAGATCGATAGTTGAAAAATGTAAATTCCATATCTTACGCGAATTTAAGAAATATTAAACAATTTTTTCAGGAGCACGAGCACACAGTGTTGGAGGTGTTTACAGGTTGCGAAATCCAAAGGTAACGATGAAATAACACTCAAAGTTAAACCATCATTTCAAGAACTTTTGATTCGTATACTGACCTGTTTAATGTGGCAACACATAATAAGAATAAGAGTACACACGCGACGATTAAAGCAAGGATGAGTATTTATGCTGTTACTTGGGCCGTCCAGTGTTTCCGACTCGCGTCTGTCAATTACGGTCCAATTTAAGTTTCAATTTTTTTTTTTAAAGGAATTCGAGTTTTGAATTTAAATTTCCTTAAATTTCATATGAAAATAGTAGTGTGGTTTCGTAAAAATGTGCACCGCGATGCTTAGGTGTTGGGGTTGAATCGAATGGTAGACGGCAATATTTTCGGAGATAAAGTTCAGAGGGAACATTCGATCGCCGCACACAATTTGATTTTAAATCACTGCTTTTAGAATTCGTGGTTAAAAGCCGAATCGCCCTTGTTATTTGACCTTATCGTGATGTCGTGATGTGTGAAAAGCCTCGACGCGAGCGTTGGACGTGTTTTGTTATTCAAACCTCATTATTTCTTTTTATCTCGGCTAGGGAATGATGCGTTTAATTTTTTTTTTCCTTTTGTTCTCTTTTTTCTTTTTTGTTAATCATGGATCTTGTTCAGATGGCCGGTCGTCGACAAATTTTAACGGACGCTGACTCATTATTTGGACAGAGGTTCAATTTTTAATAAGGAATTGCGATTACAGATTTAAATTTAAATTGTTTATTTGTGACGAGTTTTTGATGGGTCATTAGGTTACTCAATGTTGTGAAAGTGTTGTAAATTTGCTGGTAGATTAAAGAGATTATTTTATAGAATGAAAAACTGCTTTTATAATGTTTAACAATAATGCTTAACAAATATTTAACAATTACGGATAATAGTAATAATATAAATAATAAGAAAAAAGAAAAAATACCTGTAATTCACGATGGTTTGCGACATGAACAATATTTCCAAGCAGGCACTACAGTTTTTGAAAGTTATCCGATATTGTTTTTCGATGAATACATCAGATCTGTATAGATTAGAATTAATTGTAAAATCGAAATGAAATAAATTGATTCTGAATTACGAGTACAATTACAATTATGAGCCGTCAAGTAATTTTTAAATGTTATTTAATATAAAGTTGTATTTTACGGACCTATTAAAAAACTTAAAATTGAATAGACAAAAACATTAGCAGTTTATTAATTATTAACATATATAAGTTGGTGTAGCATTGTACTTTAAATTGTTACATTGCGTATATGGATGGATTCATTATTGTTTGAGTACAACTTGCTCGTCAAGTTCGCATCAAACAAGGCGGCAATTGTGTAGCTTGACAGAAAGTGAACGTTAAGAGTGATTAAAACTTGTAATCGGTTTTGCGTGTCGAGTACTTGCCTTGGATACTTAATTGTATACACGATTTGGAGCAGATGTAATGAAATAAAGTTGGCAATAAATTTGAAGAAAAACCGTAAAACTTACATTTTAAAGTAAGTTAAGTTTTAAATTTCAAAGTGGTGGTAATAATATTTATTTGTGCCCCGGGTGCAGAGAGATAAGGTTTTGAGTGTGGAAAGTCGTGGCATTATTTATTTGGCCTTTTTATTTAATATTTAATATTCGACATTTCCAATCGCTAGGCTTCCAGAACACCAAAGAAGTCGTGCGACACTCCCGCAAAATTGTATTTTTTTGAGTCAGCGTTTTTGCAAACCTCGTCACGAAGAATAGCCAAAAGGTGTTTTCCGAGCCGCGCTTTTGTCGCTCTCCGTCTCTCTCCCGACAACACCACTAATTTGAGCAAGTGGAATGAACTCGACTCGAGCCAAGATAAGCTCGAGACTTCTTTTATTTCCCTCTTTTACTCTCTCGTGCGTTGTGGCTCGAAGAGAAGGCGCTCGTTAAAAGAGGCAAAGCTGCTGCTCCAGAGCGGCGCAACATCTTGCGAATGCTCTTTCACCGGTATCCCTTCGAAATACCTGTTTCCCCGTGGCTGCATCGGGTAATAAAAGGAAGAGGAAGAGGACCAGAGGTGGAGGGAAAGGGGGAGGCACACGCGCCCGGAGTTGCGGTGTGGACACGCGGCACCTGCCGCTACTGCCGGCGAAGCCGCCGCCGGTGTCGTAACGCGAACCGGCACGAGCCGAACCCCTCCCCCGTCACCCCACCCCCATCGCTCCATCTCCCTCATCTCACTTCCACGCTCTTTTCGCTTTTGGCAGCAGGCTCTTTTACACTGCGCCTCAAAGACCCCGGCCTACCGCCGGTCCAACTCTCGACAGCTGATCGCCAGCGCTTCCTTTTGAATGGACTCATCTTAATTATTCGATGTGCAAGGATTTCAATGCATATGAGTACTCGCTGTGCCTCGCAAGGACAATATTTATAGCCGACGAATTTCGTTGGATAATTTTTAAATTGAAGTGGCTTTAACGAGCAGCAGTTTCTCTCTGGACAGAAAGCCACGCATCAATAGAACCTATTGTTTTACATAAGATACATACAATGTATAAACAAATCTCTTTCTTATTGTTTAACCAGTTATTTTTACGATTAATAATTGGATTATTACGATCTATGACATTTGACAATCGAGCAATCGCATTTAAAATGATGAAATTTCTTGGCTTCCTCGAGAGTTGAAAGGGCCATCGAGTGGCGGGTTTAAATTTAAAATCCGCCAGCTGTTGGGCACTCGACATTTATATTTCATACTAATTTCAATTACCGGTTAATCGTAATTCCCGATACAGGTAATGCAATAAATCTATGCACCATCGGTTACTAATGAATTGAACAGAGACGAATATTTACATATCATGTTATAATTATAGTTTCCTTTGTATAATCGAGGACAGAGATCGAGCCTTAAAAGGACGACCGCTCCTTTGCTCCTAGAGACAGACGAATTGAAGGGAGGGAAGAGAGTGAAAGGATGCTGCCGCGCGTTCCTCCAGCCGTATTCCGCTTTCTTCTCACTTTTTCTTTTTCTTTTTCTTTGGAAGGTAGTCCGGGCTAACATTACTTATAAGGCGGGATACTGCACGCTCATTATTTTTTGGCACGCGCTCGCTCCGAGGATTCATTTTATGGATCGGATATTGATGGATTATTGTTTAGGCTTTTTTTTTCTTTCTTGATTACCTCGTACTTTTTTTTAATTTTTTAAATGATGTTCTACGTCGACCCATTTCTTACTTTCATTCCTTTTTTAATCATTCATTTTCACTTTATAACTTTTTAGCAAAAATTCAACAATACTCTATTATTTGAAATTATTCACTATTTAATGAAAGTATATGGTTCATTTTCATGATGTTCATTTGCATTTTATGCCATTTCTATAAAACTTTAAAAATACTTATGCATTGCCTGCATATAATAACTAATATTTTTATAAATACTCGGTTATTTTAAATTGCTAACAGCCAAAAAGCCGAATCATTATATTTATATATACTGTATATATTATGTTTCAATTATTTTTAATTAAAAGTTGAAAAAAAATTCCCATATTTAATTGCGAACCGTTAAATTATATTAATTTATGAGAATATATTAAAATAGATGATTAAAGTTTTTATTTAATCATTGATGTAATAATGTTAGAAACGAAAGTTTATTTGGTAAAATAATAAATTCTGATATTTACTTATTCGAAAGTCATTAGGTATTAGAATAATGAGTCCAGGAAATGCTTAGTTAAGTCAAGAATGTTAATTCGATGCTATCCATCTATAGATATATTTCCATTATTTATAGTACATGTGTTTTAGTATTATATTTGTAAGTGGTTACGTAAAGATCAGAACAAAATACACTTATTTCAAACTGTAAATTATATTATAAAGTGATACAAATGATACATTTAAAAAAATTTATAATTTTAATATAATTAAGTAATGAGTCTAACTGAATATAATTAAAAAATTGATGGGCAATTTGTAATTAAAGTAATACAAGTAGTAGAACATATTCAATTCTTAATCATTTACTTCTTAATGAGGTAACACAACGAATCCATCAATTTTTATTCTTCATCATTTTTTAAATCGTTAATTTTGTTGGTAAATTAACCAAACATTTTTTTGGAACTCTGTCCGAATAAATGATCATATTGAGTTCGGATTCTCTGGGATTTTTGAGTACATTGTTATAAACATATCTCAATGAGTTATGTGTGTACCATAAATGGGCTGATCATAAAGGGCAGAACATATAATTAGATAAATTGATATAATTTTTATCAATGAAAATAATTCACTGGAATGCATGGATGTAAATTAAACAAAGTTCTGCGAAATTAAACGAAAGAGAAAAAGAAAATATTGACAGAACCAAACTGCATGGTTTTTCGACATTTAAGGCCCCTCCCAAATTTCTACGATGAATAGGCGCAAAATGAAAGGCAAAATATCGATACTTCGTGGACAAACCATGTATAATATAGTTTCCTTGAACAGTATTGACAAAACTCAAGAATAATCAAATTATTCATGTGTACACAAAAAATGCTCGATACATAAATCATGTGCAAGTCATGACTTACTATTAAAAAATAAAAACTTTATTTATTGTTGGTGAAGTGGTATTTAAAAAAAAAAAGATTAGAGTAATATAATATTATTGGTAATGTTCGTTTATGTAAAGACGGTCTACCTATATTTTTGTTGAGGCTAGTTCACAATTGCCAAGTTTTAACAATTAGTCAAATTTCATTTTCAATCGTGAATTAATGGGAGGGAAAATAAACAACGAATAGAAATATGGAAAGTAATATGTTAAAAGGAAACAATGTGTCATGAGTTAATTATCATTAGTAGAGTACGCGTGATTTAATTGATGGATTAAGGATGAAATCAGTTCCTGGATCTTGAAATTGCCGCTCGCTGGATACAATTAGGAAAATGCATTAATGAGTTGTCCAATTAATCCCGAATTTCACCACGAGTGCAAGTATGAATTCAGTAGGAATGGGTTTGCGTAAATGATTAGACTCCGGTGTGTCGGGAGGTGGACAGACAGGTAGAGGCCCGAGAGCAAAAATGCTGCACGCGCGTGAACATCTGTAGCAAATCTGTCGGTGCCTTTTTTCTCTCCTCTCTCGCTCTCTCCGCTATCGCCGACTCATCGGCGGCAGCTGGAGCTCTTCTTCGCTCTCCGAGTCATCTGCCGGCGGCGCGATTCCGGAGCCCGAGTTGCTCCTCGAGGCGCGTGCCGCCTGCCTGTGACGTGATAAACATCCCCCTTTCCCAATCCCCCGCTCCCTTTTCTTCTTTTCCATCGAGCTGGTGTTGATGCTGTTGGTTGTTGCTGTGGCTGCGGCTGCGGCTGCGGCTGCGGCTGTGGCTGCGGCTGCGGCTGCGACTGTGGCTGCGACTAGGGAGTCATTAATGGATATTTATTATCGAGCGCTGTACACGAAGGTACACAGCTGACTCGGGGGAGAAAGGAGATCGACCTCGTGACTCGCGGTGCGCCTCCGCTTGACCGCCCCAAGCTCCTGGAAAATTTACAAGTATTAACGTGTCCACGTGCCCGCTTTTTATTGCAACGCTCACCATGCTTTTAAGGCGCGTATTTATTTTAGTCGAGTAAGGTGGAGGACACGCGGGGCTTCCGCGTTACCTCCGCGTTACCTCGCCTCCTTCGTCAATCCTTCTTACCTTCCTTCCTTCTTTCCTTCCTTCCTTCCTTTGCTGTTCCTTTCTATCATTAAAGGCTCTTTTATTTCAACCTCCTACATCACGCCCAGATGTTACACACGTAGATCGGCATGCGTTAAATTGATGATGTCGAAATTGTGAACAGTCATTTAATTGTAAACGGAGGCTCCACTTATATTTTATGCTTTTTTCTGCATCACGTGTGCATTAACGAACCGGTGCGCTATTTGTGTCTCTCTTGTACTTGCACTTGCAGTTCGAGTGCTCTCGACATATCTCAACTGATATCGCACGATCAAAAGCCACTTTTTTTATTGCGAGAAGATTTTCGTACAATTGACAATTGAATATTATACTGAATAGACCCAGATTTACGCGAAGCTCTTTATTACCAATTGCACACTAAATCGTTAATTATTGCGCTTTTCCGCTTTGCGCATTCTCATTATTTCACAACGAAAACTCATTTTAATACATTAAATTAACAATCACATCATATTTTTTCCATTTTTTAATTTTTTTTTTTTTTTTTATGTATTTATTGCATACGTCTCAACCATTTGGCCCAGGGACGGGTTCCGGTTTTTACATAATTATTTACATATTATATTTTACATTTACATTTATATCTCATATTTATACTTGTATACACACGATTTTTTTTACATTTTTTCCCTATTTGTTCGTTCTTTCACTCTTATTTACACTTTTTTCTTACTCTCTTTTCCACCTCTTTTACTACTGTAATTATAGCTTTTTTCTCTGCCTTTTTGCTTATTCTTGTTTTTATGTCATAGTTATAGTCTGTGTTTGTTTCTTTTCTGCTTTTCTTTAGATCCTCAAAAATGTCCATCATATTCTCGCATTTCTTTACCCAATGTCCCCAATCTCGTTCTCCCTCCCTGAATAGTGGGCATCTTCTTTCTTCTATATTCAGCCAATAACTATTTCTGGTGGTTACATTACCACATCTAACTCTAGCGATTATTTTCATATCTTTTGCATTTACAGTTTTCCTGAGATATCTCATTAGTCCCATTTCTCTGATGTCTATGTATGTCTTATTGTAGTTTGATTTTGTTATTCTACTAGTCCTGTCTTGTCTTTGTATGTCCTTGTCTCTTCTACTCAGTTCGCTGTATATTTCTCTTCCCTCTGCTTTCCATATCTTTATTTTTATATATATATATATTTATAAATATTAAAATAAATAAATAAAATAAATTATAAAAATAAAAAAATATAAAAAAAATAAAAAACATTCCTTTCTGTTTTTAGATCATGGCATTTATTACTTTTTCCAATACAGTTCTAACAATATATGTTAATGAAAAACTTCAACTATCTTTAGGTCACTTGATGTATTTCTTTACAACATTGTAATAATTAATACTTAAAACGTCTCGAATGGTTTTCATTGAAATTTTCATACATTAATTAAAAGAATAATGGAGATTTTTCTTTTCAAAATATCCTTTACACGAATCAAGATTATTGCGTGAAATAACAACAATTGACACGACATTCATCACATTCAATATAATTTACATGTAAAATCTAATAAATCTTATGTAAAGTCTTAAAAAACTTTAATAACAATAATCCTTACAATAAAATTTGAATTTTAATTTAAAAATAAGTTTTAATTTATCCAATTACAGATGCTATAAATTTTTGCAACATATTTAACACAAAATTTATTTTTAATATTAATCAAATAATAATAAATATATATATATATATATATTTATATACATTAAATTGTAATGAATAAATAAAAATCTGTTTTAGTCAAAATTAGATATTTTACATCTTGCTATGAAGTATTTAAAGACTCATTATCTATAATTATTGATTTCTAAAATAAATCTAATATGCTTATTAAATTTCAAACCATTTTGTTGAAAACATAGATTTTCGATAATTAAAATAATGTTTAGCAATTTAAAAATAAGGCATGTAATACCTTTCTTTAAAGTTCTTAAATCATTAAACAGGTATTTCCAAAATATGTAATATTTAAATTTTCTTTTTCATCTGTTATAGCTATTTTTGTATTTTTATTTCCTGATGTTTAATATTTACTGAATGTTGATCAAAGTTCTATCTGATACTTCAGTATTTTTATATTGAAAAATTTATATTAAAAGCTACAGTTGTTATAGAATAATTCTATTAAAAAATCTTTATTATTTACTAAAATTTTTCTATAATGATATAATTTCTCAATTTAAATAATTTTTGACTTAAAAGAAATATTATCAATTTTTAATGTATTATAGGTATAACTTCATACATTCTGCTAAGATGGGTAATTACCTTCTTTTATCTAAATATAATATATTGGTAAATAAATGCACATGAAATAAATAATGATTTAACTTTTAAATATACCAGAAAAATATGCAACTTACCATATTGATTATTTTGACTAAGAATTTGTATTTGGATATTATTTTTCAGTATTTTCGTATTTATAGTAATTTTCGTGATTTTATTCTAATTTTTATGGGCATATGTTAAAAATAAAATATTTATATACACATTTACATATACATCTATGATTGCATACATAAGTGTACTTATTGGAGTATATGTACAAATAATTTACATTATTTTTTTTTACGTTTGCTCGCTTGATAAATAGGTGTATAGCTTCTTGTTTTTGCATATATATACATATATCTTTAAATATATTTGAGAAATGTATTATGTTTATATGCATTACAATATTTATAAACAAATATATTTTTCTAAACCAATGAACTATTATATGAATTTTACGAATATATATATTCAGAAGAAAATAGAAATTACAATTTTAAATTCAATAATATATGAATAAATTTGTAACTAGGTTTTTTTTACAGGCATATATATTAAAAGTTTTCTTTTATAATAATTCATGTTTAAGACATTCATGTTTTAAAATTTGTAAAAAATATGTTTTTATAATGTTATTCATAAAAGTAAATAATACGTGCGGTTATATTGAAAAGTAAATTTGAAGAAAAGATTATCTTTACATTTGGTACCTAATGATTTTATCAATATAATTTTCTTAATTTTTTGTGGAATTTAATTTGACTTTACAAAGTGATATTTATAAACGATTGAGTATTGAGAAATTTATTATAAATTACTATTTAAATATTTATTTAATAAACTTTATATTATATAAATATTATATAAAATTATGAATGAATGATTTTGGTTAAAAAATCCATTTAATATTTACATGTTAGTTAATATTTAAATTTAAATGCATTTATATGATAATAATCAACAGTAATTTAAGAGAATATTTGATTAAATTTATGCAGTCGTTACATATCGTTATTTAGTGACATTTAAAATAGTGTTTTGAAATTTTTAAATATTATGAATTTTTAAGAGAGATAATGGGAAAAGATTATCTTTTGACATAAATTCACTGTAGGGCACAATCTGGCTGCTTGCACGTGTCGTCTTAATCCATTCTTTTATCGATATAGTGATCCCATTCAATATGTTCGTTTGTATTACACTTAAAAAAATAAACCATTAAAAATTACTTAAAATAAGGTTGTTAGTTCGGAAGTACTGCAGGACACTTCACATATTATTTTTATATAATAAGATATACATGAATAATTCTGAGAGTAATTGATTTAATGTCGAGGACTAATGGTGAGATCGACACCAAGTCCATTTACCTTAATAAAATTAATTTTCCCATACACGCACAATACTTATGTTTCTCCAACCACGATCGCGTAACAAATATTTACCCAGAGAAAAAATAAGTGCTTCCTGCAGCAGCTTCGATGGGGTGCAACATAAACTTTAAAGCAGTGAGTAAAGAAATCATCTGTCAATGTGGGAAGAGCACACAGTGATCTTGAGATGACATGATAGAGTGAGAGAGACAGAGAGAGAGAAAGAGAGAGAGAGAGAGAGAGAGAGAGAGAGAGTCGTGCGCAGATCGGAAATTCTGTGGGACATTTTCCGGATGCATTGATGAGGGAAAATCATTGGGGATGTGTGAGTTTATATTTGTCTAAGTACTCACAAATACGCACAAGAAAATGGGATCTTTTTATCTTATTTTATACATTGCTTTTCTTTTTTTAACAGATGAGCTTTGTTTTTCAAACGTGTATCGATTAAATGTATTTTTAACATATCTTCTTCGCCTATCAAATATTTCTAACACTAATATCAAACGCAACACATATTTTTTCCTTAAATTAATACAAATTATACTAGCAAAATTTAATTGAATATATGAACATAGTTACTATTACACAGGTTTGCATATCTTAAATATCGACTGTTAATATATAAACTATTTAAAAATAAAGAAAATGGAAGAATTCAGATGGGTAAAGAAATGTTACGTGGAGCAACGAGAGAATGAAACCCCCCAGGAAAAAGAGGAAAGAAACGGATGGTTAAATAAATTAGGACTCAGCAGGGAACAAATGACATACTGGGAAAAGACAGGAAAGAACGTATACATAGAACTGAGAAGAAGAGACAGAGACAGACAACTGTAGGAGAGAAGGAGTAAAATGAGGGAATCAAAATACAATAAGACATACATAGGAATAAAAGAACACGGGCTACCAAGCTACTTAAAGAGGGAAGGCAATCCCGAAGATATAAGAGAAATGGCCAGGATCAGATGTGGAAATATAACCACTGGAAACAAGTACTGGTTAGACTCAGAAAAGAGGAAATGTCAATTGTGTAGGAAAAAAGAAGGAGACTGGATACACTGGACGACGGACTGTACAGAGACAGCGCACCTATTTGGAAAATTAAGAGGGTCGGAAAATGAAAAGAGAAAAGAGAAAGGGGTAATGGAAATGTGCAGAGACAGAATAAGGGATAGGGAAATACTAAAAGAGGCAAGAGAAGAAAAGAAGCTACAGAAAGAAGCTGAAGCCACAACAGTGAAAGTGCCAAATAGAAAATATAAGAGACAGTTGCGTGTAAAATGTAAATATAATTATAAGGAAAATAATGTGAATTGCATAAGATACAGAAAAATGTAAAAATGTAAAAATTGTAAAAACGGAAACCCGTCCCTAGGCCTAATGACTGGGATGTATTATAATAAATAAAATATAAATTATTTAAAAGCGTATAAATTTCCTTTGTATATTTTACTTGTATATAAAATTACTTTTTGAGCATATTTAAAAAACTAATATTATAATAAACTATTAATCTTATTATACCTTTATTAAAACTATCTCGTACATGCCAGATATATATATCAAATATATAAAAAAAAAAAAAAAGATGTATTATAAAATTTAATGATCCAAGAAACTAAAAAATTATCGTTTAATAATCATTAATTAAAAATTTGAAAAATTTAATTAAAATCATTACATTTTTTAAATTATTACGAATTATATATAGTATAGAATTTTGAATGAAATGCACATGTTAACATCATTTTTAAACTTACTTTATGGAAATAGAACAAAATTCAATACTATCTTTTCAATATTTATCATTGAAATTTTAGAGTAAAATTATTTGATTGCAAAATATTTAAATATTAAATATTTTTTTTAAAATATAGTTGTATAAAAAATAAAATATTATTGATGTTACTTAATTTTTTTTATTAATACTTAAAATTAATATTTAAATTGTCATTAAAATAAAATTAATATATTGTAATTAATATTATATAGAAATGGAACATTTGAAAACTATTATTAGATGAAATACATTTGAAAATTTTTATATATTATTTAAAAGTTGTTTGTAAAATTTGATTAGAATTTAATTACAATATATACTTAAATACTACAGTATAAATTTTTATAATAAAAATTAATATTTAATAAAGCACACTATATTATTAATAAAATTAGAATTTTTACGGCTTACATTGTATTTTAAAAATTATATTTCAAATTATATTTAAAAATATTTAATTACTTATTGTAATATGAAAATATATTCATTGAGAAAATATGCCGATATTTTGATTATATTTAGTATTATATTTTTATGCTTGATATTATTCATATATATATACATATAATGTAATTATTATAAATACAAAACAATGGAATATTATTATAGTAAATATGTACAATGTAAGATTCAGATAGTTCAAGTGTTTTTATTAGGTTTTTCAACACATATAAATTAATAATAGCACTCTTTTATAGACTCTCGAAAATTAAAAAAAAAAGAAATAATGATAATTAAATGGATTGCGTGGGTATAATATCAAGCAAATATATTATAATGATCCTATAATTAAATATTAAAAAATAAATGATACACACAGCATATTCTGAAATGGAATTATGAATTTACGGATGAATAAATTTTATTGTAAGCACCGCTTGAAAATCAAATCGTGGATTGGCAGCAAGATAAAACTCGAGATTTCTAGTTTTCAATTTGTATTATAAAGAATATTGATAAATCGAATTGACATGGTTTCCAATAAGTTCAATAAGTAAATCCCCGAATGTTCTTCTCTAATCATTTATCATTGAGTCGTTTTTAGTTGAAGATGTTTAATTCAAAGACAAGCAATTAATAAGTTTTCACGCATTCACCAGGAGGAAAACATATGGAGATAATGAAAATACATGTATATTACAAATGGTAGTTGAGGGGATAATATACAGATCCAATAACCGGATATAATACCCTCGGAATTAAAGTTTGGCTCATAACACATGAGAACTTCTACCAAAGCTAAATGGCCCATTGTGTGTCGTGTCGATGAAAGTGGTTCCGTCGATGATAATCGAAAAGAGCCAAGGGGTCGGCAGCATCTCTTTGTGGAGTGTATGTGTATATACATGAGGTTGGGAGTTGATTGGTGGGGGGGGGGGAAAGTCGAGTGGCGCTTACGAGCTGTTAACGCGCGTGATTTAGCCTCGGAAATTATCATAAATGGTGAGGGGAGGATCGAGCGGAACGGGTTTTGAGCTCCCCAGCCAGTGTTTGGACTGACGAATTGAATTTCTTTACACATGGGAATTGGGCTTAATGACCGACTTGGATTCACCGAATTTTATCTCAGATCTGATTTATGATTTTGTCGTAGTCGCGACACCCGGTGCACGGCACCGCGACTTCGTAGACCATCAGACTCATCCAACCATTCAAGGGCATCGGTCTCGAGTCTTTTGTCCCTCGCCTTTTAGTTCCGCTTCCTGGAGCTTTAATTAACGATGATTCTAAATGTTCCTCATTGGCTGCGATGCTCCGATAAGCTTCGAGTATTGGGCAACTTTTACCTAAACTACATAAAGATGCTCTGTTTTGCAAGTAACTCACTCGAACGGAATATAACCACAACGTTTTGATTTTTAATCTGAGATTTTTGTTTCTAAATGCCTTTTTTATTTCGTTTATACAAGGCATTTTATTACGGAATCTATGCACTTGTCGAATCTCACAAAATCTTACAAAAAATAAACATTTATATAATGATTATCAGATTGACAAAGAAATGTTTACTGAGGTACAATGTTCTTTTTTGAAAAATCAGTTAATTAAGAACGAGAAATAGTTCAATCCCTAAGGTAGGCCTCAAATTTGTTCTAAAAGTACTATTGAGTGGATGATCTAATGAAATACATTTGGCTTGGGTCGAAGTGACCTTAGGTTAAAATTATCTGATTGGTTTTTATTTGTGGAAGGTCAATAATAAAGGATCACTACAATGGAATTTGCTAGTCTTGAATGTAAATAAACGCTAAATCCAAGCATCAGAGGAAACGATCACAATTGCAATACAAATATTCGCAGCTCACATGCAACGGAGAAAAGCAGCCAAGGATTTTCTGGAATAGTTCGCGGGGAAGCCCCGATGAGTGTCTATTCTGCAGATTAACATTATTTTGTGTGTATGTGTGTGTGTGTGTGTGTGAGAGAGAGAGAGAGAGAGACGCGTTTCCATCAATTGTGGTTGTATCAGAAAAGAGCAAACCCTCTCACCTCTGACTCTCACTCGAGGCTATCATTGGCCACTTCCGTGGCAGTTCTGTGGTGTGTCGTGCTCACTCAGCCACGCGCGACATTATTGTCCACGCGAGCATTGGTGTGATACTGCGACGGTGCTCTCAAGTGGTCGATAACATACTGAACGAGCTAGAAGGAGAAAGAGAGAGAAAGAGACTGAGAGAGAGAGAGAGAGAGAGAGAGAGAGAGAGAGAGAGTAAAGGCCGCAGACAGACAGTGGGATCTTCATCCGACACCGTATATCCTGTTATTCGTCCTACTGGAGAGAATAACAGGTTTCAAAAAAAAAAAAAAAAAAAAAAAGAAGAAATTCATAACAACTTGATGCAACATGCACTCGCAACTATTCTTCTCTCTCTCTCTGTCTCTGTTTCTTATTCTCTATTATTCTTCAATGGGTGAACGTGCTTGCGAGAGGCATCGATGCTCTTCCCCTTGCAAAACGTGCGGGTGAGCGAGTGATAGCCGAGCGTATTTTCTCCCTCTTTATCTCTTTTTCATTTCTTCTTCTTCTTCTTCTTCTTCTTCTTCTTCTCTCTCTCTCTCTCTTTTTATATACTGGCTGTGCTCGGCTTTCATTTTGAAAAGTGCATCCGCCTTTTCTTTCTTAGCTGATTGAACGTACCACGCATAGGTTTTATGCCAAAGATAAGTTTACTCTTTGATAAGCGCAAGATTGTGGACTTTTTCCGTTTCTTTTGCAATTTTACAACTTTTTCTTCATTTTCTCTATTCACCAGAAATTTGAGAAAGTATTCATAAAAGGAAACCAACAGTTATCTAGTTTTCACCAACAGGTGTAAAAAACAATTTATTTTAAATGCTCAAATTAATATAATGTTTTTTTCTATTATCAAGTCACAGCACTAAATAAACTTAATTCGGTGGTTCTTACTGATCTCAAATATTTCATCATAATAAGTGTAATAATAAAAATTTTATTACCTATATTATAAAGATTAATAAAGTAATTTATTCGTTTATAATAGTAATTACAATAGTGTAGTATTCTCAGAAACAGAAACACAAAAGCATAATTATTATCATTAATACTCATATTTAATTTAATATAATTTTTATAATATATTATAAGTTTACGCAATCTAGCATGTAAATGAAAAATTATAATTAGAATATTACTAAACTATGCTAAACTATAAAAATATGTTAAATGTGTTCTTTGAGATGTCAAAGAAAAAAAAGGAAGGATTTGATTTTATATTGTCATTCGAATTATTTTTTAATTACAAAAAATTTTAGGCTAAAAACTTCTTTTAAATATTCAATTCATAATCTTGGTAAAATGATGAATCTTTTTTAAAAGAAAAGAAATTTTCTGAATTATTTACACTTTCAATTTTTTTTAATTGCTTACTACGTTAAACCAATGATTATCATTGATTTTAGAACAAATTTCTTTCCTATTATGCATCATTTCATTATCTGCTGTATGACATAACAATATAAATTATCATTTTATTTATTAATATTTCTAAATAAAATGCAATTTTACTATTAAAAACTTATAAAGTAAAAAAGAAATAATTCAAACAATTTAAACAAATTTCGTAGCACTACAGGTAAAATAAATTTATTAAAATATCGCTTCTAAAATTCAATTTGAAGCTATACGTAAATTATCAATTTTTGATTATTTTGTACGAAAAATCAGCATTAAAATATAAAATATTTGATTCTGTATTTTTTGTATTTTTGTAATAAAATATACTATTAAAAAAGAAATTTAGATTATCTTATTAATACAATAATTTAAAATCATATTTCAATATTTTATTATTTATTTTTCATTTTTAACACGGAATTTTTATTGAAAATTTATTATTTATAAATTTGATTGAAACCCTTTTGCTGTGTAAGAAAGTAATGACAGTTTTTAAACAAATAAGTTACACTTATATATTTACATATAGTTTGACTATTTATCCTATTAATAATTAAGAATTTAATCCGAAATGAAAATTATATTTTTCAGCGAATAGATATTTAATGTATATTGTATAAAATTGCAATATTTATAAAAAATAAAATATGTAAAAGTATATTTAATTGAAGAAAATTAAATATATTTATTGTTATTATAAGATTTTATTTAAAAATATTTGATATGCCATTACGATTATTTTTTTAGATTACTTCATTTCTTAAGTTTTATATTAATTAGTTGAATTTTTTATTTTCTATACGCTAAGTTTGGCAATTATATGCAATATTATATATTATATATTAGTGTCTATACTTATAAATTTTAAGTTTAATAATGAAATTTAAATTTGAATAATTTGAATCTTAAATTTAAATATTGCTCATGCTATTAGAAGCTGGTAATAAAACCACAAAACCCTGATTATTCTAAGCATAATTGAAGTTTACTAATTTTTTAGCTGTTGCACGTATGATTTTATGACTTTAGTTTTTTAGGTAATTTTTATATTATTATTTAATTTTTTAAATTCCTAAATAATAGTTAATTTTATAATTTTCTTTAGTGTTAACGTTTTATTTTTTAAAGATGTAGTTAATAAAAGAAATAGGATAACTTTTTGAATGATCGGGAGTTTAATGATATATATTTTGAATGAAACTTGAGCATTAATTTGAAAGAAAAAGATGTGCGAGGATGGCATTACGTCACTGCAAGTAAAGAAATCTCAAGACAACGTTTTAGGCAAAGTTGAATATCAATTTATAATTGGATTGAACACTATTGCCGGTGTTTGGAGATGTCTTGGAAAGTTCGAGAGTATCGGGTGAATAGCTCATATCAGTCTACAATAGAAAAAGATCGATTGCGACGTGTGGAAAGAGGAAGAGAAAGAGGATTCTTGATCGGGGGGAAGAACGACATTCGTGTCGAAGGTAAGAATCGAAATCCAAATGTCACTTGCATGCACGTCGACTCCCACCTACCAACATACACTCGCACGTGGCGGGGGGGGGCAGAGAAGAGCATTTGTGCCCGTTCCAAGTTGCAGTACGTTACTGATGAGTCAGCCAGGGTACGTTCGAGGTGGAATGCCACTAATGACTCGAGCACCGCAGCACCGACACCGACGACAGCCATCCTTGCGAACTCTGAGTCTGCTCTACGCCCGCAAGTGGTCCGAATTTGCGAAAATCCGTCGCGAGTTGGGAAAAATTCCCGAGCCATGCATTCGCCAAATCAAACATTCTCTTTTTCAATTTTTAACTGCATTTCCCTCAGTTGCTCAACTCTCGACTTTTCTTTGCTGTTTAGCGATGAAAGTAGGACATTTGATTTGCCAATCATTTATTTCTTATAAAATTTTTTTTTATTTAATGGCATACTCTTGAATTGATAAATATACTCGGGAATTGTATTATTTCGTGGTGCACTACTACGTAAACGTCTTTTTAAGCATATCACCGTTAACACATTTTTATCACACTGATATTAAAGTACATAGTGCATTTTCCCAGGAGTTATTTGATACTTACGTAAAATTTTATAACAAATTAACATAACAAATTTTTGTTTGACAATAGGTAAATCATTCAACTCCGAATTTTCAATTGTTATTATAAAAGTTAGATATCAGCTTTTTATCGTTACTCAACGTATGTTAAAAAAAAAAAAAAAAAATAATAAGAAGAATCGTCAGATATTGTAAGAAAGCACGTAATTTTCTCCAAAGCTCTCCGAATTTGAGCACATCGTTGAATAATGCCAGAGATTTTTTTCAAAGTCACGAGGTGCCGAGACCATAAAATACTTTACTTTCTCCGAGTTTCAATTATTCAAAGTTTTCCACTTACCGAGCAATACGGAATACAAATAACATGCTTCTCCATACGTGTCGATAGTCCACGGGAGACAAATATGAAAATATGGTATTGCAACTTTGATGGTAAATTTAAAATTTGGAGAAAAAAAACAGCTTTCAGTATTTCAATATTAAAATCATTTGCGCGTTGTTGCAAAAATATATTTAACTGTTTTATACTTCATTTAAAGTTTGGAGATGGTTATTTGTGAACGAAAAGAATGAAATTCAAAAGAGTGAATGCGAAGAAGAACATTGGTCATCGAAATTGCTGGAATTGGTTGAACGATAAAGTAAACGAGAAAGAGAAGCATCTAATCAAGGAGCGTGAGAGATTTGAGTGGACCTGGGCCCGGAAGAGGTTAGGCGTCGGCTGATCCGACATAACCTCGAAGGAGAAACTGAAGTCGGGAGTTGCATCATGGGTTCCATTTATACGCTGAGACCGCGACCGGGTGATAAGATTGTGGAGAGGATGAAAGGTTATGTCGGTCGTCGCAGCCATAATCGCAAAACCGGTAAATTGGCATTGCGTGTATGAGCGCTCGTGGGAATTGGTCTGGTTTGCTCGTATCCCGGTTAACACACGTACATCTTATCCAATCTCTTCCTCGTGCAAATGGAAAAACATCAGGGCGTCGCTCGGAAGAATTTGTCTTTACCCTTTACTTCAGCGGAACAATGCCGCAAACTCTACTGGTGCTGGCCGCGCGTTCCACGAGGCTGGAGGTGCGGGAGGATCCTCAAGGTGACCCGTACACCATCACCAGCAGCCGACTCTCACGCTTTCCTCACCAACTCTTCTCGAGGTCGAGGTTGGGCTCGGCTAGGGTCGGGGCGTTCCTTTCTCGGTCTTAATCGTGGAGCTTCTTTCTCTCATTTTCTACCGGGAAATGTCACGTTCTCTGTCTCTTCTCTTCGGGTTTGGATCCACAGTGAGAGCTCGTACCGGATATAATTAATGGACACTTATGTTTTTGTATCAAGGTCCTGAACCTTAAGGTCATTCTTGGGACAAACTCCTTTCTCTTCGCTTTTCTTTTAAAGTTCTGCTCCACCTCGTTCTACCGTACTAATCAAATTTCTTTTCAAGCTTTAATTTTTGAATTGATTTAACTTAATTACAAACATGTGAACGGAGTTGCAAGCCCAAGTAAATCTGCATTTGTTTATTCGTTTTACCAGTACAATGATCATGTTTCTTGCATTTGGCTCTAGCATATATTGCTAAAATACTTATTTGATAAATACATTCTTCAAAAAGTAGTTTTTTTATTTTCAATCTGGAAGACTAATCTCTTAGTTATTGGATAATTTTTTGTAATTTATTAAAAATTCTATTTTATTATCCATAGCAAGTTTTGTTCGTTTTTGATATAAGAGTTAAAAATTTTAAACTACAAACATTTATAAATAGTTAAACTTTTTAACAATTTTATTTTATATAATCTTATTTACCAATAAGTAAAAGAAATAATATTGACAAATATTCTACTAAATTTTCAAATAACTAAAATTGTGAAAATATTGTAATTAAATATAAAAAAGAATAAAAGTTAATGCGAATATACATTAATGAATTTAATACATTTAAATTAATTCTAAGTATAAAGTTTCAAAAAATAAGTATGAATATACGCGTTATTTTTTATACCTATCTGAATTTGGAATTTCAATGAACATATTTTTTTACTCCAAATCATTGTTACATCATTTTTAACGACTATAATTTTATCACAATGTTAAAATATCAAACTGTATAATTTAAAAATATATATTTGAAAAAATACATTCGAATAAAGTTCGTATATTATATTTAAAATTAATATAAAATTATTTAGCATTGATGAAATAATACTACAATAATTTTTACTATCACTGTTTAAAACATTTTCATTATTATTCATAATCTTAAAATTTTTGCACAAATTGGTAAATGTAATTTTATTGATATATATCTTTAAGTTATTTTTCTTTTTAATCCTAATAATGTCTTCTTTTATTGTAATTTTTTTCTTTGCCCATTTCTTTTTTTCTCTCTTGGCTGTCAAATTTTGTTTTTTCTTATCTACTCATTCTAGATTTCTATTTCTTAATATTTCTTTTGTCTCTATATTTTTCCATTATGTATTTCATTATTACACATTTTATCCTTCTTTTATTATTAATCGCTTTCGTTTCATTACCCCTACTAGATGTTGCTAAAATATTCATTTCTACTATTTATCTTTTTAAAAAAATTTTAATTTTGGTTTTTCAACATTTCCTCTGGAATTTTTTCTCTTAGCACCCATAAGTAGAATTCTCCTAAAATTTTTGTTTTTTGTTGCGCAATTATTTACCATTTATTTCTAAACAAAATTTTATTAGATTTACATGAGCTCACATTAAAAGGAAAAAATCCTACATTTTGACGTTATTTCACTTTTTAAATCTCGATTATTCCCAATTTTTCAATTTTTTTCAAACTATGGAGTTATGAATTGAAAATCAGATAAATACATATTTTTGGTCATACAACAAAATTATTTTCAGAATAGCGAGAAAGGAGACAATAATAGAATGAGTGAGAAATTATATGAACATTCGAGTTTTAACTAACAAAACACATCTACTATTAAACTAATACACACTCAAACGTACACAACAAGCAATCATACTTCTAAATAAACTTTAAAGAGATATTTTACTTTTAACATATATTCGTAATAATTATTTAAATTATACAATTAAACTTTTGTGATTTTTTATTAATTTATATTTATTTCATTTTCTACCTCTTCGAACCTCTTATCTCTGTCGTATTACTCTTTAGAGTAAAAAATGAGTCAATTATTATTTGAAATTAATATTTGCTTTCTTCTAAGTTCAACATTAATTTTATGAATATTCATTGTATTTTTTCTATCTTTTCATAATTTTTGCATGATCATATGTACGTTCCACATAGCATCACACTTTCTATTAACTCATCGAGCATTTTCATTTTCCTTCTTATATATTATTTATATCATTTTTCTGCTTTAGTTTGCAATTTCTGTAGTGCTATACCTGTATTTATTTGCTGTGTACTTTGCTAATTAATAATTTGAGCTTTTTTTTTTTAATCCACATCCTGGATACAAAAATTTAATTATTATTTATGTTTTTACTTTTTAACAAAAGTCTTTATTATTCTTTCTAATACTTTTATGAATTTTCTTATTCTTACTTTTTAAATACTTAGAATTTTTATGTAAGTAGCTTTTATGAATTTTAAGCAACTTCATCAACTTTTCTCCGTTTTCGGTTGAAACGGCCACGTTAAAACAATTGATTTTTTATTTAAATTTTTTGCTCTTTTTTTATTTTTTAACTATATTTTGAATAGGCGAATACAATAGCACTCGTTTGCTTTCGATTTCTCTCAATAAAAAATATTGTCGCTACTATGATACACGAGAGTATCCTCTTCATCTTTCTCCCTTTCCCAATCGATTAAAATGCAATGAAGCATCGGTGAACATCTGCGTATGGAAATATAAGCAGCTCTCCTTGTAGATCATTAAATGTCAAATGACTGCGTGCTTGGCGATAATGTCCCAGAGTCTCCCCAGCAACATAATTATTGTCATCATTATCATGGACAATAATCATAATTCAGAGTTCCCGAGTGGTGGTTGGCTGTTGGTTAGCAGATTATGTGGACCTGATGCGAGTTCCGCTTCAAGAACTGGACTAAAGCTGATCCTCAATTTGCTGCCTCTGAGCCTCGCCGTCTGATGATATAATTGATGGATCTTCTCTGTTCCTCTCCTCTAATTGTTTCTCGATGTTCCATTAGCACCGATCTTCAAATATTATTGGGGTCATCCGATTCGATCATAGATTTTACCTGTGACATTTGCACTTTAAGCCACTAGTAAAGCTTCGTGCGTTCTTTATATTATTTGAAAGGACTCAAGATTTAAATTGTTTTTATCCAAGAAATGACGTTATGTCTTACAATGAATAATGAAAAACATGAAAAGTGTACGTTTTGAAGTAATAATTTTCATTTTGACTTTACTTCTCTAAAGTTTTTTCTAAACTTAAATTTATGATTCATTAATTTTATTATTTTTAATCATTAAAGGCATCAATCGATAATCCATTATAATTCCAAGATCTACCGTGTATTTTATAATAATTAAATGATTAAATTAAAAAGTTATTTTTCATACAATTTTAATATTTTAATCAATTATTTGGTTTTTGCATTTGAATAACAATGACTGTATTTTATTTTACAAAACATATTGGAAATATTTGAAAACTATTTTTTGTTGGTTCATATAGTTCATTATAGTTTGTAATTTTTCCCCCATTTAATAAGATTTTT
>JACCHV010000032.1:0-129699 GCA_018907245.1 Eupristina koningsbergeri | reverse complement strand
TATGTATACATTAAATTATAAAATAATTATTATAAATAAAATTTATAGATTTTGAGACAGATATAAAATATACTATTTAAATAATTACTTTTCAGGTAATATGTTAAAATAATTTCATATTGTAGCAAGAAATGAATACTTTAAAGCATATATCCAAATTGTCAAAATATAATAATTATTATTATAAAATACAGATTAATTTTTTTCATTGATTTATCAGCATTAAAAGACAAATACATAATTAAAGAGATAGTTGAGTAAAATATGGGTTGTTATTATTATTATAATATATTTTGTAAAAAATATAAAGTATATTGATGAATTTCTTAAAAAATAAAATGATGCTACACGCCATTGCCTAAATAAGTTAATTAAAAATTAAATAATAAAAACGAAATAATGCAGAATTAAGAGAATAATTTGAAAAAGGAAAAGTGAAGCTTTTCCAATTAAAGCTTAAAAAAGCTTGATGCATATTATCGTTCACTATAGTGTTGAGCTAATAATGTATTGACACCGATGGGCATAAATAAAAATATAATTTCCGATAACTCGAAAAAGTGTGAAATATTACATGAGGCCGAGCGGGGATACAATGTATGTGATTATACAATAACTTAGGATTCATTAATAAATACGGATTTAATAATTGATTGCGCACGTAGTAAAAGAAATGATCGGACGATCGACCCCTCCCTTTTTTATAACGAGATAAGAATGAATCGGTGAGCTCAAGCGTGCAAATTGCCCGAGAAAAAAATGAAGAATAAGAGAAAAATTGCCAATTGCGGCCCATCGACATAAATAATACACTTATTCTCGTGATTGCAGGTAGGCTGGAGGAGAGCTGGACCGAGAGCAGGGCGAATTTTCGCCGTGAATAGATAGATATACACTGATAATAAACATATGCCGAAATATAATAAGGAGGAGGTTGTTATCTGAATGAATTTGCAGATAAAAAAAAATATGAAAATATGAAAAAAAAACTTATTGAAGAGAAATACGAGTTCATTAAAAAAAAATCTAACTATACATAAAGTATACTTTATTAGATGGATAATAGGATAAATACGTGTGCAGGTATACAAATGTTTATAGTGTACGTTGTATAATATAATTAATAACATAATGCTATAGAATAGATATGATAATTACCTTCAACTCTCAAATATGAGAATATTTCCGTAACTACTTATAAACAAATTTAACGTTCCTTATTTTATTGAAATTTTGCAAAACCCATTAGAAAGACGCTCCTCTTCCTCTACTCCATCTGTTTTTTACAAGATGCCAAAGACTAGATATCATCAGTGATGACTGAATTCATCAATAGAACCCAGAAATTCAACCCCCCGATTTCCTCCGTTATCAATGGTAAATAAAAAATATAAATTATATAAATTTATGTTCACAAATATAATAAACAAAAATTTTACTTAACCTTTTATAAGTGCAGATTTTGAAAGTAAATAGTATAAAACACGTTATATAATTACACACGTAATTAAATAAATTCATATAATTACATTTGAATAATACTTTTACATATAAATGGCACTAAATAAATTTACATAGTTAATCGAACCAAACATTCATCACATACGCACAAATTTTAACTGCCACATATAACAAGAATTTTATACGAAGAACGAAATTAAATCACAATCTGCATATTCTCATGAATTGGTCGATATTTAAAAGTGACTAAGCTTGTAAATACGTGCATGTACATATAGATTTGGTATGAAACGGAGCTAACTTTCCGAAACTCCAGACAGTAGTTGGTATATTTCAAATGCAAATGTCCCGTTCTCTCTTTCGTCAAGTAAGACTAACTCGTATATGCTCTTGTTCTTTTTTATTTAGTCTCTATTTGCCTTTTTTCTTCTATGTATTTATTAATGTTCTTATATATTTAAGTATATGATATTCACTGCACCGCGATTAATTGGAACATTATTAAGTTATTCCTGAGAATAATTATCTTAAATAATTTTCTTTATTCCCATTTACAGATATTTAGATTTGTGATCATAAAGCACAAATAGTAGTATAGTCCTTCTTCTTCACCTTGACAAAACCACTTATCGTTTTGCTTAAATCAGAGGTTGGATAAGCATCCATTATTTTTACACATTTATTTTTAACAAACACATGTAAAAGCATATTTTTTAAAAGTGCTTTAGTATTAAAGGGTATTTTTCGAATTTCAAATATGTTAAAAATAAAATGACAAAAATAAAAATCAAATTAAAAAATATGACCTTATATCTAAATCCCGCAGGTTTAGGTAATGAGCGAATTCCATTAGTAAATACGTTTGCCAGTATGTAAAATAGAGCACGACTCTAACCTGAGATGCATTGGATATTGTAAATTGAAACATTGCCATAGAGAAAATACAGACTTCATAAATTTCGCATACTTTGTCTTATTATTTAAAGTTTTCTCCTTCTTTTTTGTTTTTTTTTTCTTTTGAATTTTTCGGCGTGCCTTGCTGTGCTCTTGGAAAAAATGTTTCGAAAAATCTTTGACACCATCACGTTGAGCAGGCTTCGGTTGATTTCGTTGACTCATTGAGTGGGTTGACGAGGAAGGCGAAAATAATCGTGCAATCAATGTTTCCGCGATTCCAAAAAGATATCGCTCGTGTCTCGTTCGAATTCGTGGATGTCTTCTACGAGATCCCAGTCTATAAATGTCGGGAAAAGAGTATCGGATATCTATCTTTTTTTTTAGTTCAATGCTGTCATGTGACGTAATTTATGAAAAACCAGTATTGTGATGTGTCTCTGTAGTTATTTTTCCTCTATCAACCAAAAATTGTAAGTCTCACTCTTTGAATTCTATAAATGATGCATCCAATTATCTTTATAGATATTAAAACTGGTATTTTTCTATTGGATTAATTGGAAAAGATACTGAACGAGAAAATCGTACATAAAGACTAAAAGTGTAACATTAATTTACCTAAATTGCAAATTCATACGTCCAATAAATTATGTTTAATTATGAATTAAATTAATTATTCATGCGAAAAGAAAATCTGTAAAATATAACGATTAGATCATTAAAATAAAGCTTTCATCCTCATAAATAAGATAACTTATTCTGTTTCACATATTTCCTTATTTATCACGATTTAGATATGCGTTTCGTTCAAAGAAAAAAAATCTTTACCGCCTTTAAGAAAAAAATATTATATTGTTTAAAGTAAAAAATCTCACGCCCACTATTTCTATCAAATAGTACTAGCGCTATACATTTCTTTTCCGCATTTTTTTCTATTTCTCGCTTCTATTCTCTTTCTCTTTGTGCTATAACTTATTTAGATAAATTAACAGCATGAAAATTAAATGATAATTTCGTTATCTATTATTTTACAAGGCGTGAGATGAATTACTTAATAAAGAAAAGCTCTGGTGTTTTTTGAAAACGTGATGGGTCCGGCGAGTCAGCGTGCGAGCTGCACCTGGGAAATACACCTGAGCTCTTGCGATTTCAATAATAAAAAATAATATTAAATTTGTGACGGCGTAGGTGTTCTTAAAGAAATTTAGTTAAAATTGTATCGGCTTTTTCGTTCTTAGCAGAAAGAAGTTTTTTTCTGCCGAGGACCGAAGCTTTCTGCGAGAAGCTGAGGTAAGGAGAAAAAAGTAGTGCGCGCCGCAAACTAAGAAATGTATAGCCGCTAGATTAATTAATAGAAACAAAAGTTAAGTCGCGACTAGGAATTAGGCGAAAAATTAAAAATTGCGAGCGAGTGTCGTCAATCAAAAATTACACGTCGAAGAAACAACACGATGTGAGACAAGTTTACCATTTTTTTTCAATAAATTGTCTGCAAAAATCATTTTCACATTTATTCATTCATTTTCATATATTTCCACAAATCATTATTAAGTTAATATTTTATTATTCATATTTAAGCAATGATTAGGTATTATTTCAATTTAGTTAACAATTAAATTACTTAAATATTTATTATAATATTTTAATTATTATTAGTTACGGAATTTATATCCTTTTACATGACGTACAGGTAATTTATTTTGAATACTATTTTATCGACCAAAAACATTTTTATGGGAATGAAATCATTTAATGTTTTTATTTATTCAATATTTACAAATTAAAATAAATTAGTAAAAAATATTAATAGATTTGTTTAAATAAAGTGAATTGTTTCATAAATAAAACAACGATTAATTCGACATTACGATATTCAATATTATGATACTATTGTGTAAATGCTTAGTAAGTAAAACAAAAAGTAATTCATTCCTATTTAAATTTACAAACAATATTTAAATAAATAAATAAAAAAGAATAAACACAATGTAAAAATGTAATTTTTATAATTTAATAATTTTTTAAATACAATATTATTTTAAGAATTTTTGAATATCTTTTTAATTTAGTAAACAGCCTAGGATGTATAACAAGAAATGTTTTATTAAATTAAAGTTGAAATTTGATATAATAATCTTAAATACAATATGATTGGTTTTCATATTCTCTTAACTTTCCATTTTAATTGCTCTCATGTTTTCGTATTAAATTTCCAAGTTTTCAAGATTTATTTCACAAGATATAAGTTGACTGAAAAGTTTGAAAATTATCGTCGCTGAAGACGTTTGTTCAAAATATTATACACATATGAAATTAAGTTCGCATTATTTTGAAATATTAATGTTTTGACTTATCGAGTCGCAGAGAATGTAGAGAGAATGAAGAGGCGTAAGGGTTGCAAAGGGTAAAGAAAACTTCCCTTGATAATGAGACCTTCCACGAGATCTCAGACTGCGGATGGTGTGGAGTGGGGGGTGTCCAGAAAACGGTAGTTCCGCAGTGCACTGGTGCGACTGCGCATTCGGTTTCTCCTCCCACGCATAACTCAATCCGATGATATTTATGCTAATTGCTATAGCAGCATCCATCCAGTCGTGTAAATGAGGTTAATTAAAATCAATCGAATCCGTCCATCTTCTTTTCTTATGCCCACGCCGTTCACTTTAGAACTACCTGCGCACCTTAATTTGTACCAATTTCATTATGAGCTTTGAGATGTTGTACTTATAATCAAGATTTTATAAGCGTTGTTTAAACTTAAACGGTAGTCAAGCACACGTGTAAGCTTTTACAGTTTTCCACCTCATAATAAAGTGGTGTGGATTTCACAAGATCAGGACTTTCATCGAGGGGAAAAGATAATCATATTTATGTATCTAATAACGGCTTGCCATTTGACGATTGTTTATTTTGAATTCGCGTATTAATAAGGACTTGTCTAATAAAAATTTACCAGAAACGGAAAATTTTGCATTGCTTTTAATTAAGTAGAGCGTTTTAAATCGCGGTAGCTGTACTTAAAAATGATGATGACTCTTTTTTGAGTTTTAGTTACAGATATTTTTGCATTCGTGGTACTTTACTTACCGCGAACTCCATTTAATGCTTCATAGAGACAGACATTTTATAAAAAATATTTTAATAGAGTATATTAAAAATAATATATAAATTAACTGCATGGTTTGACTCGAAAAATTCGTGTACGGTATTAAATTATAAATTAATTTAATAAATAAATTTTATATTTGAAACCACTGAGCACAAGGTTAAAGTAGTATCGAGCGCTGTTAAATTTTAATTTCTCTTTTAAAAATTCGTACACAACTATATTCATATAATTTTTAAGCCCATCGAAAAATAATCACAAACAGCCACTGAATAATTTACATAAATAAACGGTAGTTTAAGTAAATTGTCAGAATTGCACTAGGCGTTTTAACGTCTTAAGAAAAATACTTTTTTAATCAGAGCAACAATAAATACAACTTTTCGTTGCATTTGCTTTTATTAGATTCGCAATGTCATATTATAGTCGCGACAAAGATGCGGAATCATGCTCGAGAAGAAAATTTTGAAAAATTCATGCGGCTGTTTATGGCGAGGTATTTATAGGGTTATCTTTGCGTAAAACTCGCTCATAAAACGCGTATAAATCCGAAAATCGACGGATCTTACGAATATTTTTTATTTATTTGCACATTCAAAAAATAGAGCCGAATCGGGAAAATAGATCGTGATCTCGCGCCGTCAATTAAGGGAAGGAGCAGTCCGCGGGGAAGGTCGGAATGGAAAAAGGGAAAAGAGAGGGTAAAAAGGACCGCCCGGAGTGGGTGACATGCTCGGGCCCGCGATAAATCGTCGGCAGGACCAGGAACTATTCTGCTACAAAGCCGGCGCCGTCCTCCGCATTCCGGGTCTCCGCGCCTCGACGGATGGGCCTGCCTCCTCGACGGAGCCCCGAGCGAGTCGACCACAAATTTATGCGCGCGAGAAGACCCCATCCGGATTTTCAGGCCAACCCGATGCTTTATTACAAGCGACGAGTGCAGAGAAATAACCTTCGAAGTAGGTATCAGCGTCCTCGAGATTTCCCGAGCTACGGAGACCCGGACACTTCGTCCTCGGAGATGCTGCACGATAAGCGCTCGTGCAACGTCAGGTCCGCCGTGCTGCCCCGGCAGATGTTTCGGCGCGATTGCAAGCGTTGACTTATAAATATTCGTAGAGCATGGGAGGCAGGCATTCTCGCTTCAACATCGATGCAAATGCTCCGGGTGAACACAAATTAACGAATGAAAGAGTTTGAGCACCGCGCGAAAAACTTTTCTTTCTTCCTGGGCGCTGAGGTCGCGCTCGGCACCAGTTCCAACTACCCGTCGCATTCTCCGGTGAACGCGTGCTCGAGAACTTGAAAAAAATCCGAGTGCAAATTTGTACAAAGGCCGTGCTATTCCTTTATAAATAAATATTGTCGCGCGCTCTTCTATTTCCTCTGTTTTCCTCGGGGTTTTTCTCCCCGAGCGCAGAGCGCAAGCTTGCGTTATGTATGAAGGTTCTTTGAGGGATTTCCCGGAGCGTACAGAGGACTGTGAGGAAAAAGGGATAGAAAAAAGGGTACGTACGTGTGAAGGAGGGGGCTAGGTAGCCGGGAGATAGATCGAGAGGGAATGGAGTTAAGCCGAGTCTAGCTCATCCATCTCGCGCATCTCGACGTTTTGGCATTGACGCCACTTGGGGACTGAGTTTTCTGTGAATAATGGACCTCTGCAACGATTACTAACGGCCAAAAAAAAAAACGGTTCGCGACATTGGGAAACAAGAGCGGAAGCTTCTGATTCCCTGAATTCCCTCCCCCCCCCAAACACCCCTGGCAGGTGTTTTGAGCATTTTCTCCGTGGAACTAGTTTTGACCTCATTTCAAGGAAGTATGGAGGCACCACTCCACATTAATAATGTTTAATTAATGAAATAAATAATTAATAAAATTAATAATGAAAAATAATGTTTGCCTACCTGAGCAATTCAGACTCTCCTAAATTTGCATGCTTCCTCAAAAGTGTATGTGTCGTAAAGGTTCACGAGTTCACGGATTCACACAACATTATTTTTGCAATCGCAAACAATTTTTCATTCACACCCAAATCTGTTTCAAATAAAAATTACATGTTGCTTAGCGCATAAAATTGCAAGTATAAGCTTTCATCCGAATAGTATGGAATAATAAAATTTATTGCATATACCACATGATAAAATAATATGTTTACTTTTTATATGTTGATTTTTAAAATATATACAATTTCAAGTACAAAATAGAATTGTAGGGATATAATTGTAACCAATACTGCCTAATTAAATTGGACAATGGTTCTAAAAGTTTCAATAATATTAAATATTGTAAAAAAAAATTTTTCAATCACTCGACTTGATATTTAAAAAATTTTTTTTCCAACAGCGAACACTTTGATCGACAACTAGATGTGTCATTATTAACGAGGGGGTTCTATTTCCAAAATTATAGGCTACAATTTTCTGCTCTAAAGTATATTTAATGGGGAAAATGTTAAAAAAAAAAAGACACTGTGATTTAAGAAGCAGATAATAACGGCGAGCAGGTATTACAATAAGATAGTGAAGTAACATAGAAAGTAAGCAAGAACAGGGGGTAAAAAAAAAAGGAAAAAGATAGTAGGTGCCACAAGTGCGTTTCCGAGTCTACGACTTTCCGTCTCTCGTTTCTTCTAGCGACTCTTCTTCGCCGACTTGGCGAGGATAAAAAAAAGAAAAAAGTAGAAAGAAAGAAGCGAAAAGAAAGAGGAGAGAGGTAGAGAACAGGGAAGTCTCATGGCTCGACTCTATTTGTTTGTTTGTTTGTTTGTTTGTTTGTTTGTTTGAGTCCGTGCGCTCGCGCGCCTGTTCGTACGTGTGCTTGCAGGCACGCATGTGTGAATTTACTATCCTTGAAAAGCGATTCCGCTTTTTACTTTGGAAGGAAGAGCGGCGATCGCCTCTACGAATTGATTTAATTTATCTTGGAGCTTTTGACGGAACACCAGAGTCTTCGTGGAAAAATCGCGGTGCTTTTTATTTGGTAACATCCAACAAGAGGAGTAGCGGCACACCGAGCCAAACCTCAGATTCTAAGGAGTCCGAGTCTCGTCATTTTGTTTCCTCGTTCCTCTTCCCGTAATATTTGATACACTAAACAACTCCTTCGCATATTTCTTGCCATATTTGTTTCCGCAGACAACAAATTTCCCAACATTTTTCTCTATTCAGTAGTGCTAGCCAATAAAGCACCTGCCATTTTCTTCTCCGTTTCCCGAGCCAAGCATCACATCGATGTGCACACATCCTAATTGAAACTTTCCTATAAAAGTAATACTCATAATTTATCTGCAATATTAATCATTGCAATTTTAAAAATTGCATTTCTTATTTCCTTAAAAATTCATTATAAATAATTCATTAAAAAAATTGCTTTTACATAAATTACTGAATAAAATAATTTTCATGAATAACTTGAACGGTAAGTTTCAAATACGTGATATCTATTAATTACCAAGATTAGAGAAACACCAATTACTACCGATAGAACTATGGAAATTTTTCAATTAATTAAATTTCGTTATAAAGTTATTTGTCGTACTAAAAAATTGTACAATGGTATGAAAAATCTAATTTTATGCTGAGTAATAAATGATGTAATAAATGTATGCCTTGTTTGAATTCAAATTTTCATTATTTATAATTTATATCTGCATTGTTCTAAGGCTTGAAATTTTAAAGGAAATATTCATGAAGTGTATGAATGGTTATTATTAATTCATCCATGATAAATTGTCAACAGTAAACTAAAGTAAAACTAATATTGGTTTTAAAGATAGTCTTTTTTAAAAAATTTCATTTCAAATGACATAAGCATTCTTGCTTTTTTTATTTTTCAATGATGCATTGAATAATTTAGAAAAATAATAGGGAATAATTATTTTAAAGTTATTAGGGTCATGGAAAAGAAAAAGCGTCTTCATTATCTATCAAACTATAGCGCTTGATCGTAATTTTTTTTTTTATTTATTGTAATTAGGTAGTACTTAATTTCATAGTAGTAATCGAGATAATTTTACTTAATGGATTGTCAATAAAAATATCTTTGTTAAATTCTTTTTATGATTTTTTTAATTAGAATACATGTATATATTTTTACTAATTTATTAGAATCTGTAATTAATTATTATATTAAAATGACGTTCTTACGACACACTTATTTGTCATACAATAATAAATGAGATGGTTTTCAATATAATATAAATTAATAATTAATATAAATAAATTAAGATAAAATTATTTTAAATAGGTTTACAACAAGGATAGAAATTTTTTCATTTTAAATCTTTTTTACAATATGACGCGTTAGCCTAGTAATTTCATTGCCACGAGCTAATGATCGATAACGAATTGACTATAATTGTTATTACTTTTCTTTATTAATTTAAAAAATTAATCTCAATGATGAAACTTTCATCAATTCCATGAAAATTGAATAGATTACAGTCGGACTAGTTACTTACGTCATCATCATTTATTATAACGCGATGTACAAGGTAAATTATATTTATATTACAAAATGTGTTAGCGAAAAAATAGCATAATCTGGAGTTATTGTAAATCGGACAGCCAAAATCCATCATCCAAATTTCAGTCGTCAGTGGGTCGGATTCGAAATTCTTCACTCCTCGATCACGCACAGGGGAAGTGTGGTGCCCGGTTATAGTAATGCGAAGCGAAATAATGGCATGCAAATCATTCACACCAGGACACGATTCACCGTGCAAAAAGTGTCCCCCCCCCCTCTAAGTTGCTCATTTCCCCGATGTCACGGTTAAATCGTCAGGCGCAAAAGTTGCGTTGCACCGACTGCAAAATTGCATTCTCATCCAGAGGGAGAGATGTACTCACGGGGAGTCACTCTTAAAAACAACGACGACGACGGGAACAACAGTAATGCCAACAACGGGGAAATACGCGGTTGTTGGATTAAAGGTCGAAGGAACATCGGAAGCGCTCATCCGCATAATAAATATCGTGCCGCCGACTCTGTGTTTTCGTTAACGGTGCTATTTTCCGCCTCCAAGAGAAATGTGAGCTAGGTCGGAGAAATCACACGCATTGCCCCTAGAAAGTGCATTAATCCTTCCTTTGTGCACTACCACTTTTAAAAGGCAGTAATGCGCCGACTTGTAATGCGGGTGACTATAGTTCCCTGGAAAATTAAATTTATTTTCAACTTTTGCACTTCTTACACGCGTGCCTGCCTCCTGGCCTTTTTTACCCTCAAAGCAATTTACTTTTAGTTTTAGTTTTACATTGCGCATTTGTGATCATTAAATTATAAAATCAATTTTTACAAAATCGAAATTTAAAATCAAATTAACTTTCGCAATGATGTGCCGTCTATATAATAAACCGAGAACGACCGAACGAGACTTTCGGTCGTCGTAACTTTCGTTACCGTGTACGACTATTTTTGCACAGTATGTGCGTGTGGTACAAACGAGATCGTACGAGCTTAATGCTTACAAATAATACTTCGAAAGATAAATTAAATCTCTTTAAATAATTCCAATAGTCATATTAATTTTTAACAAAAGAAATCAATCTGTGTGGAGTAAAATTGTTTTTTTTTTTTTTTTTTTTTTTTTGTTAAACTTTAATATCTTTATATTATAAACAAATATTTTATGTTATAATTGTGTTTTACATTTTGTACAAGTATAACGTCTCTACCAATAACACTACTTAATATAATATAAAAAAATATAAACTTAATATAAAAGTTGCAATTGAAATTTTATATCAAAAATTTGATAAAGATAAAAAAGTCACTTAATTATCTAATCAAGAAAAATGTGAAATAACCGTTAACTAAATTTAGTAAATCTCATATTCGTGTATATGTACTTTAATTATTTCTAATATAATAATGCATACGATATAAATTTTGTCTTTACAAATTTACATTAAAATATAATTTAGAAATAAAATTATAATTTATCAACTACTTATGTTCATTAAAAAAATTTCTTAGACTCACTTTATTATTTATACAAATAAATTGAAAATATTTTCATGTTACGTTATATTCCATTTTGTAATCACTTAAAAACGAATGCGTGTACCATAGAGACAAATAATTGCTGTAATAAACACTGTGCTTAACGAGTACCACCTGTTTGTTAGTTTATTATTTTATATCCTCAAAAGAAAAGAACTAGCATTTTCTATTTCAATATTATTAGCAATTTATGAATTACTTTATATTTTGCACTTTCATTATAAATATACATTTTGGAACATTTATTATAATTAACTCAACGATAATTTTTGTATTATATTTTTTATCAAGTATTGTTGTCAAATTTTTTTTAAACAATAAATAAAATTTAAATTCGCTACTTACGGCCAAATAAAATATGGATTTGTTTTTTCTAAAAAGACAAAAATATCGCTGTTTCGATGATTATTAAAATTTATACAAATAATTTGAAAAAGTAAAGTGCTAAGAAAATTTTTGACGTTAAATTAATATATTATCTTTTTAATTATTAATGATAAATTTTATGGAAACACCGACACATATGCTATAAAAATAATTCTTATTGATGAAATTTTAGCTACATATTTAATGAAGTACTCTACTTCGTTAACTCAAAAGATTATTGTACATTTTATATATTATACCAATGGTGACGATGCTATTTTAATTATTTTTTATGAAACGGTGTTGCATTGGTGCATAAATCAAATTGAATGCTCGGGGTACGAGGACGAAGAATAATGATGACAATAATTTATAATCAATTTTGTGTTTGCGTGATATGCATAGAAGCCCTGCGAGCGGGAAATTTCAAAGTAATAATACTAGTTATTGGATTTTCATGCTTGTTCTACAATCATTAGTCGAATACTGTCGGGTAATTCAAATAATATAGTATAATGGTTTTGTATTCACGTGTCTATTCATAGTATCTAATTTATTCTATATCGTGTTTTGCTTAATTTATTCGATTTTATTATTGCAATAATGATCTATTACTGCAAAAATAATCATTAATATTTGCATTACATTTTTACTTCATTTCGTAGAACAATCACGTGTAATAATATTCTTTATGCTAATGCTATCAATACGGTTTAGTTATACAGTGCATTTATTTTTTTTCTTTTATACTTTGTGAGTTCTTATTTATTCTATTAAGGCTATGAATGAAAAATATCTCATTCTTTTTATGTGAGAAATTCACCATCAATTACGATAGTCCAATAAGTTATTAATCAAAACAAATTTTACAAATACAGGTCCTTGTTAAAATTATTTGAAAGCTTAAATTTTAGAGTTATACATTATCTAAATTAAGCATAAAACAGGATTTACAAAAATTTGATTTCTCTATAAATGAAAGAAAAAAAAATACAAAAATTCTACAGAAAATAAAATTTTTCTATTTTGTAATAAAATTCATATAATAATATAAGATTAACAAAAAAAAAATGTAATAATTTCTCAAACAATTATAGATTGTTCTCATTGTTATCGAAGATTTCCCAATAAATGACAACTTGATCGTATTATTCATGTTGCAAAATCAAAAATAACCGCGCCTTCTCTTCCTTTCTTTATTCATTATACAATGATACTATTTTTAAATGTATTATATTCATTTTAATAATTGTTTAATATAAAAAACATTAATTACATTGATAATAAATTATAATTAGTAGTATAATTTTTAATTAGGAATGAATATCTACGAAAACCACATAATTATCTACAGTGTCAGGTCACATTTTAAGTCTTGAATTTTCAATCATATTTTAAATAATACAAAAAGTATCATCATTCAATCATAAAAATGAACAATGTTTTATTTCAGATTAAAAATTATTATTGTAATCGTTGCATAAAAATTTTGAGTGTACACAGTAGTATAATATTTTTCATGTAAATTGTTAATAAATCACCATTACTATGCACTAATGAGTTTCTAAAATAATAGTTGATTATACAGATATATATTTATCATAAAACGCGATATCACGAGAGATCATGCACAAACAAATATCCATTACTTAGTATAACATTAAACTTATGATAAATAATATTGATAATATCTTAAGGATTTTTAGAATGAAATTAATTACGTTAAATTTTTAACGAACGCATGTTTACGTTCACAATACTGTCTATATTTAATATTACTTTTCGTACCTTAATTATTTTTAAAATAGTTAAGTGATTGATGTAAATGAAATGAAATCATATTACTCAAAAATAATTTCCATGTGTATTGATAGTGTATAAGAGTTATTTGAAAATATATATACATATTACATACATATTTCGTTGAACTCACTATACGAGTAGTTATTATCTTTCGGATCGATAATATATAGTTTTTCTGTAATGGATGGAATTGCGAATTTTATTGTATTTACATAAATTTATAACAGCGATATATAGATTTATATTGAAAAACATTTAGTCTTTTCATTTTATTCTGCTTTATTTAGTGAAACTGTTAATCCCTTTTTTTGAACCGCAATAAAGATTAAAGTATAAAAAATTTTCGATTCAGTATTAAATTTTTAAATTAATGAAAACACAGCTCATAAATAAAAAAATGTTTTAAATTGACATGAGTTAAAATTTCAATGAATCTTAATAAGTCCAACAAATAATATCGAGGGCGCTATACACTTGACTATTCTATCATTTGGATGTAATTAATTCTGAAATAGTTGGGAAATCTTGCAAAATTACTCTCATGTGCGTATGTAGTATTAATAATTATAAGATGTTTCGAATTGTGAAGAAGGTGGAAAAAGGAGGATTCATTCATTGAAGCAATGCAAAATTGAAAATGCAGAAGCAATGAAACACGCCTACTCAAAGATTGAAATTTTACGGTTGGGATTGTACCAAGACCGCAAAATTTTAACTGCATTCCGTTTTGTTTGTGATAGGATTAGCATAATATTATAAAAGTAAAAGTTAATTCTTTGGGGTTCGTATGAAGAAGACTGTGTCATCTTACCTTTAAACTCGCCTCTATAGTTAAAGCAATTGAATATCAAAATGAAGGATAAGTAAAACTTTAAGATCCGAAAGAAATTTGTTCACAATCGAAAAAGCACAGTATAATCGAGGGACACATCGCCGTCAGCTGATACACTATCTGCTGAATAAAGTGCGGCATCGAATGAGCAGTAACTGTAAAGAGTGAATGTACAATGTATAATATTTAATGTGTTATGTATAATGTATAACCCATATTATATTAATACGCGTGGTATAACCCCCGTCATAACCGGGAGCCGAACTGAGTCAGCGTCCGGAATATTAACGTTCTCTAGTCCATCAACACGTGAGGTCAAATCGAGCAGAGGCGTTGTGTCGGTGTACAAACTTGTTTCAAAAGTGGGACTCGTGACTTTTCCCTCCTGCACCACTTCGAGCTACGACACACGTGCTCACGCCTCGAGTTCTTAAGGTGGATCGATCCATTTGCGATCTCGAGCACTAGGACTCTGTCCAAAACCAATAGCCTCTTCTTCAAAGGCATTCGGCTGTGTTAGGAAACCGAGGTTAAACTTTGAGGTTAACTCTCGAAGCAAACGCGCCTGTAATTCCAGGCTCACTGCATGTCACATTTGCTGAGAAATCATATTAAGTTGATGCGATGATATTCTTTAAATGCATTTTCCATTTAGTGCACCATTATTACTATACTCTCATTGACCCGAGGCTAATGCAACTTATTATGTCTCAGCCGTCATCTTAAAATTAAAAGCGATTGCCCGATCGTAAAGAGATATTTTAATAGGTTTTCCCGCGTTTGTTTGCATTGGTTTACTTTATTACCAGAGGAGCCTACACTTATGCATCGAAACTATCGAATTAAGTTTTTAGTTCTATCCTTTATGGTAAATGGTTAACACTCTACTTGAATAAATTACTTAGAGATAACAAAATAGCAATATTTTACGGGTAATGATATCAATATTTACTCACTTTGCATTTAAAAAATGTATTTTATGGGAATAACTGTCATTACTGCTCAAACTTGAGTAGTTGGAACAGTTGAGCGAGATAAATGCATTCACGTCTCAATTACCCACATCCGCCTAAGCGATAAGCACCAAATCAACACTCCTCGACACGAACGAAATCTGCCGGACGAAAATTCGACAATGGTTAGATAAATAAAAACGTCATTAAGAGTGAAGGAAAAGTACGCTGGTGAGTGAAGGTTTCATGAAGTTATCGTTGGAGTTCGCCGCGGGGTTCCAAGTATCAGGCGTATTGGTTTTGTTGCTCGCTAGCATAAATTACAGTGCGATTTAGCATTTACTTACGGAAACTGACGAGGAAAAAGCCAATGGCGCCGATGCCCGGGTATTTGTTTTACTTTCCGAGGCGAGCCGTCTGTTCCCATTTTACAGACAAGACTCCGAATACACGTGGAACTGACCCTCGTACATGTATGCTCTGCTCTGTTTTTATGTGCGTGCTAACTGCGCAGCAACCTTAATTTTTAGCCAAATGTCGAAATCGGTGCAAACGCGCATCCTATTTGATATAAGATCCAACTTCTTGTAGACGGGTTGACTGATATGAAAATCGGGCATCTCTTCGACTAACTGTGTGAAAAAAATCCCTTTCAAAAACCAAACGTATTTCACGACATTTTTGTCATGAGAGGGGGAAATACTGAGTGTCTAGTGCATCCCAGCAGACAAACATATGTCTAGGAGCCCATTGGATTACTGAACCAGTAGGCGGGTGTAGTTCTGATTAGTTAAACATGTGGGAGCTATTGCACTTCCACGTAGTGCTCAGTGTAAGCTATTAGTAGATAAATGAGAAGATTGTCTAACTGATTAGAAAGAAGATACAGCCTAAAAATCAGGTATGCTCTGTTTGGGCCTTTTGATACTACCGGGTCCAGGAACACACCAGCCATGCCATCAGATCGCGCCGTAGCAGCAAGTGAAAAAGGTGGTCTTGTCTGTACATGCCAGGGAGCTCCTGGTTGGGCGAATGTATGGGGGCATTCTGTTCTGTTCGATGTCATTACTCAACCCAGTGCACTCCGATCTTCGACGATGTTGAGAGAGTTACTTGCTTAATCAGTACTGACACGAGACAAAGCTGTGCTGTAACGAAATCTATTAACCAATTAACAAAAATGAATATTGTATTCATATACAAATATATAAAGAAAATATATAAGGAATATACAAAGAAAATGGTCCAAAAGAATGGGACCACGGGTTGCCTAGCCATATTAAACAAACTAACTATGAGTAGAAATAGCAGTGAGTTGAAAAGCAAGAACGGTGTGAGCGTAACCACACTACCGCTGCTGTCCAAAAACAACAAGGAGAAACGAGCCCTCTAAAAAAATCAAAGTGAGAAACTGTAAAAGCTAAAGAAAATAGATGTTAAGGATGTTAAGAACAAGAACATAGACACGACGTCATTAAATAAGGTTAGCTTGAGGAAACTCTTAAAGCTTCCCTAGAACCTTTTCAGACTAGCAGACATGAAGTTACTACCTCTGCGGCTTTTATAAGCATAAATTGTAGTCAAGTGCCTTACGGTGTCCATCAGAGAGCCGTTAGCTAGCAGAATCAAACCCGCTTCAGGGACTCTTGCTCCTTCAATCAAGGAGAAGTCACCAGATGTGGAAAAAAAGAAAACGATTCAGACTTCAACCAATGTTTATGGTACATCGAAGTCCCAGAAAACTGACCTGCCAAAAAACCACCTTAATACAATGATTCCAGCAGTGGGTTCTCTCAATATGTTCATGGATGTATGAGAAATGTCAAGATGGCTCTGAATGAGTGGTAGAGAGAAATGTAAGTTCTCGAAAGCCTGAACTCCTTCATACTTTTAATTCAAATTCTTACTGTGAATAATGCTCAACTAAAAGAGCAATAAAAGCGACCACTAAGATGCAGATACAGATCGTACCTAGGGGCACTGGGTTCACTAAAGCTAGTGTCTTATGCTGAGGTCGTTGCTGCTCCTGGTTTATAAGTACCTTCAATCTGATTGCGGAAAAGGTGCAAATCCAGAGCTTCCGCAAGACAAGACTCGGGTTACTGGTCGAGACAAGTACCGTGCAAGACTTGAGAAAAATGAAGGAGAACTTAGACATTCAGTTTGATATCTAGAAGCCAATGAAGCGACTCGCTCGAGTTCTCCTGTGCGATGTGCAAAAGGAAATAACTATAGAGCAGCTCGTATTTGCCATTCACGCCAGAGAGGCAGGTGAACTGAATCGGTAAAAAATCTTGCCAAAGTACTCGTTCCAATTTTCGAAACGGACAAAAGGAACGAGAACATCAACAGCTGGCTTCTCGAGTACTACAAAGTAATATGATCTGTCTTACTGCATAAAGGAAAACTATTCGTTGAATGGGAGGCTTGTAAGGTGCAGGACTTTATCCAGGTCGCGAGATGCTATAAGTGACAAGGCTACAGCCATGTTAACAAGCACTGTAAGCGCAAAAATCATTTTGCAGATTGCGTGGAGAAGAGCCATAGTACGAAGGAATGCCCGAACAAAAGTTCTAAGCCGGTTTACATTAATTACAAACTGGCAAAACGAGAGCATAACTACAATGCTGTGAATAAAAGTTGCATTGGAAAGACTAATCAACAATACCGATTATGGTTATGTGATGGACGTAGAGGAAAGACTTGCCTCAAATTAGTACAGTTCAACTGTAGACGAGCACGGAATGTCCTACCAGTACTTAGGCATAAAGCTATCGAGGAAGGACAAAACCTACACGAGCTATATCAGAGACAATATCGCATAGAAGTCTTCGGTTTATGGGATCGAATCGTCAAGTCTCATAAAGATTCCGCTGGAACGCATTCCTCGTGCTCAATCTGGAGTTTACTGTTTTGAAGCAATCAGTACTCACTTCGCATGTGAGCGAGATATAAAACAAAATGTTCAATAAAGCGTATATATTTTTTATGTAATTTACATATCATTTTGTATTTATATTTTATTATTTAAGCAATATATTTAAATATTATTTATGCGTTAAAGATCGAATAATAGTGATAATTAAATAATATTTGGTGTAATAAAACGTACAACAATGGAGTGTTGTGCGCTAAAAAAAATGCCATATGTGGCAGGAAAATTAAGAGGAAGACGGTACGATTTTCGAGCGCTGAAAAGCGATAGCGCCGTATAGTTTGATAAAATGATAATTTATGAGTTTGAGTGTTTTTCTCGTAGAAATCCGGCGTATTGGGGCATCGTATGATATGCGTCAGTGGGATATCGAAAGAAATTCGTATAAAAACCAAAATCCCGACGCGATACAAAGGGTATCATGTCAAAGGAAAAGGCAATTTTAGACGTATAAGTGCCTGGAAAAAATTCGAGAAAAGATAATGTTCGGCGAAGAAAGCCGAGCATTAAGAGACTCGTAAATTATAAATGCGTAAGCTAATTACGGTAAAATAAATTCAGCGAAACCAAAATAAAACGGAACTTTAGACGAATATAATATGCGATTTGTACGTTAAAGTTTATAGTATTATATTGCTATTATTCTGGTGTATATAACATGGCTTTTTCCTTTCGACATGCAGCAAATGGTTTTTTATGCCTCGCAGTTAAAAGTATTAAATGTAATGCGCTGTAATTTAAGAAATATTTGATAAGAAAGAATTTTGTATAATTTTTAAAATTGTACAGAGGAAAGGAGAATGATCACTGCGGAGAGCAGTTGTAAAATTTTGAGTTTTTTTTAAAGCAATTGTCGACTAAGCACTCTCCAGAGCTGATCATTCTCGCGTTTCGACTTTGAAAAACATCGGCTAACAATTATATTTCTTTATTAAACCTACATAGTATATTTATATTTGTAATATCTTCCGTTTGTATTTTACGTGAATAAATTTGTATGGGAAGAAAACTTTTGTTCTTATGTTATTTTATAAATTATCTTAAAACAATAATAAAAAACTTAACCTTTATATATCTGCGAGGGACGGAAAATAAACATTATCCGTCGGAAACATCGCAGTTGCCGAAGTAACCTACAAAATTCTCTCGGTGTATGTGGTTTCAGGATATTTTCAAAAGACATTGAGAGCCACTTCAATGATCTCGATGTAATATTGAAGGCACTGCGTGAAAAAAAACTGCTGATCAGTTTGTCTCCAATAAGAATCTCCCTTCTGAGGTATTGCATAATTGTCCGTGCGTTGACCGAAGAGGCGAGATCCTAGAAAATTTCGTGTCCCACTAGGATTCTGTAGTAAACGATCCAGATTGCTTAGTAAAATGTCGAGCAAAGTTGAGGAAGGCTATGTTACGTGACATTGACGTTGCGGAACCTCGACAGTATACAGAACGACTGACGGGTTCAGGATGACGAGACGTTTAGTGACAAAAGAGCAATAATCATGATCATCTCAAAGCACGACGATAGACTTGAACACTTAAGTGAACTGGAGTTTTGTAAATTGAATTTTAAAAATTGGAGTTTTGTCCGCCAAGATGTTCCGACCTCCGTGCGGGACACGACTGCTCATATCCAAGCTCTGAATTTTCTTCTCAGGCACGTTTTCAATAAAACCATATATGGTAGAGCAAAAGGTAGTTAAGGGAAGTTTGCCTGGTGGAACGCTGACCTAACGATTGCTTAGAAGCTTGCTAACAAAGCCAAAAGAGCATTCCAGTGCATGAAGGACTTTGTTGAACGAGTGGCACTGAAAAGTAATTATCTAAAGTCTAAGGATGAATACATAAAACTTGCTAAACTGCGTATATAAAACTGGACTACACAGCTAATGAATAAAATGAGCAGTCTCAAACACGAAATAATCCAACGCTATCTCCACAGAAAGAGACTGAGAACTTCATGATGAAGAGCTTTATGATGTTCTCTCCAAAGTGAAACTACGAAAGGCACCTGGGCCAGACAGCTTCGACCATTATCCGGATCGTGATGACCACCATCGAGCGTATGCGTATGCTTCAAATTAGCTTATTTACCTGCTGTCGATATTAGGCGAAGTTTTTTAGGCTCTTATCCTCAAAAAGCTAAACAAGCTGCTCAGTCCATAACTATTCCCAAAGCAATTTGGTTTCAGAACTACCTGCTCCACAGAAGATAGAATCATAAAGCTGAGAATTACTGTTAAGAAATCGACATAAAAGTACGTTCGGGTTGTCTCCTTTGACATCAAGGACGCCTTCGACAACGTTTGGTGACGCAGTGTGTTTAGAAAAAAACAGGAGCAAGAAATACCCTAGAAATATTTACCTTTTGATGGTGGACTTATATTTGAATACAAATATATTGATATAAAAGTAATAAGTTAATCATTATTTTATGGCTATCATAAATAGCTGAACATATATTTAAATGGGCTATTATAGCTTTGAAATACCGAGTTCGTTTGAAATCTGGGAAATTACTTTAATTTCAATTTAGAGTTGGCTATGAATTTCTTTTCGTTCGTATTAATTAGTAAACGCAAAAGAGATAAGATAAAAACGTGAGATTCTAAGAAAATCTTGATAACGTAAACTTATCGAATCAATTCAAGGTCCGAGAATAAATATCGATCATAAGCTTTGATTACAAAAATGCATAAAGAGGATTTCGTGTGTAACGGAAGATATATTTTAAATGGGCGTAGAAAGAACACGGAATACATGAGCAAACAATTAATGAATGCGTTAGTACTTGGCACTCCTAAACTCGGCTCACATTTTTCTCCATCTTACAGTTTAGATGATATCGGATCATTCACCGCCGCTACATATTTAATTTTGCCTTAAATAAGGCTACTCGCATTAATTACACTAAATAATAATAATTTTTTTGTAATTTTTTTTTTTTTTTTTTTAAACTTGTATGTACCATTTACTATAAATATGAAGCACTCAAAGTTATTCATTTTTTATCGTAAACACAATGTATAACTTGATTAATGGTTATTCATTTTTGGTACAATATAAAATTTCGGTACATATATTAAGACACGCTCGAAAATTTGCATTTTCAACCTTATAATGATTAAATTTCGAAAAGTATTTTCAATATTAGTTTCATATTTTCAAAAAATCAAATATTTTTAAACGTATAAATATCAAACTCATAAATTATAATTCAATAACCTTTGAATCATTTATAAATTATTTTTTATGAAAAACTTCCACTTTATCGATCTGTATATTTTCGATTTTGTATTTATTTCTCAATAAATTAAATATTTTTTAATGCTTGTATATTGATGATTACAAGTCATTTAATAATTTTTTTTTTTTTTAAATTTTTATTTTTTAATTCTCAATTATTTTAAGTCATTAATTTTAATTTTAATTTTATTAAATGAAAACGAAAATTGCATGATTCTTTTATAAAATACTGTAATCAATTTGATAAATTTACGGAAATTATATTATTTTCAAATAGATATCACGAGTATTCCAACACTAATTTGATTTTTAAAAAATAAAAAAACTTTTATTTATAATATTGATGTATACAAATTATTGTATTTATAATGAATAAATTAACTGTATAATTAGTTGCCTGTTAGTACAATGTTCAGTAATTCTTTATATGTGATTTATTATTTGTTGATAACTGAATTGATAGTTTTTATAAAAAATACAAAATTTAAATAAAATAAACGCTATGTTTATTGTTTGCATCACAATTATAGTTACTGTATACCAATATGAATTTATATGAGTCGAACAAATCATTTACGTAATAAACATGCATACCTGCAACATAAATATAAATTATTTGTTAATTATTTGAAAGTAAGGCTCATACAGCATTTAAATTATGTCATTTAATATAAGTTATCATCATTATTTCATGTGCAAATAATTTATTGTTTCGGCTTTCTCAGGATTTGAAAAGTATTTTTTCTCGGAATGCAGATGAATTACAACTTAAACATCGTATAATGTATAAGTTATTATACATGACAATGTTTTGCTTACGTCGAGAAAAAATTTGAGGGGTAGATTGTAACAAATTTGAAAATAAAACTGCACATGCATGTAAACTGTTTTAATTTTTTAGGTACAATGCATTTGAAATAAAAGTGATACAACTAAGACCAAAACTGAAAACACACTATTGTAGATTATGGGAAAATCAACATTTATATATTTGTATTCAACTCTCGTCTACGCCTGTATATTTAAATATGTAAGTTTCATAAGAAGGCACTAGAAAAAATGAAGCAATGTTTATATAATTTAAAAAAAAAAGAAATCTACAAAACATTACTAATTACTGAGTGATATAAAGATGAAAATTATAATTGTTAATTAATAATTAATTTATAAATCCGAATGGCTAAACAAATATAAAATATTATAAAAATGATTATACTTGGATTAGCTATGTACTTATAGATATTTTGTTTTTTATTCCAGAGTAGAATAATTGTTGATAAATTAATTTATTTTCAATTGAATTTAAAAATATTATTTTTTTTAAAAATGTTCATTTGAAATAGATTCTTGTTAATATTATTAATAAATCTCAGTTGTTAATATTATTAAAAATAGCGTTTAAAAACAATAGTAATATCGCATGGAAACATTTCAATGAAATTTAGGGTTAAACAAATAAGAATTATTAACAATATTCGAGTCTTATTTCAAAGTTATGTCAGACACTCTTTATTCGAATAAATATCGAATTCGAATCAATCGACCAATTCAGTTTCGAACTTGGTAAGATTTTGCTCATCGGTTCAATCGCATGTTAACATGATAATTTCAATAAGCCAATGAATTACGGGACCTCTTCCCTCTCACTCCTTGACACACACCAACCCAAAGTTGAAGGAGGTATCTCAGAATCGGGAGCGACATCGCTTGGACTCTTCCTCTTGGAGCTGGAAGCCGACGTGGACGTCGTCGCCGACGCCTCGTTAGTAGCGCGCGCAAGATAGTTCCCTCCTGCCCCTCAACTCGCCCCCGAGTAACAGACCCGATAGGAAATCTCCTTGTTGGGTCACTTGTTTTTTCCCGATTACATCGCTATGTAAATTTATTGTTTAGACATACGAGCACGACTCCTCTTTCGCGCGTTTTGCTTTCCCTTTCTCTCTCAGTCTCTCTCTCTCTCTCTCTCTCTCTCTCTCTCTCTCTCTCTCTGTTTGCTGAAAAGCCCGATCAGCTGCTTCCTTTCTACGTTTTCGCGTGAGCTTATTATGTCCGAGGAATGCCTCTTGGGGATTACTGCAAATTTTTGGAACCTTATTCGGGAATGTGGCTTTTAAACTTGCTTTTCATTTTTAAACATTATTACGAATTTTTATTGTCCCTCTCATACCGAGATAAAACTTGCCCTTTTGGTACCGAGATAATAAACGCTGCGCTAGGAATAAAATTTTGCGTTGTTTCCTCAAGTTTATATCTTGAAAAAGACTGCGCTCACACGACTAATTTAAATTAATACTCCTTTATTTTTGGCTTTTTTAAACTCTGGAGATTATGTGTCAATGACCTGTCAGTTGCATTAAAAATAATGCATATTATTATTCAGCAAACTCCTAAAATAAAGAAACTTTTTGCAATACCGTTTCTCTCCCAATAGCTTAAGTGAGTATTTCATTTGCACAACCGAGAATAATGCGGCTTACGTTGAATCATCGTACCCCAATCCCTAAAGTGCACGACTTTCATCAAAGATATTCCTCCCCTCCTCCGCTCCTCCCTTTTACATGTCTTTAGGCATAAATTATAAGCGCACATTAATTTATTTCTCTTGATGTGAGTACCGGAACCTCATTAGGGAATAACCACAAGTCTTTGCGTACTCTGAAAGAATGAATCAACATCGGTTACTTCGACACTCATCCCCCTGAATTCATTGCCTCCCTCTTCCCTTTTCCATTGATTTCATCGCGAGATTTGGACTTCACGAGTTGACTGGCAAAGGTATAATTGCTCGTGTGATATATAAATGCATATACATACATGCGTGGATGCGTGTATGCGTGCATGCATGCATACATACGTACGTACTTACATACGTACACACACACACGCGCGCGCGCGCGCGCGCATGCTTAGGTACGTAAATACATGCATACATACATACATACACACGCACGCATGCATACGTACGTACGTACATATTTATATGTATGTATGATGCTTGAGAATTTTTTGGGAATACAGTCGAATGGTCGCTCGGAATATTCTCCCGCTGCTTGTTTACTCGTCCGCGAGTCGGATAAATAAAAGGGGATGAATTGCAAAGGAGGGTGTGGTCTCCTATTTGTCTCAAATTTAAGGTATTTCTAGTTATAACGTTATAATGAGAGACTAATGGACAACAGTGCTTGAATTTTAATCTATATACCGAGTGTTTAATTGTTTGAAAACGAGAAATATTTAAGTTTCAGCAGCCTATTTAACCTTATAATTAATAGATAATATTTATGATATTAACAATATATATTGGTCTCACTTTTATTATTGGCATAATGTTAAAACAAGATTTTTACAGAAATTTTATCAAGTTTAATTACTTTACTACTTCAATTACTCCATTATATATGTATATGTATACTTTATCTTACACTGATTCTCTCAATATTTGCAAAAATAATGGTTATTAGTTTTAGTTTTTAAAACAAGATATTATTGATGCTACAAGGTTATTGATTAAATCAACGAATATTAGAAGTTGTTGGGTAGAAAATTCTTAGTACTGTTATTATCTCATTTTCAAAGTAATAAATGTTTATATACTACGTTTAATAATCTAGAGAAATATGAAAACAGTAGCTTTGAATTTATATCGTAAATTCTGATAGAGTCAAACAACCACTTGTTACATAAAAATGAATACATTTTATTTTTTCTATAAATAAAAAATAATCTTTTTATTGCTTTTTTTATAAATATTGACATTAATTATTCATTTATAACTCTTCGGTTTTTACTTTATAATTCTAATTTTCATGTTTGCATTTGATCAAGTCTAAATAAGTACATGTAAAATATTTACTAGTGTTGCTAAATAAGAATAAATTGCGAAGGGTATCATAAAATTTATAGTACTTAAAATTTTCGTTAAAATTTATAGTACTTTTGAAATCGATTGTCATTTTTGACCAAATTTTATTAAACCGTTTTTTTTTATTCGACAATTAATTTTCATATAAAATTGTGAGAGTGCACTTAAGATAATGAAAAGTAAGTTATATGTAATATACAGAACAAATTGGTTTAAATATTAAATAGAAAACATTAAAAATGTAATTAATGCTAATAATATGTGTATTTATGCAAACCAAGTGGTATATTTTATAATCTTTAAAATAATTATTCACATGGAGAAATTTTTCTTAAAAGCCGCAATTTATGTTTGTGTTGAATTATTAAAATTGTCGTTAAAAAAAAATTAAATAAAATGTATAAGAGATGATACTAAATTTGTAATATTATACAAGTGATTTTAAACCGAATACGGTTTACTCTTCATATTTAACAACTTTCTTAAGTCAAGAGCGTAACTTAAAATTACGTACCTTAAATCATTTTAACGATGAATAATAATAATTATATCAAACCACACACAGAAGAGTGTACGCAGTTTTTCACATAACAATTCAAAAAACCTTCTCGTAAAGTTTTAATTGAAACTGATAAATTAAAACTGCGTATGTGAAAAAAAATTCACAATGAAAATAACGAGCATCTTGAGAGTATCATTGTAATGAAAACTGGACACATGCTCTTGTGAACATGCAGACACGAAGAAAAATTGAGATCGGCAATTCTCGAATACAGTCGCAGTTTCCTGATAAAATCCGGTACACGAAACTGCCATATATCTCGGGCAATATAAGCGGTATTGCGTTTAATTTACAATCAATTATGAGCTAAGGCTATTTTACAACGGTCGAGTTTCTTCCTGCGAGTGTCGCATCTGCTTTTAATTTTTTAATTTGAAATGAGAAGAACTCATCCATTCGTCATCCTTCTTTTCCGTCATTTTTCAATTTTACTTACTTGAAATTTATGTTGCCTCTTTTTCCGAATGTGATACACTTATATTTTTTACTCTTTTACACGTCATTTCAAAAGCATTTTTCAAAATAATAAATAATTCTATAAGCAAATTTTAAAACATAACTTGGTAGAATTGCTTCGTGTTACAGAGGTAACGCATCATATCCCTTTTTCACTTTTGTGCAAACAAAATCAGATTTTCAGTAAGAGCAAAAAAACAACAGCTTGATGTGATGTTACTGAACTCTGTCATTTCTCTCCTTTTTGTAATTAATGAAAATGTTGGTATTTAGGTTTTAATAAAAATATTTAATAATTTCAATATTAAATTAGCTTATTTTATAGATGCAATTAACTCTGCTAATATAATTATGATTCTAATAAAACAGAATATTCTCACATTAGATAGTCTAATGGTAATTTTATTGGGAAATTTCTATAATTATAACAGTGGCTGAAAAGGAATAAGACAACGTCTACTTTATGCATATAATCCCGAGTATATAAAAAATATATAGATATCAATTAGTTTTTCTAGCATAAGTTAATTACTAAAATATAACATTACATAAATTCGTACATTACGGTTGGGTCACTTTTCTCCATTCAAATTAATGAGCTATCCCGAAAGGCTACATAATTTATGTAATTCGATATAGAAAATTATTCTAAAATCGTGATTTGTAATTCCATTAATTTTTCATAAAATATAATTACTAACAGTTCGATAACTTACTATAAATTTTACTGTCACAGATTCATAATGAAATAGAATTTTTTTTATTTATTGACTTACTAAACTCGGACATTTGTGAAAATAATAATAAACACAACATTATTCATAGAATGAAGAACGAATTAAAAAATCAAAATCTTCAAAGAAAACAGGAATATAGTTGGTTTTTTTACTGATTACTGTTGCGACTGTTATCTTTGGTTATCCAACAAGATTTTTAAAAACTTGTACTTCAAGGGAATTTACAGGGAAATCGATTTCCGAAAAATAAAAAGTAGAATGTGGGGCCAGTTTAACTAGATCGCAAAGCGAAAGACTTGATTTTTTAGAATAAAAATAATTTCAATGGAAACCTCGATCATTAATATTTGCGCATTTACATAGTACAAGCTACACGAAAATAGGAAAACTTCTTTTCATTAACTTTGAAACTTAATAGCTCTCTTGATAGCTCACTCGAAAAGTTATAAAGTCCAAGTGCTGTAAAGAAATATATTTACCGGGCCTTTAACAGGTAGTGCAGAGTTGGCTTTACTCGATCCACAACTAGCTGCTCCTCGAAAATAAAACTACCCGCGCAAAAGGCAATAATCGAGACTCCTGAGGAACGGAGCGACCAATAAAACTCGGCGAATCCTGGACCACTGAAACAAAGAATATTCCAAATCGAAAACATCGCGAATATAATTGCATCCCCCGGGACGAGATTAGGTTTATGAAGCCCAAAGGGTTATTTTAATGCTTTGGAGACGATGGTGAAGATTTGTGTCTGCTCTTTAAGCGGGTTTCCCTGTCTACTTCCACCTCTCGCAAGTAGATGTCGTTGCGTTACGCAAATTATTTGTAGGCCACGACTTTTTGCTCTCCAAGTGAAATCATTTTTCAATCTTTGGAGTATCTGCATTCGTGTACGGGTTTTGCCCACAGATATAGCGATAGGGCCTCTTAAACAATATTAAATCCACAAAAACAATATTGATAAATTTTGTTTCGAGACGTACACGTGTATCATCGTGACTTGTTATACACGCTCAAGTGTCGTGCTCTGTGTGATGCCTAGTACTCGTGACTTACTTTGCAGAGAAGAGCGCATTTTGTATTGAAAAATTAGCATTCGTGATTTATAACAACTTTCTTTCCTCTGGCAAAAATAAATAAATAATCACTAACTTTTCCACAATGCCCTTGTAATTGGATTTTACTTTTTTTGCTTCTTACTCGACCGATGTATTTTCTAGCCTGGCTGATAAACTACACGTGTTTTGAACTATTATTTAAAATTAATTTAACTCGAGAATTTATTATTTTTTTATTAATAAGTATCATTCGGCTTTTGGTTTATGAGTGCACATGAGCTGAAAACAGAAACCGATATATTATATGAGTTGACGCTTCACTTTCATTTTAAAATCTGTAACTTCTTTTAACAAGCCTCTAATTCAATTATACAGGTTATATATGTATAAAGTACCCTTAGCTTTTGCAATCAAAACAACTTATTTGTTTCAATTTTTATTCTCATAATAAATAATGCTTTTTCCATTGTAAGATCAAGTTTTTTTTTACAATAAATTCGCATTATTAAAGAATGTGCTGTAAACGTTTTCAGATTACATTTCACATTTTTGGTGCAATTTAAATTTAATAATATTAGAACAAGTTATCTTTGAAAATTAAGTAACATTTTAAGCCCAATACTTTATTTATTAAAATTTGTGTTAAAAAGAGCAAGACTAAAATTTTAAATATGACTTTAATATTTGGTAGACAACCATATCTATTAAGTTATAACGCTCATAAATGTTTGTAATTTACTGATTTTATTTTTTATATATACTGACCAGAAACTCCACTCTAAAAATATGCGTTGATAATTTCTTGGACAGCTTTAACTAAATAAAGTCGACTAAACAGTACTATAATTTTTTTAAACGGTAATATTCTAAATTCAATATATATTAATCACTACAAAAGTATGCGCATTCGTGTATACCTTCGTAACTGAGAAATCATATCATACTTTACTACTAAATTCTAATGAACATCACTTGGCAGATAAGCGAATAATTTTTACTTGGTTATTAAACGATCTTCTTAAATCTATCGGATTTACAACGTAGATACTTGATTAAAAATAAAAAAATGTAAAAGAAACTTATCACTTGTGAAAGAAATATCATAACTGGATGATAAAATGGAAATATATAGTCTCTACAATGACGTACGCAAAGATATTTTTTTATTTAACTGTAACTTCGAGCCTCTTCAAGCCTCATTGTACAGATAACACGAAAAAAAAATAAAATAAAATACAATTTTAATTTTACAGCTGCACGTCAAAAAGACGAGTTCAATATATTTTTTAGTCACTTAATCATATTTACTAATCTTTACATTCATTAGAATTTATAATAAATATGCTACATAAAATAAAATTATATTTTGTGCTAATTTTATAATACTTTAAATACTTACAAGCGGAAATCACATATCGCACATATACTTGTAAATGGAACTCATTAATTGTTAAAGATGAAATTTTGTTAGTAATTTTTTAATGATAAAGATTATGTCTGTTATTAGTATTCGTTATAAATTAGTTTAAATATTATCAATAATATTTACCTGAATCCCGAATGCTAGTTACAAAATAAACATTTAAAGTATTTAATCCTTTAAATTATATGGATATTTTAGCAATTGATTATAATAAAAATACAGAGTAACGTTTACGTATACCAAAACAATACAGGATTACGGCATGAGCAAATTAAAAAAAAAAAAATTCTACAACTTTTTTTATAAAGTGTAATAACAATAACCGTATTACATCTTAGAAGCTGTATAAGTTTTATTTATTATCAATTGAAAAATAATCGATCATATAATTATAAAAAATACAGTGAAAAAATAGTTTATATGTAAAAGAAAATTGTCTTGTATTGAAATAAAATATTTGATGTCGAAGACATTTTAAAAAAATTATTTTCTATTTTTTATTTAAAAAAAAAACAATTGAAACTTAAAAATTTAATAATTATTGAGATTATTCATTTTCTTTTTCTTTTACTCAATTAATTATGTAAGTTAAATCACTATAAAAATATAAAAACTAACTAATTTATTTGAAATTGCTATCTAAAATGTTAAACTAAATAAAATTTTTTATACATATATTTATAAAACTATAGTATACAAATGTTCACATATTGAAAATTAAAATAGATTTTAATATTATTGTATAAATAAATATAATTTATTGTCCCTACAATAATTTTAAATGAATACTGTTAATTTAAATAAATATTTTGCAAATGATCCAATTAAAATTTGACTTTAAGATAAACTTTTAAAGATGAAATTTTCTTAATATATTAATAACGTAATAAAGCATTAATTTTCATGTTAAAAGTTAATAAAATACAATGTAATTCTATCCAATGATTAAGTTTATAGAATAATAAGAAAATCTATCTTGGAATTATTTTTATTATTAATATGTTGAGTGAATAGTAAATTATACCTACAATTGTCATTAATGACTCGAGCAATATAATATAGCTGATAACATTACATACACGTATACTTAAAAATAAGAAATTTTAATTTATTTTCCATTGCAATAAAAAGTAATGAAATAATTATATAATTATCCCTAGATCTCCATGTACTATTATTGCTGAAATCACAAATTGTATTTTAATAATTCATAAAGTAAACGTTTGTCATGGAAGCCGCTTACATTGTATCGTAAAATTAGTCGTTAAAATTAATTTTAGACATTAAGTACCTTTGAATAAAAAAATTAAAAAAAATTTGAAATATTTTTAAACTGTTTCAAAACATCTCTATCAATTTAAAGTCAAGCGCAAGATAACCTTAGACATAATCTATTTAAAATGTGTACTGATTTACCAGAGCTCAGTCAGTCAGCCGTCTACTGCTCACAGTGAACTCAATTCATTTCAAGACTTATTGATTAACACAAAACGAAATGAAACCTAAGGATTGGAAGCTCAAATTCTCACTCCTCAATATTTTAGTGATAATAAGTGAATTTAGTGTTTATGGATATTTGACAAACGGATGTGTGCTGAAATGTGAGTAGATTTTCTGAGACTTAGTCCAAGGTGTTTTCTTCAATTATTGGTACCTTACATTTAAAAATATTTCAATCAGTGGATTGATAAAATTTTTCATTGCATGTACATATTTCGATATACAATTGATAATGAAAAAAAAAAAAAAAAATAATAAAAAAGAATAATGCAAGGATTGGAGACTACACATGCTTATTTTCACTTGGGCTTCGTTTCGAAAATTGGAACAAAAATAAAATTTATGCATTTAATAATTAAAAGCTAGCGCATGTGCACTTTTATTATGTAAAATAATTTTTAATATATACATTTTATATATAGAAAAGGCCGTTACAGTTTTAAAAATGAGAAAATTACGAGTCAATGTTAGTAGTGAACTGGGTTGTTTGTCAAAAAAAATAATTACTACAGCGCCTTCGTCGTATTTTCCATTACATTAATTAATTAATTAATCGTCACAAAATTATATGAAAAATTCCAATGAATAATAACGTAATTAATTTTTAATGAAGCAGCGGTGCATGTGATAAATATAAACACACTGCTGCTGGCTTATAAATAGATTTCTCGGAATAATAATTTTAAATTAAGCTTCATTATCGCAGATAAGAAGCATGTGGATGACAAGCCCAACTTTTTTCTGATGACCAACACTGTGCCAGGAATCTGCAGAATCCAGCACGAGGACAATTCAACCATAAATTATCACGCGGATAGGAAGTACGCGGAGGAGATAAGACCGGAGACCGTCATCGGGGGTCTTAACTACGACGCTCGCAATGCCACGATACTCTACTGGGCGAAAATCGCAAATGTCGACCACTCGAGGTTGTACAAAGTCCGGCTGAACGACAGTCACTGGGAATCGGTCCTTGAGCAGGACGACGATTTCCGGGACATGACCTACGACTGGATCTCCAAGAATCTGTACATCATAATGGGGCTGCGAAGCTTGATGGTTGCCGTCAACGTGGAGAATCCCTGGAACCCGACGGTCATCATGTATGACAGATCGCAGTTGACGAGCTTGGCTGTCCATCCGAACAAGGGCTACCTCTTCTTCGTGGAGACGAGTTACTGGTTCGGAGTGCAGAACAAGATATGCAGGGCGCACTTGGATGGATCCAACGTTGTCGAATTCAACCGTACCGGGACTGACCTCAGGTATTATATCGCCAGCATCGTCGTGGACTTTTACAGTGACAGAATCTACTGGAGCGTTCCGGGGATGGACAGAATCCAGCACTCGAACCTCGACGGCGAGGGCGTCGGAACGATAAACAGCGTGAGGGTGTATTCGGGTCAACTGGACCTATCCTCGCGCGCCCTCGCCGTCAGCAAGCACTACGTTTACTACCGAAGTGCAGAGGTGAACTCGGTGAAGAGGATCGAGAAGACCAGCGAGGTAAAGGACGCTGACTTCGAGCTTATCAATAGCGAGGACGCCCCCATAACGGAAATCATGGCCTTTACTTACAAGTCCCAGAAGGTGAAGAAGGACCACCCCTGTAAGGAAGCGAGGGGTGGCTGTGAGAAATATTGCTTTGCAGTCCCGCGCAATGAGGGATTGAGGCGAGTTTGCAAATGCAGCTTCAACGATGCTTTATCACCCGATGGAGTCTCGTGCGTTAAGAAAAGGCCACCTATGGGGGGATAATTTTATGGGGCTCCCATTAACAGTGAATGCTTTAGCCTTTTTCTACAACTGGGCTGGACGTGTTGTAAAAATTTGAAAAATATATTGGGATTGCATTAGATAAATAAATTGCGCACCTGGTAGAAATTAACTAGACAACTGGATTACAAAATAACAAGAGCGAAAATACTTGAATGTGTAAACCAAATTTGTTAAAAAAAGTATATGAAAATGATACTGTTGTTGAATTAAAGTAACCAGGCATACTATAATTCAACTAGATGTTTAACTAGATCTAATAAGATCTGTAATTTTTCAATTGAAAATATTGAATCATCGTTTTTCTTTAATGTAAATAATATCAATAATTTTTAATTTTTTGTCATGAAGAAATCTTAACTTTTTAATCGTTTACAACAGGTTTATTTTTTAAAATTATAATTATAAGAATTATTTACAAACAGTTAAGTCATTTAATCTTATCAAAATTAAAAAACTTTATGAATTTTTTCTTAAATATTTACAATTATATTTAATTATAATATAAATATGAACTCAATTATATTATAAACATTTTCAAAATTTAAATACTTCTCATTTTCAAATATGTTTAGAAATCGTGCTTTTAAAAATAAACAAATATCTAATATCTTAATAATTATAATTATTTTATAAAAGATTTAACGGATTTAATATCATAAATTTCAATAGAATGCCAAAGAATTAATAGCGAGGTGAAATTTTAAATATACATTATTATTTATTTAAAAAAAAAAAAAAAATTAATAATAAATTGTCAGTGTAAATAAATAATTAAAATATTGAATTAATATGATATAATAATATTGCATTATAATTAATTTTTTTTTTTTGTATATGATCGAAAGAATAATTAATAATGTAAAAAAATGTAGACAAACAACCTATTTGAAATCTAATGATAAATTTTAAAACAAAAGTTCTTATTAGTATAATTTCAACTTCTTATTAGTGTAATTTAATACAGTTACAGTATGGCTGCACAAAACTGAATTAATTTGAGTTTTTTGAATAATTGAAATAATAGATTAACTGAAATTTTTATCATAAATTATTTTTGTTGCAAAATCCTTTTAATTAAATTTCTATTTTTATTTATACATATGTATTTTAAATTATAATCTATTAAAATGTATACAAATTTAATTTAATTTTAAAAATTATGAATAAGTAATAAAAAACTACCGTATATAAATGATTTTTTGGGCAATGCTTATTAATTTACGACAACATTTACTGACTACATCTTGTGTTTTTAGAACGAGAATAAAAAAGTTTAGACTCAGTACATCGCTTTCATTGATGTGCTTACTCTATACTCTAAATGATAGCGATTTATTGAGTTTTGTATTATTTTTGTTTGGTAAGAAGATACTTAAATGTTACATAAAAATTAATTACTAATAAAATTTATTATATTTATTTTATAAAATTTATTATATTTATTTTATATAATTTAATATTTAATGGAATGAAAAAATCCTTAGTAAAGTAAAATATTTTTCACTAAAACTGTAAATAAAAATAAATTTAGTTAAAATATACTGTGAATATTGTAACTAAACAGCAAGCGTTTTTTTTTTTTATTTAAAATAATCATGGGCAAATTTTATGTTTTTACTATTGATATTCAATAATATTATTTAGAAGTAGTTATATATGCATTTAATTAATTGGATTCTTGATATTAATTTTGAAGTTTTAATAAAATATTATGTAATTGTAAATTAATCATTTGCTGTTGCAAATACATGAGATAACAAACTTAAAATACATGAAATATGAAATAAAAAAATGTTTAGATAATTTATGTACACTATAATATTATAAAGATATATAAATATAATGTATGAAAATGAAAGCGCAGTAATTTAGTAGTCGATGAACTCGTTATCGACTTCCGATTATAGAGTTTTTAATCCATGTTTATTGAAATCATCAATAATTATCATTTGTCTCCGCAAGTATCAATTGAAGCTAATGCGTGGGAGTGTAATCGCAACAGCGAATATTTCATTTTGAAATATTTTACTTTAAATGAACAATGTATTTAATAAATACTCATTGATTATCATCAAGTAAATTAAAATTGTTGATTTATTTGTATGTACAAAAAGTAATATCACCACAATTAAAAGCCAATTAAAATTCCAATATATCAGTCGATATATAATGCACAAAAGTGCATAGGCGAATTGTTCATCTGGTATTATGAAAAGATTTTTAACCGATTCCTTTTACGATTTTATGATAATAAGATTTTATTGGTTCCAAGATATTCCAATATTGAATAGCGAGTCCGGTTGAATTGAAAAATGAAAATCCCAATCCAGAACAATAGAAAGATCACAATGCATCGGACTTGTTTTGAGTTGCACTGGATAATGGGGTGGGTAGCCCACCTCTTGGGCTCTAAAACACCGTCCAAGGAATCCTCGGCAAGAATCGCAAGGGTCTTCCAAACTCGGCCTGATTATCGAGACTGGATGGGGTAGGGCTAGACAATGGACCGACCTCGAGGAGGAGTCGCTGTCCTCTAACATCCGTGATTATCATGGCCAGGGCGCGCCGGATATCGCGAGTTTGACAGCTCCGTTAACACCCACCAGTCAAGGACAATGAGGGATGGGGGAGGTTGGGGGGGGGGAATTACCCCGCCCAACATCAATATCTCGCGACTCGGAGGTTAACGATCACTCTTCCGTGAATAACTCGCGGAACTTTTATTGCCTCGACTGAGGCGTGTTTGGTGTTTCTGGACGTTTTTATGTTCATGGACTCTTACGGCTTTCGCTCTCCCATAACGACCATCAGATTCGAATTTTTAAAGGTCCGCTTTTTTTTTAAAGGGTACCTAGGACTTGAGCGACTCAGGCCTCATACTCAACGACATGATTTTTCAACTTCATGACCTTTCTAAAATTCGACATTTATTTGCTCTGCTTTATTTCTGAATTTCATAAAATCTCAATTGTATCCATTCAATTGAAATCCTGTTGATTTTTAACTTACTTTCGTTACTTGGGTTATTATCTTTTTTAAATTTTAACGTAAAAGTGCTCGTTCATTTTAAGAATCAATTATTAAGCACACGCTCTTTTTAAGAATTATTTTTATTTTTATTAACCCATTATTAATTGTTTAAATTATTGTCAAAATGAACGAAATTTGAAGTATATAGTATTAATAATTGTACTGTGAGCCATAATAAAAGTTAATGGAATAAATAAAACTACTGCATTGGTTAATCTTACAATACTTAAACATATAATCCATTAATACCATCCAAAGACCAGATTTAACATTGGAATTATTTACTTGACTTTACGTGGACCAAAATCAATTTTTTTGTTTTACTTGTATTTTCATTTATTCTTATTATCTATTGCTATTCAAAAAATTGAAAAATAGCAAAGGAAGGCTGATCAAAGGACCAAGTAAAATGAGCAAGCAAAATGAGATTTTTCACGCTTGAATAAGAGGCATTGTACATCGACACTTGGCTAACTTCAAGGAATAAGACCGAAAAAATAAATACATGAAGAAAACATAAGTTAGCTGTATAATGCATTAAGCCGACCTTCGAAAGAACCACGCAATCGCACAAATAAGAAGAAAAATATGGGGAAAAATGTGACTGCATTTTATTCAGAATTTATTCAGAAGATAAAATAATGAATTAAATACTTCCAATGTCTTGATTCGTTAATGAAAAATATTTAGCATACGAGTTGGGTTTTTATATAAATAAATTCCAATTATATTGTAAAATCAATTGTTAGAAATTCTTTTTAAAATTTTTAAATTTAACCCAATTCGTCATTTAAATATCCGTTATTTTCGATTGACTAATAGCAATAATCGTAGAGTAACTCGCTATCTAATTCAAGAATAATTTACGGAATAAAAAAGAAAAATAACAAATATTCGAATATTTATAAATCTATATTATCTAATTTCAAAGAGAATAAATTTGTAATAATTTAGTATGTAAATTATCTTGAAGCTTGAATTTAAACCAAAAATATATGCATTTACTACTCGTGAAAAAATGTTAACAATTTATCAGGTAAAATAACCAAGATTACATAGGAACACGAGTTTACATTGAAGTAGTTTATAAAAATGATGTTCTTTTGAAAATAAGAGGAAAAATAAATTAAGAGGCAAAGCCAGCATGAAGAGCATGAGAAATTTAAAAAAAATCGTTATCGAAATTGGTAATAAAGTAAAAGTGTAATCTAAAAACAAAGTGTACAATTACAACACAGTCGGTACGTATGTTTGGTGGATAATTTCTATTTTTCAACGCTTGCCCATATGATTATTAAATTAAGAGTCTCACACTGTTATCATCAGGTGAATAATTTAATCTCATTACGTTATGGTGTGCGCCGGAGAAATATCGCATGAGTCCGGGCGGCGCCCTTTCAAACAGGTTTTACTTACAATGAATTGCGGAATTCGTCATTAGTCAAGGACAGTCCTCCAGGAGTCTGAGAATACTTTAACTCCTCCGGGAATTAAAGTGTGCGGGCGGTATTTATTCGGTGGTGGACAATTATTTATCGAGTTGGGATTCGTTGCCTCGCATTCGGCGCGGGCAAAGAACTGTTCTTGCGTTCTTTTTTCTTGGATGCTGCAACAGGAAAGGATCCTTGGATCGATAGACAGTCATCCTCTTAAAACGTCTGGACCCGTAAATCAAATCACATGCTTCCGCTTTAATTAATGCACGTGTACAGTGACAAACTCGAAATTGACACTTCCGGAATCGAAATAGGTCATCTTCATCAATATCGTCAGCATTGGCTTGTTTGGCATCTTCTTTTACTCCACGAAGATGATATAGATGGTGATCCAGAACTGCGTGGAGCCCCTCTATCCCTTTTTTTATGGTTCGTAAATCATCTCCCCAACTGTGTAGCAAGGCGAATTCGCACACCAAGCTGAATCCTTTTACTTTGATTATTATTCGAAAATAAAATTTAAACTTAAATGTTTCACAATGATATTTTGTGTTACTCAAACTATAATGTAGTATTTATAAATTTTATTGACGTGCATAAACTTTTTGTAGTTAAACTATATCCCGTAGCCATTTCACATGCATTTAAGTAAATATTTATAATGGCATAATCGTAAGTATCTATGTTTTTATTGCTTATTTTTAAATTTATAATAATTCAAGATTAGAGGTTACGCCAAACCGAACATATGTTTAAATATATTATATATTCTTGTTTAAGGTATTCAATGTTTTGAATGTGAATCTAGGTTTTAACGGTTTATAATAAAATTTTAATATGTTTAAGGATTACAATTTTTATATTCTAACAATAATGTTGGTAGTCCGATAAATAATAATAAATTTTACATACTCCTTACACTGGAATTATATATTCAAATTTATTTTTATAACAAAAATACTATAAAATTATCATTATCAAAAAAAGATTAGATTATTTTTTTTTTAATGTTTCTTATTTTGAAGAAAAATTGTTAAAATAGTATTCCATAAGTCCTTTAAAGCTTTTTTGATATTTGATTCAAAACTTGTATAAATAATGCTTTAAAACTTATCCGTTACCATTAGAAATATGTAATAAATAATATTTTGATTAGATCATTTTAAATATATATTAAAAAAATATTAAAAAATATGTTAAATTTTTATTCAATCAATCTAAATATGGGGTATGTATGTTTTGGATATCAATCCAGCAACACTTTATTCAATAATCATTAATAAATAATAATTACAATTACGCTGATTACTAATACTTAAACTTAAGAAAAGCATTGAATATAATTGAAATAAATTGTTTTCATCAGAAATTAAACTAAAAAATATTATAAAGCGGGTTGAAATCACATCAACGCGACACAAATTATTAAATGAAAATACATTAATTATAATAATTGAATTTATATCCAAGCCGGGTACAGAAAGTACGTTTTAATTGAGAGAGTTAATGAATTCAGTGTCAAAATTTGATGTCCTCAAAGAAAAGCAGCTATCGGCTTTTCTTGGTTTCTCTTTTGGCAAAAGTACCTCATCTAAGCGCATGTCAAGTGAAAATTAGCGTGTTGTGCTTGACTCGGTTCCCAGTTCATCAGTGGCCCCCGTCCCCGACTTGAAAATCCCACTCGATTTCAAAACCCACCTTATCTTGAAGTTTTCAACTTTTCAATCGTCCCTGTAATAACGGTGGAGCGTCGGTGTGTGTGTGTGTGTGTGTGTGTGTGTGTGTGTGTGTGTGTGTGTAAGAGTAACGCGCACCGGTGCACGTATGTAGGTAGGCGCGTCGTCAGTTGCGCAACGAGAGTCGCGCTTCTTTCTTAGGAACGATCTCGCGCCTCGAGCGCGTAAATTTTCCTCCCCCGCGTCGTTGTCTTTATCCCCGAGGACCCCAACACCTAATTAGTCCAGGATGCAGGAGCCTTATGTTCGTGCACCCACGCGCCCGCAAACAAGGGCCCCTGCCACGATAACTGCAACCAGGTCGCCGCTAATTATCGTCGGTTCCGATTCAGCCAGAACCTCACGGGTTCTTGTTACTGTTTTTACCGCTTTTTCGGATTCACTTCGCAGCTTACTTCTCCGGAAAAGGCATTTTTATTTTTCACCACAGTAACTAATTGGCTAATTGGCTGATTATTTAAAATTAGTTTATCTTTTATGAGCGGATTTCTCTAGCCTTGTCCGAATTCCAGTTTCCAGTTTCCTTAGTCTCATCATTGGCATTACTACTAATTACTAGAAATATTGATAACGCAAGATCATTTTATTCGTAAAAAAAAAAATTTATTTATCGATGAAGGAATGTATTTTTACCGAGAATTTTCAAAGTTAAATATTGTATAACGTTTTATACTTTTTATTTATACTCCAAAAATATTAAAATTGTACTCACCATCGACTGAATATCGATCAACGCAGATATTTTGTTTTTTAGATCCTCTGAGACCCAATGATTAGCCCAATGATTCATTCGGCAAGATATTGAGTGAAAATTAATAATTCAAGTTTGAGAGTCTAATTTGAATTGTCGCGGAGATGATGAAAGTGAAGTAGAGCTTAAAAAAGTAGAGCATAAAATCAGCAGCGACCAAACTTGAATAATATGGTCAGGTCCCACTAATTGTTCTATTCACTCCTTAAAAATGTCAATTTCAAATAAATTAATCTAAAAGATCTAAAGGGGGTTCCCGTTGTATCTCGGAGGAGGTGTGTGCTCCTCTTGGTTTTGTTAATCGTTTGGGGACTCCACCGATTTCTACGGCACAATCGCCAAAGCGCTCTCTTTGGTTTACAAAGCTAGAGAAGCACGAGGCGACTCGGTGCAAATATAATTGTGTGGGTGTGTTGGTGGGCCATGCAGTACGTTTCATTGTCATTGCTTTCGTGTCCGGTTCAAGTCTGAAAGAACGAGAGTTGCGTGTGCAAAAGAAATGTGATACAGTGTAATAATCGTCGCAATTTCCCACTTCTTACTCCTGATTATCACGTCGATCAATCGTCGGCGAAGCAAATTTACCCTCGGCAAAACCTTGCCAGTTTCTTCTCCAACAGTCCGCGTCCTAATATTGAGCACGACTACTTTAATTGTGCAATTCATCTTGTTATTTTTCGAGCGAGCTCCTGAATTTTTCTGAGACCCCGCACAATGATTATGAAAATACGACAATGTGCGAGTCGGTGCTGATCGTCTCTACTTTGATCTACGAACGTGCGAGCAATTAACCGACACTCTCATCTTATTTCGCAGCCATTGAAAGAATTGGCAATTAGATTTTACACGTGCAACATCAATTTCCCTGAAAATAAATCGTGAAAATCGTTCGAAAGTCAAACATTGGCTGGACCCGGCGCTTATCTACATTTCGTCTCGCCGCTAACGCAACCAGTCGCTTCTCGAACTTTGTTTACTGATGGAAAACATATTAAATACCTTGGATTTACCGATTTACGTGACTTTTACTAATTTCAGACTGAGAGAGAGAGAGAGCTTCAACTTCTCTTGTTGGTTAATGTATAGCTTTGGAAATTTTTCGCGGAAGATTTTAATTGAGACTGCACTGTAATAACACTCGATTTTTTTAAAACTATTTGAAATATTGCGATGCTAAGCCTACTGAAGTTGTGTAAATTAGTTTCACCAAGCTGATATACTTTGAGGATTACAAAAACGTTGTCTGGCTAAAGCCGCGCTTTCAAGAAAAGAAAGAGATGCAAAATTTAGTACTCATAACATAATATGCGTACATAATTCCTCATGTGTCGTCTTAAATATTTATGTAATTACTGTAAACGCAAAAATTTTAGTCAAGCTTGTATTTAATATTCATAGGAGGATTTTAAGATTACACGTATTACGCTTCAGGTCTATCAGATCTCATCTTATTTGTAATAATATTTTCTTATATATGTACACAGTATTTTTCAAGGAACATATTTTGTCACTTTGAAATAAATCTAATGGTAAATTCAACTCAAATGTTCAAATTTATCCAACAGGGCGTGTCGCGTATTTATTTTCTGATAAGCATTTAAATTATAAAAATAATACTACTATTTTAGTAATATTATTAAAATTTATCAAATCTTAAATAATTATTGAATCACAATAATAGAAGTTTATACAAGTTGAAAAAAATATGAAAATCTTGTTATAGATATAATTAATATTGTTATTATCTTTTTGTATCATATTTACGCGTATTAGGTCTAAAGTTGAAGAATCATACTTATTGCGAAAGATAAGATTTATAATTAACAATAATGTATCAAATTTTTGTTCTTGAAACAAAATAAATTTTTATAAATAAAAATTCTATTTTATTTCAAAGTATTAAAGTATTGAGGTGCAATAACTTATTAAAAATGTGAAATGATAATTCGAAATTAAACTTAAACTTATAATTTAAATAACTAAATGAAATTTTGAAATATTATACATATCATTTTTAAAATGATATATTTTATGTAAAAAATCAAAAAAAATTCAATTTGTATAGTATCTTTTAGACATTCGATTTTAAATGTAGACTTTTAAAAATAAAATTCAGTATTTAAAGAAGTAATTAAAAATAAATTTAATTTCGCATAAATTTTAATTTAATTTTTTATTTTTATTTTAAAGTCATGATAAAACATAAAAATTATGCTTCCTTCTATTTATATAGATTTGAAACTGAATAAAAAATATTTAACTTAAAGACAACTATAGAGTTTTGTAAACAATAGAAATCTATATAATTTTCAAATTTATGCACAAAAAATATTTTGTGTTAAAAGAAAAGGATGATCTTAAACTGCGAAGACTAGTAGTTATGAAATTGCTACGAGTTATAATTTCCAAGGTGATCAATTCAAGTGTCTTGTAGATTAGCATCAACAAAAATAATGTGAGTTCAGTTCAGAAAAATTGAAAAAATATGAATAGATAGAGGATAATATTGTTCATAGTTAAAATAATTTTAATGTATAGTGGGTCACATGGAAGCAGGGTTTTTTAACGCCTAGTGAAAATGGTAGGCGTCCATAATTTAATGGAGATACAACAACTGCATTTTTCTTCGTCTGAATTTAAATGCTTGGTCCATCTAGAGTCTGACTTTCTAACTTTCCGAATGGTAAAAAACTCTTTTTTGCTTCTCCCATTCAACAAAAACTCGTAAAGCTGAAAGTCGAAATATCGCATCGCTCAAGGAAATTAATCGCCGACGCGAGCGAGTTGCGAGATACGAAACGGCTCCTACGAAAATAAACCATAATTCCGATCGGGTATCACTTTAATTCACAATACGATTAAAAAACTAGCCAATAAAAAAGCGCGATAACGTAACTCTCGTTCATTCCCGCAGGAATTATCTCTTAATTAACGAATCTCGGCAGCTGCGAAATACGAATTGCCAGCAGCATCCCGCGCGGCTTTATGCGTTTGCGCGTTGTCTTGCTTTGTCCCCCCCCCCTATTTTCTTTCCCATCCTTCGATCTTCCGCGTGCATAACAACGAAATTCCAGATCAATAAATATGGACGCAAACTGAGCCGGGAACTCTAGAGGTTCGCTGCCCACTCATTCCACCGGAATTATAAACTTTTCAGATACGAAGGGATGGAAATTGCTCCGAACTTTCCCGTTCCGTTTCCTCGGTTCAAGGGAAAATTGTGATCCGGCGTCTTTAGGGCTATGCTTCGTCAGTTTCCGGACGATGAATACTTAATTAAAAGAGGAAGAGATTGCGATATTCGATTACGAATCTGGGATATTTACGCCTTCGAATAAATGGCGGCTATGAAACAACTTGTGGGTACCTCCGTGTGAAAATAACTATGTAGCTGGATTGCGATAGTGTTTTTTTTTTTTTTTAATGTCTTGTGTCTTTTGTAGCGATTGTCCGTCGACTAACCTATGCATTAACAACCTTTGATTAAAATTAAATAACTTATCTAATTTGATTATGCATTTAATAAACACCTTTTCATTCATCAGCAACATTCATAGTAAACATGGAATGGTGCCTCTTTATCGATAATTTTTTAAATTCACTAAAATATACTCGAACTTCCTTTTTCGACACACACATCTCACCAAATTTAGTGTCGATTTTTAAATTACTTTGATCGAATTATGTTTAAAGTTTCATAATTCATTGGTATAATCTTTATAGAGGCATAAAAAATTATTGTTTTGAGTTGTATAATAAGTCGTGGTAAAAATTAAAAGAGTTCATAATCGAATTAATATACGAGAAATTCCAAAAGCGCTATTTTCAAATCAGATATAAGAAAGGTATTGCAAATGAATTTATGGATTGATTGGAAAGTAAATTAGTTATTTGCAACTTAAAAAATACTTCAAATTTATACGAGGAATTAATCTCAACATAATGAGTCGTAAAGTCGACTGGAGCTCACATTATCGTTCCTTATCGTTTATATAATAAATTCAAAGTTTTAATGAAATGAGAATGAAAAATCAAAATTACGCTTTATACATATTTATGTTTGACAATAAATTAGATAAGTTAAATTAATCAATTGATTCGCACTTGGATGTGAGTCTGGAGGTTAAACGAGTCAGATGCGATAGTTCATAGGTTAAATATGAAATATTCGCAGGTAAAATATCAGGAACAGTTAATACGACCGAGTGCCAATGTTTCGATTAAGTAATTACCTTTGACCACGAGGGTTTCGCATGGGTATAAGCTTGCAAGTACAATAATCCATCACGGAGCAACAGCTGCTGTACCCGAGAGAGCCGAGACTCGTAATAGTTGTTGCCGGTACTCAGTCAAGTTCATCAGACTTACATGCACGCATACAAGAGAGAGAAAGAGAGAGAGAGAGAGAGAAGGAACAAGGGTCAAGAGGCTCGGAGTCTAGGTACGCATCCCGCGCTTCCTTCTCTCCTCCTCTTCAACCGTCTTCTTCTTCTTCTTCTTTACCTTTTCTCAGTCTGTACATATAAGAAGCTGGAGATCACATATACATATGCATACGCTCGAAACCGTGGGAGCCTCTCGCGCACTTTTTTTTTAATTTCCATTACAAGCTCAGAGTGGATTTCGCGTACACATGTCGGTTTGCTTTTGGATCTAATCACACTGCTCGATACTCTAAACGAAGGAGGAGTCTTACCTTCCAAACTCCAAACATACACATTTTAAAATGATTTGTCAAGATGGGACACCATTCATATATAGATAATCATGAAAGAAAAGCTGGTTTTCGTTTTGAGGCTTTCACTAATTAGCTATGAAGCATGATTACGGTCAAACCTTCCAACTAGCTTCCCATAGACAATACTTTTAAAAAACTAATTGAACTTTATAAAATTGGAAATTATCTTGCATATTAAAGAGATATGACATTTTTTTGATTCTATGTTTGAACCATTGTTGCAAGTTCTTTAAAGCTAATTAATTCTCGAGAATAATGAAAGATCACTACAAATGCAGATGTTAAATAAGTATTTATAAATATTACCTAATTTTTCAATATTAAAATATCTTAAATTAATATCCTCATGTATATTTTTTTGTTAAAATGAAAATTATACCATCGATAAAATTGAAGCAAAATAAATGGCACGTCAACAAATTTAATATGTGGCTTAAAAATTCTTATAGTTTCTTGTTTCACATATTAAAGAAAACTGCTAGATTTGACTATCAGAAGTGTCGAATCAGGGATAAGTTAAATTCTACAATACAAAATATAAATTAAAAATATCTAAAGAGCTTCTTTGATAGACAAATTTACATGGAAAGCCTATGTGTATGTATAAATTTAATACGTGTATGACCGGTTCCGATTATTTTCTACTGACACATAAATGAATATGTTATGCATTTCTTCGATAATTTGTAAATTTTACAATGTACTAGGCTTTTTTAAAAATAATCATATCTGTATCTGTTAATTTAGTCCGAGAAAAATAAAACTCTTATTAATAAAATTTTGCAACGAACCATTGATTAGAAACTCGAATAACTTGATTATTGTGGATATTAGTCAGTGCCACTAGTGTAATGGCTCGTTGCGTAAAAATAATCAAAAACTAACTACATGCAATTTACGATGCCGAATACCCTAATTATTGCAAGTGAAAATTATGTTAATTCTCGTGGGTACTCAACCTATGTTTCGGAACAGAGGTAGCGATGAATTGGTGAGAAAAATTACAGGCCTTGGTCAGCGCTCCGAAAATCAGACTATAATAGAATTAAATGTCGAAGCCGATCACGAGGGATTCACTTATGATGTACAAAGTATAGCATCTACGCTAAAATTGATTTGAAAATACGTAGTAGGCCGAATAAACACGATTGTAAAAAGAGGCTGAATTGCAAATGGATAATTAGATAATTGGAAATTGGGTAACGCGATATGGATAACCGGTGGTGCCTTTTGCGCGCCACATCGCTCGTATCAAGTTTTTCAGGACGAGAGTTTGTAATGCATCGCCCCTCCCCCCTTCCGCCGTGAATGCATCTATGCTCTCGCTTGCATCTTATTACGTGATAGCAACTCTCCGGTTTTAAAATACGTCTTGCGCAAGTTCGCATATCACTGCGGCGTAAGATTTAACGTTTCTCCGATCGAACCTCATTAGATAAATAATAATATAAATAAGCACGAGCTAAGGGCTCGCAAAGGAAATCAGTATTGTACCCCCTAAAAATATCAAAAAATACAACAATCTCCTAAAGAATCCGATTTGACAAAAAAGGCAGGAAATATAAACGACAGTTTCAATAAACTGCCGATGTTCATTTTTCGAAGGTAAAGTTATTTAAAGATTTATCATTCATTTACCACTAATGAATGTTGTAGTACATTTGTTTTTAGATAAAAGTAAACGGAACTCGTTAATGACAATTAATACTTATAATCTGTTGATTTTAAAGTTAATGCTTCAAGTTGTAATGTGCTCTGGTACATCAATATCGTCATCTGATATATTGGGTATTGTGACTGAAATCCCATTTATCTCTTCGTAGCTATTTATTTGGTAATGTATCATTTCAAAATGTCCAATCGACACCAAATTTTATGTGTACAAATTTAATTTTAATTTAGGATAATGAATGAAAACTCCAGGATACGAGGTGTTAAAATACAATTCGTGTGATTCGTAATATATTACTATTACAATTCAATGTCTATCAATAGTATCATTATATATTAATCGACTCATCTTATAAGCTTTATTTATTTATTTATCTACTTTATAAGCTTTATCTTTTGCAATTCTTATTTTGCAAATTTATTTTTCTAAAGCATTTAAAAAAAAAGAAAATAAGAGAAAATGAGAATGGGTGTTTCAAGTAGTAAAACGGCTATTAAAATTGTATCGTCAAATATTTCTCAATAAACAAAATATTAATAAATAGACAATGGACCACTATAATAGATTTTTTCTATTATTGAAAACAAATAACGTTACAACGATAATTTGTAAAACAGAATAAAATTTTAAATTACTTTTTTCTACTATAATGATACATTTATTTAATAAATAAAAAATATAGATTTAAAGTAAAATTAATCAAAAAATAAACAAAATAAAATATATTTATAATAGATAAATTGATGTTGATACGAGTTTTCTTTTTAATTCATATCATGAGATTTTTATGCACTTATGAGAATTAATTGATAATAATTTAGATGAAAAAAGTAATAAAATAAAAGAAATTTATTATTATTTTTATCAAATTATTATTCAAATAAATAGTTATACTATGTTACAAAGTGATTATGTTAAAAAATAACAAATTAAAAATTTAACTTCTTTGTAAAATACTTGGTTTTATAAATTAAAAATTTATATAAAATATTAAACTAAAATAATTTCTTTATATAATAATTAAAAATTGAAAAAATCTATACCAATTAAATATTTTAATTAATTATATACTTTGATTTTCACAAACTTTGTTCAGAAATTTTATTTGAATAAAAGTGTGTAAACATATTCATATGTATGTATAATTATGTATATTCACATGAAATTTATATACTTTCTTCTAACTTATATACCAATATTTTTTAACAAATTACGCAATATAATCATTATTATTTAAATCAATAATATTTCATGTTATAAAATTAAATTATTTTTATATTATTATCCAGATTCTTGTAGAAAATAATAATATTAAAATACTTAAAACATTTTCAATACTTAAAAATCTAAAAAGAAATAACTATAATAAGAAGTTTATGTTTCTAATGTAAAAGAACACCTTTAAATAAATATCACTGTATTTATATTTCACATCAATCAGATTCGAAATATTTTAATAATTAATTTCCAGTTGAATGTGAATATTTAACTTTTATTTATTTTTTCCAATTATATTCTCCACGGTGTGTTTCTATTTCTATTTATGTGAAAGGAAGTACCTGAAAATTTATTTATTTTTTATATGAATTTTAATGATATTTTCAGTGAATTTAGCTTTTTAACCTTTAGATAATGAACTCACAGCACAAATACCTGATATTTTTAAATTAGCCTTGCATATAATTACGGGATAGAAGAGTGAAATCATGGTTTGAAAAGAGTGGTGTGTGGTGCTCAGATAATTAAGGTTGATTTTGTGAATTATTTAAAAATCGTGTATGTAAAATATGTATATATACTGACGTGCGTATAGGCGTGTATGCGTGTATGCATGTGGGTGTGTTTATGTGTAAATCTATGTTTAAAGGAGGCAAAATTAATTATATGAGGCTTCGGAAGTGGGCACGTGTAATTATATTCATAAAACGCATGAATATGACTGATAAAAATTATCTCTGTTCAAATAATGACTGTAATAAATTGAGTGCTTTTCATTTAGTCCTTTCATTATTCTTACTCTTAATTTAATATCAATTTGTAGTTAATATTAAAAATATTTTTCAGTTACTAATCGTAAATATAAACAACATTAACTGGATTAGTATTAGTCATCGAAGACTGTTATTTGCACATTACACTTGTACTTATTTTTATTTACACAATTGTAATAGATATTAGATTAATTTCGAGGTACATAAAAAAATGTTTATCTTATTCTATTACTGTATGTTGGCATTTATAATGAAATTCTCGTACGGATTTTCAAACTCCATTTAATAATAAAGCTGACATGTTTTAGGTTAAATAATTGCCATAATTAACAAATGTACAGTAATTTAAACCAATTTGACTTCTTATTCGAAAGGAAAATGCAATCAATTTAAGTATTGAACTTATGACGATTTCGTAACATGACTTTAAATGCAAGAATCAGGCTTTAGATTGAGGTTTAAGATAAACAGCCGGATCAAAATGGAAACGCGCTTTATGTATCTCAACTCGAAATAGCCTTTTCTCCATATAAACTCGCGCAACACGACATTTCACTTGGGTATATAATGTGGCAGCGCTTGTAATATGTGTTATCGTTAAAAAATGAAAGAAAAGACGAAGATTCAGTACTCTTTTAAAACGCATGTATCGAGGCCAAGTCGTCACGAAGTCCTGGGACCGAGCCTCCGAGTTCTAACGTCCGAGTTTCGTCTCTTTATCATCTCCTGGGGGCGCGAAAGCGGGTATGGCGATGACGAGCGTCAGGCAACTCTCCCGGAAATCCAATACCTCGACAAAGTCAACAGTTTTAACAGCTCTGGACGGCTCCTAATGTCTATCATTACGTATCCTCGCGGCTGTACATCTACCTTTTTAATTGGACCCCGTTGATGGTTCGGCAGGTGACAGTTGAGGCGACCCGAGTTTTCTTCGAGAGCCAAACATTACATATTGGTGCCGATCGCTCGATTAAATTGGGGAGCAATTACAAAATAAAAATCCTGTTGGATGTAATGAATGACGACGAATTTCGAAAGCTTGAAACTGAGGCAGAATCCTCTTTGAGCATTATCGTAAAAATTGCACCGGCACCGATTGACCTGGATTTTTCGATTTTTCGATAAATCGCAATAGGGCGTGAGCAGAAGATTCAATTAGCGTGATGCCGTCCCCTAACCTTTGACACGGAGCCTCCATAACCGGGAATAAATGGAAACGGGATCAGGGGCAATCCGATCGGATTCGGGTAAGCCAAGACCGATCGCGTGCAAAAGCTCTGTGAAATGAAATGAAATCTTTTATTTTCGTCCGCGATCATACTGAGGACAGACGTTAACCCATTATCACGGGAAACTTATATTCGAGGAGTTGTTACCCGTTCTCTCTTCAAGGGAAATTACACTAATAACGATGCCCATAACTCGACATAGACAATGTTGGCTCCCCACAATATGTTAATTTGTATCCAAACCTTTACTTACGACACTTATTTTGTAGAAATTTTGTTTTATTTGAGAATTTCTTGTTGATGCCCAGTACTTTTAACTCTCACTCACAATGTCCATTCAAATCTATATTATCAATTCTTAAACTTATTTAAAGACAATTTTTATAAATAAGAAATCTTTAGAAGCCTTTTCCACTAGTTTACCAGAGTCTAAATATTGTTGAGTGGTTAAAATTCAGTAATTATATGTAAATATTCGTAATGAAAAATACACGATATTTATCTCAATTGACAAATATTAATAGCGACAGCTACATTTTCTTAACTTCAATTTTACTTTAATTCGAGTTTATATTACTTATATTCAACGAATATTTTTCTAATTTCTTAGCACTTCAAAAATGACAATTGCTATAATCGTCTATAATGCTAAGTAATGCAATGAAAAAAAAATTTGATCATCTCGTCAATTATAAAAGTGTAAAATAGATCATATTTACTACTTTATTATCGATAAGTAAAAATGATTAAATATTTTTTAGTTCTCGATAGTAAATAAAAATTATAAACTTCTTTTTATTTAATGGCACACAGGCGCGCAACACACACACATACACACGTATGTATACATTATATGCATTCTGAACTTTTTTTAAACATATAAACGATTTTATTTGACGTTCGAAAACAAACTTTATCACATAAACTTTTGATAAGTTAGTTTTAAAATGTTTTTAATTTTATTACATTAATTTTCATTCGCATGATATGTTTATTCAAATATTTCAAATCAAAACTTTTAAGGTAAATTTAATAAAGTATATTTTTATGTTTCTATGTAAAAAAAATATTTTTTTAAACTTTGGAATAATGTTTTTAATGTAGATTAATAATTGATCATAACTGATATTTGTTATAACGGTTATTTTTTATATGTCTAATAAAAAATTACCATGATTTATTAAAAAATGATATTGCAGTTTTATAATAAACAATTATTTCACAAAGTATCAGAATAAAATTCTTTTTACATAAATATTAATATATCTTCATTGTAAGCAATCTGTTCAATATCATCACAATTTAAATTATTGTAAATTAGTAGCTTCTCTTTTCAATAAAATGTAATTTTTCGATATTTATTATTTATCAATAAATTACGACAAAAGTATCTTGTTCAATTCGAGTATGTTTTTTCAAATTTTTCATCGACTCAATAATTAAAGACAGGGATTAAATTGGTAAAAGAATGAAGAATCTTGATACTTTTTCAGGACAATTCATCGCAAGACAATTAGTTATTATTGGATTCGAGTGAATTCGAGAATAGCTGATGGTTGGCAATGAATTTCAAAGGAAAGAAAAATATTGGTCAAACTATAAAAGTTCATCAAGCTAAATAAGCGTAGTATCATTAAGATACAGAGTCGTGAGGTTATTTGCCTAGTTGCAATTCAAGTTCATAGTTCATAGTTCTTAGTTCATAGTTGTTAGTTCTTAGTTCGTATTTCATAGTGCATAGTGTAAGTGCAAGTGCATTGCACTGCACTTGCCTTGGGTTTGGTATTATCCGGTATAGTCCACTCGATGCAAACTCGCACGTACGTACTGGTACATTCGAATGTCTGCCTCTGTATACTTACAGTTAGTCAGTATATATCAACTCTTGGCTTACGCTCATCGCATTTCTCTCTGTCTGACGAACTTTTTCGTTTGATGCCTCTCTCTTTGTTTACTCTTTCTACTATTTGCTATTTTTCTTTGTGTTTATTCTTCTCTCATGCCTTTTTTTGGATACTATGGCCTCTGCCTACCTGCCTTTGCTATTTATAATTGTAATACTTCCGGAACAACATTTTTCCCACGCCGTCAAACATTGGCTATTTATTATATACAAAATACACTATTATTATTAGCAATTAAGATATTAAAAATAAATTAAGTATTTTACAATTTTAAAAGTAAAAGTTAATGGAGGCTAAACCTGCACGTGGAATCAATGCAACTAAGCTTTTCACTTACGCTCAAGATAATTTATTTTTAATTGGTCTGCTAACATATGATAATTAATATCTGATAAATATTTCACGTTTATATATATTAAATACTACCATGATAATTATTGTCTTAATTATTTTTATAAATATTGCACAAACATAAGAAAATATACGATTTTACTAATTTTATTATCAACTTTAAGTATTATTTGAATAAAAAAATAGTAGATTTTGATCTTATTCATTTCTTACCAATTCTTAATAAAGATTTATCAACAAATATTAAATTTTACCTAAATAATTCAATTTATATTAGCGTGATACAATTTATCGGAATAATATTAATTAAAACGTTAATCTGATTCGTTAAACTTATTTTTAAAGTATGTATATATGTATACATATGTATAAAGTATGTATAATATGTATAAATATTATAAAAATTAATTGCACAGATAAAATTTTAATTGTACATTTATTGACTTTCCATTAACTTCTTTTCTTTAAGAGTATGTGTAGGTGCTTTTTCAAATAAACTGAAAATGGGACTTTCTTCTGTACGTAATAATTAATTTTGATGATGATAAATTTATATAATGTTAAAAATATTCCTATGTATTTTTTAATATTTTCTTTTTTTTCTGACTTTCTACTAATACCTTACTCCAGATTACTCAATAAAAACTGACCAAAACGAATTCTTTAATTCACTACGAAAACGAGAGGGATAAAACACTACTATTTTTTTATTATTAAAAAAAAAACATGTAAAGATGTTTGTGAATAATTTTAAAAAAATACATTGACTAACTTAAAAAACTAACTTAAAGAAAAATTTTAATTAATTTTCCATGAATAACGAGGATTTAGCGAAGAGGTTCAGGTTTCGTGAACCATGAATATAAAACAAATAATTGAACGTCGGATAGGAACTCTTTATTGAAATATTCCTATTGAAGGATTTAGAAGTTTCATTAAGATTAGCATGAAAATGACGATGTAATTGAGAATTAATTAAATCTATCAAAGATATAGTATTTCTGCAATGTGTTAAACATGATTTAAAAGTGTTTATTATTTAGTGGATAACACATCTACTTTGTAAGAAATTAAAATGGAAAGTGTTGCTTAGTATTATTTTATTAAGATTAAAAAATTGAAAGAGATATTTGTTAGTGATAACACTGTAAGTAATATGATAAGAAAACGCACATTGGCTACTCATATAATTTTATTCAATATTTTTATGACGTGTGCATTTTTATTCGTTATTATTTTAAAAGAATTTACTTGTACATAAATTTATTCACAATCTCCAGCAGTACTTATAATCATGACGCGTAATTTAATAACTATATAATATACATGAAAACTTTAATATTGCATCCTTTTATATTAAAAAAGCTTTTTTGTTTATTGTCAATTAACTTTTTTAAATAGAGTGTTATATATTTGGTGTAAGTGAAATGAATGTTAGTTCACTGTTATTATTATAAAAAATTATTATTAATGTATTCAATTTTATTGCTAATTTTATATTTTTCTTAGAAACTGATGTATTTCAAACTGTAAAACTTGTAATAAAAGTAAATATGTATTCAATGAATAAAAATAAATATCAATAATGAATGTTTAAAAGATTTGAAAAAGTATTGATTTATTTGAACGTCAATAGAAAAGAATAAATAATGGCATTACGACTTGATGCGATTGTATGCATAATGTAAAGGAAATCATTTTAAAAAAAACTCTATAATAAATAAATAAAAAAAAAAATTAAATTATTAAACTGTATTACATTACTTTCAAATTATTACAAGAAAGCTTTAAGTAAAGAATTTCAATCGAACAAAATTATTGCAATTTTACTAATTTAATCAGACAACTAGTTTTAAAACATAATATTCTAACGTTTATCTTTCATCTACTTGATTATTTTACATACGTAGTTATAATTTTCTTTAACTTACCGTAATTAGTAAAACTAGTTTTACCACTTGTCAATTTTTCCAACCATAGCAAGTAGGAAAAATGAAAAATTTTCTTTCATTAAAAAACAAATTTCTTATAGCATTTGACTTATTCAAATGATTGAACTGTCGAAGATGAAAATAATTAATATACATTTGAATCTGTATATAATAAATATTTATTGATTTGTGCATACATTTAAATATTCAAGTTTTATAAATATATATTCATGAAATAAATGTAGAAAATTAATAAATTTGTCATTCGTAGATACTCATTTAGATTGTACAAACTAATTTAAATAGAATTTGTAGAATAATAAGTCTTGTAGGTTTCAACCTAATTTTCTATTGGAAAATGAGATACTTGACATGACATTTTACCATTAGTCACGAGTTGTTATGCGAAAGGAGCATTAACAATTTATAATTTTATAATTTAGTAATAAATATTTGTGTATTAAGATATTTTGTAAACTCGATACACAAGCAATACAAAGAACAGGAGTAAATTGTGAAAAGAATTAGGTTTATCGCATAATTTTTCAGCTTTGAACACAGATAGAAAAACAATGAAGCATTGAAGAGCCGGTAATGTAATTAGCCCCTAAAAATAAAATCTAATGCGCACTTTAGCCTCATGTAATAACTTGGTATATCGAATAGATATATTCTACATAGTTCCAAAGTTTGGGTTGCAATGAACAAGAGGCTAAGAGTAAGCCAGCCAACGCAGATTGAGCTCTAACATGGCATTAGCATCTATATATGCGAAATAAAAGGCATTAGCTCGCGGGAAATCAATCGAGAATTCTGCGCAATCGAACTTTCGAAATAATCGGGGAAAACTTCCCTGCAGGCCCGAGCAAAGACTAATTATATTGGTCGAGAAATCAATTAACGTCAGCCGCTTGTAACGATCGAAAATGATCGTCAGTGCGAGGCGTCGATCCATCGATCCTTCGATGGATCGATCTACCAAGGCGTTAATTGATATTCGCGATCCTTGCCTTTTTTGCACGGCGTCTACCAATATTTTCCACTAATTATCCTCTCGATCGGCGAACAATAAAGTCGGCTGCAGGTTAAGCGACTTGACTGTCGGTACGAATTTTTTTGGATTCAGTAGATTCTCCTCTGAATGGGCCACTTTCGTCTAATCGTAGGAGATTGCTCAAATAATGAATGAGCGAGTGTTCTCCAACTACCCCAAGTTCCACTTTCAAATACTTGCGATTTATGGGCTTTTAATCAATATTGCAAAAGGTTATTTGTTATTGCGCTAAATTGTCTTACTGAAATGAAAACTAATGTAATGATAATCTTAGTAATGATAAATTCAGTTACTTTCGTATCATAAGCACGTTTGTTTCAAAATTTTAAATTGTATAAGGAATAAATTTAATTATCATCGCTAAAATATTTACAGCAGCCAAATTTTTTTTATTTATTACATGAAAATAATTTTTTTTTACTAAAAATTTAAATTATTTATTGGTTATAATTTTTAATTCAATAAAATTGTTGAGAAAACACATTGACGTTTTATAAATTTATAAATTTTGGTCTATATAACACTAATAAGGTTAAAACGAGTTACGTTAGATATAATACAGAATTGAGATCCAGCAGATTATATTTAAATGTCAATAATATTAAGGTTTTAGTATTCTGGTACAAATATCAGGTTTGAGATCTTCAAGCCCGAGAATTTCTTAAAAAATAATTTTATGCAAACTATAAAATTTTATAATTTTGTATTTTTACCACAAATAATGCATTAGATTACATATTGGTCATAAGTAAAAATATGGTATGTAATTGTAATTAATTTTATAAAATGCAATAATGGTTTAAAACACCAAAGTCAAGACACAAGATATGTGCACAATCTATTAATAATATATAAATTATGAAAAAAGAATAAATTGGTAACGTTAAATTTTAAAACTTATTTATTATTATTATTATAGAGTAAAAGTAAAAAGTTCATTTAGGAGTGTGAAATAATAACTGAAACGTATAATAAATAAATAATTAAAATAACTTGTAGTTCGTGAAAAATTATTTTTTCATGCTCAATTTTTCTAGTAAAGATGATAAACTTTACTATGACAATGTAATATTCATGCATTGGTATTGATAATATCGTATGACTCGTAATTTGTATTTTATCTTATTATAACAAACCCATTGATGATTTTAAATATTTTGTAATCAAGTATAGTTATTGTGTAGTAATTGATATATGTACATATATATGTGCACAATGTTAATTTAATAAATATTTAAATTATGTTTTTTTGACAATTAATAATCATTCAATTTTTCTTTAAAATTAATAGTTATTGTATATTAAAAATATAAATGGTTAATATTTTTGTAATATTTAATGTACATAATCCATTTTCCTTACTTTCATTTAACGATGATATCTGGTTTTATTCACAAACAAAAATACACAGAGCTTCACGATTATAAATGAACATACCTGCAACATAAAGAAATAAATGTGTCGTTAGAATTTTTATATTTATCTTTGAGCGCTAATAAAAAATATATAAAAAATTATGATAAATGAACAAAGTGTTAATTTTTATAATATAAATATCTTTTTCAACCAATATTCTTATATTTGTAAATTCACAAAAAATTTTTATGATTATTATGAATACATTTTTTTATAACGTAATATTATCTTTTATCTTGAAGTTTAATGAGCTTTAGTTTAAATTGCTATTTAAAAAAAAAATAATACGATCATCAATTTACTTGGAAATATTTATTGGTAAGCTCTAGCCGTTATGATACAAAACTAGTGTATCAGATCATTTTTACTTTCAGGTAATAAAATCGACAAGTAATATTTCATTTTAATAGACCATATTTCTAGACATTACAGTTATTTTAGTAATATTTCTAGCATATTTCATAAAACTCAATTTCTATAAAAATATGAATAGCTTTAGAACTAAACATATTCAATATCTGATAAAAATTATATGGAGTTGAAAATAGATTCTTCAACTTCAAGTTTCTGGAAAGTAGAAGGCTTAATTCAAGTTAAGTACATGTATTTGAAAAATCGTGCGTGTGAACTTTTCAAATTAATGGTATCAAATTCTGATCTTTTTATATTTATTTTACTTTTCAATTTCTTACAATATTACATAATCTCACTGAGTTAATGCTGAAACAAATGATTCGTGATTCAAAATGAATCACCAATGAGAACTTGTAATTACAATTTTTTATTAACATTATCCTTAGACTTATTTATTTCGTTTCTCCACACATTCAAAGAATAATAAACTGTTGTAAGACAGGTTGTTGATGCCGCTAAGGCAATTGTGACCAGAGTTCATAAAAGAAACAAGAAAGCTTCGAAGAAAACATTCACTGGTTAAAGTAAGAAAAAATTGAAAAGTTTGATGGAAATGATTGACGAGTAATTCAGGAAGAATCTCAAGAGTTAAAATAGTGATATGACTTATTCGGAAAGGCCTGGAGACTTTTCTCTAGAATTGCGTTGACAGGCATTACAAGCATCATTTACTCAAGAAAGAGAGATAGAGAGGGAGGAAGGGAGAGAGATGAATGGGGAGGTGGATAGTTTAAGGAATGGATTACTGACATTATCGATTATCTCAGTAATAGCGGCTTCTGAGTCCACGCGATAGATTAACTAGATTAACTGGCCGCTACTTAGACTTGTTATTTGAATTATCAACGGATCTCTCTCTTCCATTCACTGAGCAAACCCCGACTACCACATGTTTGATGTTTATGAATAGCTCACAATTGCACCGATCTGAGTAATACCCGTAAGTTGATGACGGCGAGGGAGGAAGGAAATGAGAGAGAGAGGGATCTTGTTAATTACTGGAGCCAAGGTTGTGAAAAAGGTGAGGGCCTGTAAATCAGTAGAAGAGCGAGAAGGAATATCAGTCATATCCTTAATTAGAAACAATGTTCGCGTGCGATTCTGGAACACATTGTCGGGGATAATTAGGTTACCGAGTTTCGATATTTTCCTTTCGTTTTCCTTGTCCGTTTTTTGTTCAGAATTTTGCAAGGTCTTTACATTAGGAGCGATAATTGTAATTAGCTATTTGGGTTGCTATAGAGAGAAAGAAGTAGATGCATGTGTATGAATTTCGTGAGCTGGGCCGTAGGTTTGAGTAAACGAGACTCTAACGTTTGCCGCCTTAATTTTTCTTACACAATAGCCGAGTTGGTTTTATGTATGCAGTGACAGAATTTGGAAGGTGGCCTTGACGTTTCTGATACGTACAATGATGGATACCTCGACGAATTGATGAATCATTAATGAAGAGTTTTGATAGATTCACGTGGGAAACAAATTCACCGGTAAAATGCTTGGGATAATTTCTCATTTTTATGGTAAAATATGTACTGCTCATTAGAGAATATATGTAATCAGTAATTGTAAAGGTTTTTATTCTCTAAAAGATAATATCGTTAAAATACGCAAAAAGTTTGTCTTGAGAAAGTAAGTATTATACAAAGATACTACATCTTCATCGTTGCAAGTGTTGAAATAAATTAGCATTTTATAATAAGCCTCAATTGGCATTCCATTATTATTTTTCAATTACCAAAGAATTTATAAAGAGAACTTTGAATTATTAACTCGAATGTTCCGAGCACAAATGATTTATCTACTTTTACCGTCGAAATATTAAAAATATTTCAACACAAGAGGCATCCTTTTTAATGATTTCACATATCGCAATAAGTTTAAATTTTTAAATTCGAAAAGAGCTCGGTTCTAGCAAGTTTGACCCCAGTTTTGAACCGCGTTTGACTTCAGATCAAAGCTGTGGAGGTGTTTCGCGCAAAAGCTCCCTCCCCCGTTACGCTGATGCGGGAAATTGCATTAGGTGTGCACTTTAGTTAATAGTTTGCGAGGGTGCAATGGTAATCGGAGTATAACTCGAGGGAAATGTTATGGAGCTAAGTTGGCTCGGATGTTTACCGATGGCACGCAACTAATTTTGCGCAATGAGGCTTGTCATTAGCGGAATAATCTCTGCCGCGGCTGTCGACGTCAGTTTTCCATCGGTTTTCCATCGGTTTTCCATCAGGCTTGCATCGGGTTTCCTTCTAGACGTCCAAGTGCCGACTCCGACTGCAAGTTGGGATTTTTCTTCCCTGGTTTCGGCCGCACTCGTATACACTTGGACTAGCAGTGTACATGTGTGGGTACGTTTCGCAAACTACAGGAGCAGAGACGCGGCGCCACGCATTTGCATTTACTTCTAAGTATCGGCGTATCAACCGATCTAATGGAAATTATAGAGATAAGCTGTTACACGCCACGAATAGTGTCGTGAGCGGTGAATTTGGATTTTTTTGCGGGAATTTTGAAAGGCGCAGACTCTGTTGATACATTTGGTCAAAAATGACTTAATCTCATGTTAAGTTGCTAGTTAATTGTGTTGCATGTTAGTTGTGCTAGTTATGTTTCTATAACTTATACTTGCCGAGTAATTTTTTTTTCTGCTATAATACAATACATACTTTTTGTTTTTCTTAATTATTTAGCAATGATAGCTTTTTCATAAAAACATTTGTCGCGTTTTAAATATTAAACAAAAAATATGCTGAAAAAACAAGAATTGATTTGACTATTATATATTTAAGAATATATTTGACTATTTATTAAGTATTTATTAATAAACCAGTAGGAATAAATCGCTACATTACTTAAATGAAGACATTCATTTATTTTTAAATTTAGTTACAAGTGTACCATAGTTGCCTTTTTATTTTATTAAAAATTACACCGATTAATCTGTGTATATGTATAGAATTAACCCCTAAAATTATATTACATTATTTTAAAACATGCTATTAGGTTAGAAAAAACATTATGAGCTTTATGTATAATAAAACGAATAAAACTCTTATTATTGTTTAAAGAAAAAAAATCTATTAATTAAATAGGCATTGCTAAATGTTTTATTTCTGTTAATTGAAATGAAATATTTGTGCTAAAAATTCCAATTTCTGTATAGAAATTGTTGGTTTACTCTAGTTCGTGACAATATATTGATCAAACATAAAGCTAGTTTATTTTTGTTATTAACTACATATTCAATAATTAACAACTCTAAAACTCTTAGTTCTTTCGGTATACTCATATAGAGTAATAAAACTATTTTTAATTGGGATTAAAAACGTTAGCAGTGTCTTCTCTTTTTGATTTTATAATACCAAAATCGTTGAATGCGTAAAACTCATAAAAAAAATTTGAAATATCGTGCCCTCGGATATAAAAGAGCTCTTCAAGAGAACGTGAGTGATGTATCCTTATGAACATAAAAATTTGCACAAACAAATTCGGTAATATTCGCAGTATTTGTAATGCTGACCGATGTGCATGATTTGGAAAGCAGTGGTCATATTTATTTCGCTGTGATTATTTTATTTTTTATAAGTTTTTGGAATATCTTATCTTACATGTGGGCTGCGCATTCTCGAAGGGAAATTTAAGTGTCGTGTTGTATTCTATTCGAGGTCACTCGGAGTCATGGTAAATATTTCTTTCGCGGAAAAGAGATGATGGTGTTGGTTTTGAAGTATTCGAGATCGCCCAGTACTTTGGACAATCCATTGGGGCTCGATGCAACACCTCCGCATCCAAGAATGTGGATACCCGGGTTGGAATTGCACAGGGGCGAGGGAGTAAAAAAAAGTGCAAAAACGCGTCGTGCAAAAACGATCGCTTAACTCTTTTCACACCTTGAGTGCAACGAGAATTTGGAGTCTAAGTACATACCCGCACATATCTCGTTCGCATAAATTAATTATGGCGCGGGACGTTTAACGACCTGTTTCACGAGCCGTCGGGGGGCATAAGCGAGGGGGGCGTGCAAGTGCGCCCATGCACATATTCCATTGTACCTACATTCGCCCCTGAGAATCCCTATGCAAATTCAAGGTACGTGCGAATCCCTAGTCGACGAGGTGTCGAGGTGACGCTTGCCCTTCGAGCGATACCCTGACAACTGGTCCAACTGATGGCTCGCGAAAGGACGCCGACCTTATGCCTTTCTCTTTTCTCCCCCGCATCGGCCTTTGAACTTTATGGATAATATCCTGCCTTCGAGGCGGTGCACTTCAAAAATTCATGGATTATTCGTCGCGATAAAAATACGAAACATGCAATTGTTTATTTTGTTACTTATAGCTGATAGCGCTTTACAAGCTCTTTCATTTGTGCATTCATTACTGCAATATGTCATGTTTCCCCCACGCGGACAACCATTTTAACAATGTTTTTCAGGTTCTGTAAAAATAATTAAATTTTTATTCAGCAGGAATTAACATCTATAATTCATCTACCATATATTTCATTGAGAAATGTACTTTTTTTTTTTTTTTGAACAATTGTTATCATTAGATTAGTTTCAATATTATTTTTATATTTTATATTATTTAACTTATATGTTTGCATATTATGATCAAGTGATAATAAATTGATAATATAATTAATAATTTTTTTTTTTTTAATTATAATATTTTAAGAAGAAAGTACAAGCAATTATTGGGTGGTGTTAGACAGTAATGCAATTCATCGCAAAAACAAAAACAAAAAGTAAATTACTTAATAAAGAGCATTTCGTATTATAAAATATTTTATGTTTATTTTATGATTTATTATATTTCTCGTATTATATTCATTTTACATTAGACGAAGCACTGATCATGAACAACTTGTGACGGTGCTAACAAAAATTGTTTTCATCACTTTTATTGTCCGAAAAATCAAAAAATTTCACGTGTCACATTTTCCTCCCAAGTCTATGTTAAAAAATAATTCAAAACGTGTAAAGTCTAATGCAGCAGTTATAAAAAAAAAAATTATAATTAATCATCGATAATAAATGAATCAATGTAAAAGGCCAAATTTAAGTCAAATTAAAATCAAATTTTCAAATTTTGAAACAAATTTGATAAATAAAATAAAAGGATGATCTGAACTAGCCACGTGGATTTTCCGTATAAATAGAAATTATTTTTTATTTTTAGAATGTTTATTCCTTATAATTATTATTTAGATCTCCCTCTGTTTCTTGTCTGTAAATTTACATGAAAAACTGATTAAAATGTTTTAAAATAGACACAATCATCGTTTTTCCTATTCAAACTAAGAACATTTTTTTCTATGTAATCATATTAAAATTGTAAAAAGAAGCAATTGCTCAGTTTAAAATTGAATATCGAATAGGGACCAAACACATTTTACTTAATATTTATAAGCACAACTGTTTGGTCGTACGACACAAGTCTTTGGCAAGTTCGAACCTGAAAGGATTAGGAATTTCCAAGGGCTTGTGGGGGAGTATTTTGACCGGTACACTTGCTCATCGGGTTTTTCCACACCTTAAATATGATGTACATTTCCTCCCTCCCACCTTGCAGGCTAAAATCCATTTAACATACCTAATGTCTAAGGGTATAAATAGAACACTTAATTTTCAATTTAGTCAGAAAAAGAAACTCAGACACACAAAAACACGTGAAACACATTCATTTTTCAAATCAAGCATACAATTTTTGTAATTACCTTGTTAAGCAATTGTTAACTTTATGTGTATTTTCTTGTATATAATATATTTATCTAATTTAACCGGCATTCACTAACTTTAGTTGTCACTTAAATCAGAACCGCAATTAATTTAGCGCTCTGATACAAGGGAGAAATAACGAATAATCAAAATTCTTCCGAGTTCTAAACAACAACTGATAAAGGTTTTGTGAGAAACAAAAATTGATTAATAAATTGTTTTGTCAAATTAATTATTTAATTTATTTTTATTTAAACAATTTTTACCACTTTATTTCATTTTGAGTTTGTATAATCTGTCAATTTCGTAGTAACAGCACTTGATATAAATGTGCGACTGTCGAAGCCTTTGCAAAGCCGAAAATTGGTCGAATGGTAGGGAAGGAGCTTCGGGCCGATTACGTCTAATCGAGAATCGCGAAGAGAAGGAAGAGGAAGAGGAGGAGGAAAAGGAAGAGGCTCTACAGGGCTGAGACGCAATTGCGTGCATCGGTCGCAAGAAAAGCTTTGGATTTCAATGTCGAGAACCAACGGGGCCGGGGGGAGGAAGTTCCTCTAATTTGCTCGAGTTGCGGCAGGTGTGTTTCCCATTATGCCGTCAGATTCGAGCAAAGAAACCGCCGTTCGCGAAATTCTCTCCGAGTATCTGTCATCTCTGCGCTGGTGATTTTCTCCAGTTCTGGAGAGAAAAGCCGCGGTTCCTTAAAACCCTGACCTCGACCAGAAAACAGTTTGTCTTTTGTAATTATTGTCTCTTCGAAATTACGGCGTATTGAGCCCCGGGTCCTGCTCCACGAACGAAATATGCACACAATGCTCAGGCATTGTGTGCATATTTCGTTGCAAACCTCACAATCGCTGTCAATTTTTTCTCCTTTCCAATGCGGAATTTATAAGAAATAAGCATGTGGCTTGGGCGAGGAGGGGAGGTGAGGGGAAGATGACTGACGGAAAAATCTAAAGTTCGTCGAAGGCACGTACTCCGCTCTGGATCGCCCGGTTGATCCTTCCAAAAGATGCTACGACGATAGTCGCTCTCTCTCCCTAGGTTCCCACGTGTGTGAGGTGCCGACGTCGCATAGAAATGTCGGGGTAGAGGCGCCGATAGGATCCGGAGCCACGCGTCTCCCTTCGAGCCGAGTTGCTTCCCCAAGGGCAGCCGGGACTCATCGCCGACGTGCACCTTCTCCTCAGGAGAAGAAAGCGGTGGTAATCACTGGCCTTTGAAATGTGGCAAGCGGCTCTGATATGGCGACGAAAGTGATAATAAGCGTCACCTACTTCTCGTCGGGCGCTCCATAAAAGTAACATTTATTACCCTTTGGACTTTCTTAAAAATGACGCTGAGGAGGCTCCCAATATTTCAGGATGCGGGCAACGCGGAGGTAAAAAGCCACTCCCGCCGATATAATACACACATACGCACCAGTGCCTCGGCATTCGTGGGAACAAGCAGCCGCGTAATACGTCCACTTGCGCTTCCCTAGAACGGGATTTCGCACTCCTCCCCTCCCCCGATAACGGGAACCCTCGCCGATCGTCGTTGCACGCTTCTTCCATTATTGGCGGCCCATAAATAAAGGCGGTTAGGCTCCAGAATGGTAAGGAGGACCAGGAACGCGAAGCGTCTCCAGGCCCAAATTGCATCGCCGGCCCAACGACCGCCAGGGACGTCGAGGTGAGGCACCTTTTTGCGAGGCTCGAGTCCTCGGTCAATTTTGCACGCGCGCGTCTTGCAGAGTTTTGAGCGCGTTCTCTGATTTTACGAACTCGTTGCAAAGTCAGGAGATCGAGGAACGAGACCCAGGTTTTTGTCTCCTTCGTGTCGATGAGCGGCCACCAGAGAAAAGTGCTTAAATTTCATTGAGTCTCGGGAAAGTATGCCATGCTCTGTGATACAACCAACGTTGCATTGGGTGTGTTTTAAACTGATGAGCCTCTTTTCAGGAATCGCCTGCGCCACTCGCTCGAGAATTTGAAATAATTATTGTTTTATTTCAAAGAACACTTTTATACCCGAACAAAAAGCTGTCGATCCATTCTTTGCGGCTACTTGCGCTACTATAATCTATATAAGAATTTATGAGTGTCTTTGAAAATTGGCCCTAAGACTCACCCTGCCTTCTGCTCCTCGTAGCCCAGTTTATTGTATAGTGAGCAAAGCTTTGCACTTCCAAATCATCAATTTATAATTGGATTATTGGTGTCATGCAGGCGCTCGAGTATCATTTAAAAGTATTTCAAGAAAAGTTAATTAATCTTGTAAGAAAAAGTGGAAAAAAAAACTAAACGCAACTGAAATTGACTGCATGAAAGCCTTACTAAACTCATATAATAGCTCTTTTCAAATATTCATTTCCAATGAAGCTAATTAATTAACATTCATTTTTTTCATACAAAACTTTCACCCGGATCAAGAGAGTCAATTCGCCGTGGTGTCCAAGATTTTTTCATTTCGAAAGACGTTTTAAATTTCACATTGAGTGTTCCATGGATATAGACTCGTAAATACCGCGTACACTCGTCTAACCGGAGTCATAGAAGCACTCGAATGCGGGAATTTATTAAATAGTTGTTAAATAATTAATTAGTTTTGCGAGTGTAAAATGGAAAATACAAAGAAGGCACGAAATCATAAATAATCGCCGGAGACCCCTCGGATGAAAGTAAGAATGAAAATGAAAACGCAGGGAGGCTCTTTTATGTAAGATTCAGGAGGAATCGTAAAAATCCCGGGTCCGAGTGAAAGACCGAAAAATTCGAATAAATATGGAGAAGAAGAAGCGAAAACGCACCAAAAATAAAGGAAATCTTAATCCAGCCGCACATGACCGAAGAATAGAACCGTACCCACGAATAATGAATGCACGCACAACTGGTTAAACTTGGGCACGAAGGGACCGCCAGCACATATTTTTGTGCTGCGACTCCTGTACACTCGCTAGTACTTTACGATTATTGGAAAGGGTGTTGCCAGGATATTGTGAAGAAGGAGGAGGATTGACGGGGCGGGGGGGGGTTGAGGACGGCGTACCTAATGTAGCGGCTCCTCGCGAACCTCCGAGACTTGTTTCATTCAATGGAAAATAATTTTTATTCGTCACTTTTATCAGGCATAGATTACGCATCATTTGATAAGTTGACTATAATTTAAGATCAAGGCCCACTAACTTCGGACCTACACAGCCTCCCTATTTATTCACTCTACAGTGTTTATGACGTTTTCGCAAATTTTATCGGGTAAGATTGATCGTTCCACTATTTCCCCAGCGACGCAATAAATACTTTTGATGACGTATTTTCAAATAAAACTTACTTTGGTGAAAAAACCTCAGCAAGTGAGTGATTTTAAAACATAAAAAAAACGTCCCTTGACTTTGCGCCATTTAAAAATCGTGTACCGTATTTATAATAGTACATATAAAACAATAATGGTTTATTGCACTTTTGCAAGCATGCACACGTAAAATATTACATATATACTCATATGCAAAAACAAATACAAGTGCTTATGTAAATATATATTGAAAAGCAACACGTTCGAAACTAAACAAGAACTAATACTCGTTTAAATAAATTCAAATTTAATAGCTGTCAATATAAATAGTATCGAGCGACCGTTTGAATGAATTCGTTTGTAAATACAAAAGAATATTTTAAATGATGATAAAAATACTTAATGAATGTTAAAGAGTAATAGTTTGAGGTAGTAATGCCGTGTGTTAAAAGACTACGAGATTCAAAAACAAGGTACAACGTTTAATTGGATAAATATTTGATAGATAAATTTAATGAAATCGTTACAAATATCATAAATTAGTATTCTTTTTTAGTAAGAACATTATTTAGTTAATGGGATAGTAGAAACTGTTGTATATTTCTCAGCGAAAGTGTGCATAATTCTTCGTAGACTAAAAATGCATTTAATAATAGCGAGGGAAAGATTTAATTAAATTTAACACTTTTTAAGTAAAATGCATAGAATTAGAAATCCAGAGTCAAGATTTATATACATATTTGTTTACGGTACACATTCCTAGACATTGTTTCATGTAAAGTATTGCACAAAATGCATTATATTCAAAACAAATTTACGCAAGTGTACGTTTAGATCCAAAGTTTAGAAATTAAAAATTACTTTGATTACTTTGACATTAAATCGGTATTCCCGGGATCGGACATCGGGACACTAGGCGAGGCAAGTATTAGCCGGAGCTCTCGAACAAAACCCCGAGGTGATAAATTCCTCTGCAAATTAAAGAATGGAAGTAAAGGGTTAGAACGAGAGGAAAAAGAAGCACGAGCCCATCCAGTTTGGCAAAAGGCCAAAAAGAAACCGCGGAAAATTCGAGGCTTTGGTAACGTTATCGAGGACTGTTAAATCGTCTTCTTCGTCGGCGTGGCTCCGGAAGATCCGGGCCGAAATGCATCAGTTCCGCCCATCAATCAAAAGCGGCTTAAACGAACGAATGGCCCCGTGCTGTGCTCACTTTTAAAGATGCAATTACGCTTAGCCCAGAATATTGCATGTAACGCACTTCCTCAGTTTTTGACTCCGCAATATTTATTTTTGCATTTTTTTCTCCTTGGTCAAATTGAAAATGTAGCATGAAATGTATCTCAATAATCATATTCGTGGATATTGTTCCAGATGATTATTTTTAAAGATTAGGCGTTTCAACATCGTTGTTCGAGCAATTTTCAGGCTATATTTCGGGTATAAATTTCATAAACTACTCCTCTGTATATATTGATTATTGATTTACTTTCATGTGAAGAAATGGCATCTGAATGAATAATTGTAAAAAGATGATTTTACGCGTTTTTTTTCAAGATCGACATTCATTTTTGTCTAGTCGCCATTAAAAAGCATATTTTCATTCACTGTCTTATATTTACAATTGGAAAAGCTATGAAAACGATTACAAATTTTATTTCTCATTTATTTTCATTATTTTTAACAAAAATTTACTTTTTCTTAAATTTCCAATTCCAATTAAATAATAGGTAATACTATTTAAATCAAGTTGTTGCGAACGAATTTTAAACAATCCAAGAGAAAATTTGATTTTTAATGAATAATCTAAAATGAAAAAAAAACTAATATTGTACTCTGAATAACTAACATGGAAGAGCGAAATCCAAGTCACTGATCCTTTTTTCGTCTTCTATCTTCTATCTTTCTATCTAACAAGTTACTCTTTATTTTCGCTTTATCTTTTTTGCTTTCTTTACTATCAATTATTTTTTTAAATTATACGTTATTTATATTTATTTATTTATAACTAAATGAATATAAGAAACTAAAATGGAAGTTGATATTGACTTTGCAGATTCAAAATGAAATTCTGATTTGAACTGACGAATTTCCACGAGTTTAATTCGATCTAAAAATCAACGGAAAATTCCTCCATGATGTGATTATAATTTCAAAAAATTTTCACAGAGAAAAGCCGCTGTGCCAATGTGCACATAAGCTATTGAAAAAAAGGAAATATGGGAAAATTAGTCATTAAGTTGATAAACAAGAAAAAAATCAAAGAAAAATACAAATTTATTGACGATGAAAAACAAAAAACCAGTCAAAATATTAGGAGTATAAATAAATTAAAAAGAGTAAATCTTTTTTTATAAATCATATTGTGTATCAGATAAACAATGAATTGGTTTGTTATTGCTTTTTAATAATTTAAAAGAGTAAATTTGTTTTAAATTAAGATCAATGTGTGAGGTTGTGAAATTGACGGAATCAGTCAAAGTAATTTATTGCTTATAATTCCCGGAAGATAATTTTCAAAAATTAAAAATTATTATTAATACATGTAAAAACTATAAACGTTGAAAGGCAGTTTTTTGTAGTCTTTGTATCACCTAAGAAGTTCTTTTTTGGAAATTCTTTCAGAAGTTATTTTAAAAAATTAATATTTTTGTAAAATTGTTCATAACAAAATTTATAATTTTAAATAAAATTTGTTAAATGAAAATAAATTTTGAAAGTTCATTTCTTCCACAAATTTTTTATAGTGATGAATTGAAATTTTATTTTTAACAAGTTACGGTAAGCGATGTGTTGTTTTGTGAATTATAAAAATTTTTAATGATTTGGTTATATTGAGAATGGAATACCTAGTTTTTAAGGTAACGTTTTGTAAATATGCAATGATAAATTTCTATTTTAATATCTTAATGCATGGTAATTGTAGTTTAATTTTTACAAATAAACCTCAACTAATTTTCTTTGTAACCTTTTGATGGGTTTCGAATATTAAGCATTTTTTTAGTCAACGCGCCACCATTTAATGTAAATACTTTGTAGAATCTTTGAAATAAATCATAATATAAAGTGCAAATAAAATTTAAATATTTTATCTTAGCAGTTGCCTACTATCAAAGTTTTTCTCCTCTGAATTCACAATTCTTGAAATTTCATCTAATAGAAATAATAATTTATAAAAAACTTCGCGTTTAATGAAAGAATCAAGTTTTCTAGAGGTGCATGAATTGGTAGATAAATCCTGCTTTCAAATAATAAATAATGAAAATAAAAGTATTACATAATATGATAACTTGCTCTCTTTAAACGCTACTAAGGTCATCAATCAATCATGGCTTCCTTAAAAACTTTACAATTGATCAGCATTTGCGAGGGAGGTAATAAAAATGAGAGGGAAATAAATAAATTGAATATCTCCAAGTCTTGAGGGGTTGTCTGGATAAATTTCAATTTCTTTGAAAATAATAGAAGGGTAAGTAGGCAGAAAAAGAGGAAGGAGAGGAAATCGAAGGAGTGAAAGGAGAAAGGGGCCAAGATCAAGCAGTTGCATTCTCGGTGCTCGTGGAACGTGGAAGCCTTAATTATGTCCAGCGAGTTATGCAAATAATTAATTTGAATTACGCGTTCGGGCTTCGGGATAAGTTTCGGATGAGAACTTCTCTTTGAGAAACTCTAGGGCTGGTGGTGGCGGAACATTTGAATGGGGTTCTTGGGGATCTTTGGGAATATCAAAGCGCGCAACCACCGGACAAAATCCTTGAAAACGCCACTGTTACAGAGGCCGGTGCGTGAGATTCTCCTCTCCAGCTTCCTCCTCCCCACCCTTCAACCTATCTCGCGGTCTTCTGCGTTTGTATACCCGATTATTCGGATACATCTTGTATGCAAACTCCGTCGGTGCTTTTTTTCAACGAAAATACACCGGGCGTCTTTAGTGTTTAATTATATGCTCCGGCCTTTTTCGAACTTTACTTTCGATAATTGCGCCCGATCACCTCCCTCCCCCGCCCCTCCTCCCGCCCCAGTCCGGTCTGTGTAATTTGAGGAGCCATGGGTTTCCGTTCAACTTTTAACAGGCATGATTTATTGCAATTACCTTTCAAGAGCATCATTCCGAGTGTAAAACTTAACTGTGCAATTCTTTTCGACATCCGAAGACTATCGGTGTTAGCTTTTATGGAAAGCTTGTGTGCTTTTGGTGCCTTCGCTGTCCTACGTGGCACAAAAGAAATTATTATCTCACGAGCACCAATTTTTTCCTCTATATATTGCGGTAAAATACACTTGATATTCTGAGAAATTATTTATATTTACATTTTTTTTTCCCGATACAAAGCGATATAACTCACTCCTTTTTTTTCTTTTCTGGAAATGTACTTTGATAATAACTAGAGATAATCCAGAAATAATAGGTTACGACTCACTCCCTTTTTTCTAAAGAACCTACCTGATTGAAATCTTACGATTTCTTTTTTATCGCTAAATATCGAATGCTGTTCATTATTTCATTCCGAATACTTTATATGAAATACGAACACTATTTTCAATCTTCTTACATTTTCAATTTTTACGATTTACTGCAAATGAACTTCCTTTAATCTACATTATTATTATGCCTTTCTTTTTATCCTTTACTTTTGAATTTTTGAATCCTTTACTTTTTTATTCTTATTCAAGCTTTATGTAAAGCTCATACGCTTGTTTAACATCATTGTTGTAGTTTATTTACTAAAATTGTGTTTTTTATTTATATCAATAGCGATTATTCCCTTCCCCACTTCTTTTGTATTTTATATAAAAATTTAATTTAGTAAGAAAATTCCGTAACAATTTTGTTGTCAGAAAAATTTGTTTTTAGCGCACGGCTGCAATTACAAAAACCATTAAAAATATTTTCATAATTTTTTTACAGTTCCAATTATCATAATTTGTATAAAGAAATAATTGTTTTTATTATTCAATATCGAGGCACAAGGGAATTCGGATAATAAATTATAAATTTTATCGAGATAGGGTATTTTACGCGTCGAGTGGTCGATTTACATTGTCAACTCGCTCGAATTATAAATAAGAATGATTCTTTCAATTAATCATTTTCATTTTGCGAGCTTAAAATTAAACGGATGCATGCTTAATTGAGATTGGGTAATTTCGATTAAGAAGGTTGTCTAAAGAAAGCTCATTATCTCGTGTCCACGCGTAAAAGGCTTTAGCGCCGCGTTAACTGTTATGATAAAAAGGTGCTAATTAAAAATATCCTTCCCCGGAGATCTCAATCGAGCCAATTATCCATTAAGAACTTCTAGGCATAAATGCTTCCGAACGAGCTGATGAAAAAGTTGATGGGACTGGAGCCTTAAGATAAAAAATAAAATAGAGCGCGATTGTGATTTCCGAAGCCATTAAACGCGAAGCCCTAAGCACTGCCGAGTATTGTTGTGAATTATGAGGGATGGGATGGGATGGGGGGGGGGGTAGTACCTGGTTGAAAAATGAGGCAAAAAACAAGTGCAGAAAAAGAGGATGAGCTCGGGACTCGATCATCGCGGATTCTATTAATTAATCCAACAATGCGGGAACATGGAGGGAAACAAAGTAACCTGGTGAGATTTGGTTGTGGAATGCATTTCGAAAAACTCGAGTGCAATTGCACTCGGAGGAATTTTGTTTCATTCTCAGACAAGCGAGCGAGACTTTGCGCAAAATTTTTCCCTCATCGAGCGTAATTAAATTTTGCATTCGAAATGATGAATGATGCACTGCACCGATTTTACGATCATCGACCTGCCTGCCTCTTTTTCGCGGCGCAGTCGACTTGAAAATTCTCCGAATTTCACTTATCATTGCATATTTTATAAGCGGAGCTCCGGATGTATGAATTCTCCAACTACCTCTACTGCTTGGAATTATTAATCGCTTTTAGTTTTATTCCCCATTAGTTTCTCCAACCACCTGCTCTAGTGCATCAATGTTAGTGATATAAGAAAGCCTGCTCCTCTCTGAGAAAAGGAAAAAAGAGGCGAGGAGAGGCGAAAAAGCATCGATCGCGAGTGGTAATCAACTCCTCGCGGTAATCAATTTGAAGAGAAGTTTCCCGAAGAGTGAGCGAGTTCCATGCGCATCCAATTCCCGAGATCCGGGCTAAACTTCTTCAGGGGTAGGCTCGACCGGTAAGGGGACAGGCGCGAAGTTGATGATTAATAGAGCGATTATCGCTGAGAAATACCGGCTGCTGACCCACGCTTTTCCGGGTCGGGCCGGAATCGGGTACGGGGTTCGGGGGGCGGGGGGCGCCATCGTCTCGCTGTGCCGCGCGCTAGCTACCGATGCCCACGCCAGGATTTATCGGGGACCATTGCACGATCAAGTCCTAACACCGCCACCCCCGCCCCCGCCCCACCCTGTCGACCCCTACCCCGACAACCTCTTTGCGGGGGAGGAGGACAAGCGCCAGCAGATGCTGTACTTGAATGTTTGCGCTCTCCACCAGCGCAATTCGAGATTAATATTAACCGGGACTCAGACAACATTGTTGTACCTGCGTGGCACTTCACTCCTACATTCGCTCTCACAAAGGTCTTCTTCTCTTCCGAATTACCGTTTCATATTACCAGGAAAAATACGCAGTGATTTTAATACTTTTTAGCGCTTCTTCTACGAAAGAATAGTCCCCTTATTTTTATTCCTGTCTAAATTTTTTTTCGGTTCTAGGCGAGAGTATTGTTTTAAATTAAATTTAAATACATTTGAATAGATTATGGCAAGTATTTAATGGATTAATCTTAAAGATTTAACATAATTATTAGACTTGTGTAAAACGAATCAGAGTTTAATTAGATTATTATTTATCTGAAGATTTTATCTAGTCATATAATTTTCTGCTTTTATAAGATAATACTCTTAATAGGCTTATTAATTGAAATGATTGGTTCCTTGCGTTGGCGTTATTTTTATTACAGTCACTTTATAAAATAGAAGCCTCAAAAATAATTGTATTGAAAATTCATTTATTTTTTCTATTATTTACATTTTTATACAAAACTCAACTTACAAAAGTTAAGATATCTCGTATCGCAGTCCCCCATATTAAAAACAGTTTTATCTCTTACATTTCCAGTCAATCATTTTTAATATTTCTAGATTATATATAGAGCAATATTAAAAGCAAAAAATTTAACACGTTAATTATATTATTTGAAGTAGAGTAAAATCATTTATAAAGTAATCTATAAGCTTGGATTTAATTTTTAGATTGTGCTCCATTCACTGTTGCAAATTAATTTAAAATTGATCAATAAACCGTGTATTTATTCGATATTAATTTAAATATAATAATCCACATTATAAAAATTATTTTGTATCAACTATCTATTTCATTAGCACATAAAGCGTAATTATTTGGAATTTATTATTGTTGAGTACAAATTGATTCATTTTACGTTTCAAATGAACTATTTTTTTGGTTATAGTTAAATTTATATATGTTAATTTTATCTGATATTAAAACAGGAAGCTAACTCAATGCAAATAAAATATTTTTCACAACGGTAATAATAAACCTATAAAATTTGAAGTTTTGAGTCGATATTTTTGAAACTCGTTATCTTTGAAACTTCTATTATGAATTCATTAAATCTTTACTTTGCTCAATTATAAAATCGCTGGACATATTCCTTCTTCATTAACTTTCTGATAAAATTCCTGAAAGTACCACAGTAAATAAAACCATCTGATTTTCTCATTTACGATTAACATATAATGATCAAACTTGTTACTAAAATTAATATGAAGATCTGAAAAAAGGAATAGAATACAATTACCCAACAGAAATGATTTCGGCTTGACTTGAAATGCACTTGCAAGAAAAATAAAAAATTGATCAGTATGTGATATCTTTTGCCACATTCCTGCATTAAAAATACAAAAATTAAAAATAACGCGATCAATCATCTGGAATTTCGTTACTAATCTTTAATAATATCCCCGCATAGAGATGTAAAAACAAACAAAGGTAAATCGTTGACAAAACCAGACATAATGACCGCGTATTCTTAACTTTCAAACATGCGTAATTGAATTAAATGCAAGTGTACAAACAATTTTCATTCTATTGCGTTCAGCCCCCCTACCACCCAGAAATTTTTATTCAGAACAGCTTCTATCTTCTTAGAATAAGATAACATTAAACTTGAAAACAAGAAAATATGGAAAATATGCCCTGACGCATCCGTTACTGAAGAGATACGAGAAACTGAAGGTTTCTTCGTTTCTATAGCGAATAATGCTTGAGACGTATTTAAACGAACGAATATCAAAAAATAATTATCACAATTTTTGATAAGGAAAACAGTTAAACCCTCTAGTCTGATCACTGATAAATGCATTTTTAATTAGTCATTTTTTGCTTTTGGTAAAATAGCGTTTTATTTAATATTTTGCAGGTACATAAAGTAATTTTATAAAACGTACATCGACCAAATACAAAAATATTACTTGAAAAACAAATAATTTAAATATTAGCAATATTTTTTTTATATGAGGACCAAATTATTTAATTAATTTTCGCATACATTTGACGTCATATTCTAATACATTATTAACTAAAATACTTATAAAAGCAATAATCAACGCCTTGTAGTAAAATAAGAATTGAAAAAATCTGATTTATTAAAAAAATGATTAAAAATCTAGTCGTAAATAAATTAAATTAACATTTTTTAATATTTCATAATATACCTATAACATTTATTTCGGCCAATTAAATAACAAAATTTTAACGATAAGTTTATTTTAAAATAATAATTATTTAATTCATTTATGCGCATAAACAATTAGTTTACAATTATTCAATAAATGATGATTATTTGGTCGTAATTATCATATGTAATTGCTGTCTCAATTTTTCTTCTCATTAATATTATACTTAAACAATTTTAAGCTCAAAAATATGCTCGATGTTCAAATTTCTTTTTCATTCTATTTTTTGGGTACAAATTTAGTGAAGTTGAATAATTACTTGAAACTTCAACTGATAAAAAACGAGAAGTATAATCTCCCGGGTCGATTGCAAGATCATCATCGAAAGATTCGAAGTAATTCGTAATTTTATTTTTTTCTTTTTTTAAAGCAAATGAGATTATAAAGTTTTTTTTCCTCTTATTTTTGGGTCTTATCTCGCGAGCATCCTTCTTCGACTTTTCACTTGATCTCATTTGTATTACTTCGTATACTTTTTTTATTGTTCCTTTTTGTATTAGTAGTCCAAAATTTTGAGATTAATGTATTAATAAAAACAATGGTCATTTTTAATTTGATTAGTTCTTGTTCCACTTACTTTAATGCGTCCATACACAAATTTTTCGTGGCAAATTAATAGAAGTGTAAAAAGTAATTTTATTCTCTGCAAATATATATATTTAAATTCATATGAATTAATGAAAATCTGTAATTGAGAAGTTTTTTTTGAAACATAACTTTAAATCAGACAAAAATTAAAATTCCCCCTATGATACTGCATATAATAAGTATAAATCCATTTTGTGTTCACAAAAATACGAATTAAGAATTATGATTTATAAATAGTTCATATTATTAAAATTCAATAAATTTTTACTATATTTATTCAATAAAAAATATACTTGGTTATGTCGATTATATAGATCTTGTAGAGGATTTATGTAATTATAGTAGTATATTCGGTTTATACATATATTTGTAAGAATGGATAACACGCAAGCAATAAGGCTGTTTTTGTCCAAAGTATTAAAGGAGTAGTTTGATACTAGTTTATATTTGATAAAAAAAGAAAAAGAAAAAGAAATACACTGAATGGATAATATGAAAAGCATTTCTTTTTTCTTAGTATTAATAAAGACAAAATTATCGATGTTTTCATTAAAGATGATTTGGTGAAAGATTAATTGTATATTTTTACGAAAAATACGGAAGAAGAGCGCATACTCAAAAAAAGGAAGGGGTCAATAAATGCGCATGACGCAACGAATTTGATCTTCCGCTACTTAAAAATTATGAAAATTACTGGTTAATTGCCATTAAAGTTATTGCGCACGGGAGCCTTGGGTTGTTAAAGAGAAAAATGTCGAATTGGAATGATGAAGGGTATGATTATTTCCAAAAGGAAATAATCATACGAATTATTTCCTTTTGGAATTATTTTTTTTGGAAATAATCATACTGATGTTTTCAACGAGTCACGGGTGATTGAAGAGTGCAAAAGATATTTGGGTTTGCATCCCGAACGGTAGCACGTGTCAGTGTAAGATCATCAATTCTCAAATGTCTTTGCCTTTTCCTTTTTTCCTTCCTCTTTCTCATGAAAATTCTTTAAATGGATTGAGTTTGTTTTTAAATTTAGTAATTAACCAGGATCTACTGACACATTCATTTAAATAATAATAACAGTGCAGATGTGAGGAGACATCAGTTTGCCAAAACTAACTGACGCAGGCAAATGATATGCGAGACGTTTAGGCCTTTAACATTTGACGGGCTCCCTTCAAAAAAAGCGAGTGCTTAAACTTCAATTTGTTTCCGGATGGTTCTGTTGGTTTTGTTGCTACAAATAAAACAAAGTCAAGGCGTAAATATCTCGTAGGACACAAATTGCTGCTACAATAAACAAATCCACAAATTTATGCACGGAAAATCTTAAAAAACTCTCCGATTGTTTGTTCAAAAGATCAAAAGGGGCTTCCACAACCATTTAAGCTAACCGTCAGAAATTGCGAAGGTTAGAAATCCAAGGAAACTCGAGACAATAGAAACGTTTGTCATCCGAGGAATGAAACCCGAGATACTAAAACTCGATTGCAAATTCAAAACCGTACGCAACAACCCAATTACACGGAGAGCCAATCCTCTCGTGCAAACTCGCGATTATGCTCTCTAGACTTCGTGTCTATGTAACTTACACGGGAATCTCAGAAAACGCAATTGAGGGACGTTTTCTGGGGAAGGGGAATGGGGATGGGAGCGCGCCAACTCTTGGAACTAATTTACCTATGTGCCGTCCAGATTTTTCCTCCCTTGGACCGAGTTATTAACCCACTCGAGTCAGGAAGTGTGTGCTAATGCAATACCCTTATAATGAAGGATGCATCTGGAGAAAAGTCGAAAAGGCATTTCACGCGGGAAATTCCATCGCGATTCCGAGTCCATTCAAGGATTATGAGGCCTCTTATCTCCGGGCTTTTCCAGCTTATTTTTGGATTTAATTAATTGGGAGGAAGACGCGATTTTTTTGCTTTTCTATTCTATCCCTCCCCTTAAAGCATAACAGTTCTTGAACAAAATTATCGTTTGCTTTCGAATGTATTTTAAAATACATGAGAAAATGAATAAAATGAGAAGAGTCGAGCAAATAATCACTCTGTTTGTTCACCCATATTTTCATCTTGTTTACTAACTATTTTAACATATAATATTTTTAAAGTATTTTTTAATTGATCACGTTTTTTAATGCATGCATTATATTCATACGCATAATAGTCATATAGTACAATTTTTTTGTATTAGCGGATTAACATATAAATTGAAAAACTTTGGTAATGATTAATTTGATTTATAATTGAACTCTCCAACTTTCTATGACATGAAATGTATGCGTTAAAAGTTAGTTAATGTATCGTATTTCTCCACCAATTGGTATAAATAGCCTCGATCAGGTAAATTGAAATTGAGTTTTATAAAGGCTTGAATGATTGTCAAAGAGATATTGATTAAATTGATTAATATCAAATTTCATATTTGCGTAATAAATCAGGATGTTTATCGGTGAGCATCACAGTCCTAAAAAGATTACATTTCCCCAGAATGGAGCATTTACAATTTGCTGTTTTATCGCAGCTTTTCCATGGTATCTCCAACAAAGACTCCCCAACAATCAACATCACTTGTAACGAGGGCAAAAAATTAAAAATAAAATTCCGCGATTCGATATTTAAGAAGTGTTTGTTCTTTGTTTCCAAGCGGAATACATTTCTAATACACAGGGCCATAAAACTGATGTTTTCCCTAGTGGCTAACGGTAATGACTTGGTAATTGTATTACAATTACAAAGCCTAGTCGAGAGGAATTGTTCCAAATATCCCATAAAATCATCGGGTGCAGTTTGCAATATTCGCGAGTGGATAGTATCTGCATGTGCAATACAATCGATGCAACTTGCAAGTGCCCATAAACAGCTGGAATGGCGCTTACGTACAAATTTCAATTAGGTGCTCTCGTACAAAGGATACGACAAGCCGTATAGTTTAATTTTATTACAATGATGCTTTCATTTGTTCTCGTTATTTCTTGTTTTCTTGGTAAAAGAGATCTCTTAAACACGCGTTACAGAATGATTTTGTTAATTCCGGGAAGCGCCACGTGCGTCATTTGTGCAACAGAGTTGGTTCTTCGTTTATTTATTTGATGCACAATTGCTGGAAATTTAGCACGAGTTATTAACTACCTTTCAAATTATTAACTCGTAATCGTACCGAAAAATCGCGTATACGTGGAACTTTTAACAATTTTTTTTTTATTTAGAAGTACATGTATTTTCATTTATGAAACGATAATGGGACTCTTTAAAGCGAATATTTTGCGGTGGATTTTTTAAATTTAATTGATACTTTTTATGACCAACTCACATTTCACGAGTTATTTCCGTTGTAACTCTTAAGAAGTATGATTTTGTTGCTTCTGTTATAATTCTCGCGAATCTTAATTTTTTATAAATTAGCAAAAGCCATTTTATTTATCTAAACAACACAATTATTGTGTGTAAATTACATATTTTTTTAAATTTTTTCCAATCTTATTATTCGAGAAATTTATGAATTCGATTAGATTGTATTATAAAGGAACTAAACGTGTACATCTAAGATGGTTAAAATCTTTGATTAACCCATCACACAAGAAATTAGCTTGAGAAAATATAATTTTTTCATTTAAATTAATTTGCGTGGAATTAAAAAAATAATTAAAGGAAATATTAATAATGCAAAACAAGTTATTAATACCCGCAAAGGGCGTTTTAATGAATTTAAAATATGTCCACTTCAAGTTTATTGTAATTGAAACTAATGAAAATGAAAAGCCAATTGCACTATTTTACTAAAGTGTGTAGTACTTTATCTTAACCGACTTTCTCAGTAAATGAAGTAGATAATTTAGAACGAGATGCCAACGCACAACTCTGTTTTATCATTCATACAATTGTATTAGTAATCAGAGAAAAAGCTTAGTCGATGTTGCGTAGACGTCGGTTCAGTACAATCGTTTATTACACGTTTAATTTAATAAATAAGATAAACTTGATCTCGAGGCATTCGTTATTTTAAATTTCTTTTATATTAAAAACTGCATATATTATCAAGTGTTACAATTATCATTTCAAAAATACACTGAAAATGTTTTGCTTACTCGAAATTTACGTTTCGTGTTATAAACATTTAATGTTTACTTTAGTACGTACGAAAGTGCAAATCAGTATAGAGTATTATAACTTCATTCGATGTAATATACCTCGTTTAATCAAAGGTGAAACAACGATAATTCGTGTTATCGCCTACGAAATTGAGCCTCGACTAAGAAATCAATTATATCGCGGTGTTATAAGCAATTAAACCTCTGAAAAGCGCGTGTAAGGAGAAAATGCGCCTGATTGACGATAACTCCACAATCCCACCAACATAAAGTATTATAAAGCATTCTTTCAACATTGGAATATCGTGGGTCATGACATGATAAGTTAAGAGTTTGTCGGTCCTGATTTATGATCCTACTTTAACTGGGCGATTGTGGCATACATCGGATGAAACTCCTGAGGAAACGAAAGTCAGAAAGAAAGAGGAAGAATTGAGTCAGAAAGAATTGAGGACAAGCCTTTGTTGAAATCTGACGAATCGGACAGGTTTATTTGACCTCTATAAATTTATTTTTTGTCGCAATTATTTATCATTCGGAATCAACGTCTTTATGAGCATTTACTTATATTATATTTTATTTACTTATATATATTTATATTATATTTACTCGCCAAATTTTAATACAATACATTTGAAATTAGAGATAATTAATCCGTTTTTTAACTACTTTTATTTGAGGACATTAGAAATTGCAGTAGATTTTTGTATAGTTAATTGTTTGAGAGTACAATAAAACCGAGTAAAAATGAAATTAAAGTTTTGGCTATGTATATTTGTGATGTACGTTAAAAAAAAAAAAATTATAATGCCATCAAAGAATAGTGTTTATTTGTACGAATACAATAATAAATTTTTATGAATTTACTATGTCGTAACTCTTATTAGAAATCTAAATCATTACTCAGTAGTATTTATTCAAATAATTATTATAAATATATAATAAAAGAATAAATCATGTATTAACAACGACAATTCATTTGAAGTTTGGCTGTCAGAGATGGTGACATCATTATTCGAACAGAAAGTATTTAGTGATATTAAATGTCTAAATAAACAAATATCAGACTAAAGAATTAATGCTCGGACTTTTATTATCATTGTTGATAAATAATGGAAAAAAGGTAAGAAAAAAATTTTATTATATTGTACATCGTATCGCAAGACTTTATGAATATTTTTAAATGAATTCACGTGACAAATACTCTTAAAATTGACCCTAAAATTGATTCAAAACTCGATAAATAATTAAGATTATTTGTTGTAATAAATTTATCACGTTCCCATAGAATCACAAGATTTCGTTTTAATACTTCAATCACAACGAGGGGTGAGGGTAAGGTGAGCGAATGGCATATAAATTTTTTTGTTGATGATTAACGACATACGTGCCCAAACGTCATTGGGAAATCGAATAAACTCAATAATTTATTAATCTATTAATTTAAAAAAAATAGCATAATTACTCTCTTATTCGCCTTGGTTTGTTTTTCGTATTTCTTTTGCCCATTTTTAATACATCATTTTCTTTCCAGTGCACACAAGATTTAACAAAACTTAATTTTAGGCACTTATTGCTCTTCGATCACAAAACTAAATTCGAAAATATAAATGAAATATGTACTAATGCTCATTTGTTCGACGCTCAAAATTTATTTTAAAATTAATGGACTCTTTCTGATAATGTAAAAACCAAATAATTCACAAATTACATCTATCGATCATATTTAAGACTTGATGCAGATAATATTACTCAGTAAAGTAGAATCACCAATATTTGCAACTATTTAATATTTCATGTTTCAGGAATCTGCAAAAGTTTTTCGGTCATTCTTAAATCAAATTACCCCGTACAAATGCTTATTAGAAATTAATAAAATTTTCTTTTAATTTACAAACAATTTTTTGTCCTCAGATTTTAGACTAAATTTATCAATTATACAACTATTGACGAAATTTGTTATACGAATGAAAGTGAAAGCATTTGGCCCAATTATTGCGGAAGCATATAAGCCTCGAACACATCACTACACAATTTATTATTTCATAGAACAAAGACAAAAAATCAAGTTATTGTTTCAGCGTGCAAATAAGAATGGCTAATTAGGTTGAACAACATCCAAACGAAGTCGACAACAAATGGAAATTTCCTAGCGGAGAAGACGGACAGAGACAGAGACAGAGAGATAGAGAGATAGATAAGAGAGAGAGAGAGAGAGAGAGAGAGAGAGAGAGTGAAGCAATTGGAGTTAAAAGTGCATCAGTGAAACGCCGCAATTCTCAAGTCGCACTTATATTTGTGTGTGTGTGTGTATCGCAACAGTTAGTCATTCGCGGTTGGAGGCGCGTGGATATGGGATTGGCCAACGATTATTATATGCGAGATAATAATGGCGTAGCAACGGCTCATCGTACAATCCGATTGTAAATTACGAGTCCCGGCCTCTCCAGCACCTGTTTTTTGTAATTATCGACTTTCTTGTGTGTGTGAAAAGGAAATAATAGCTTTATACAGAGGCACCGACGAGCCCCGACCACTACCACCTTCTCCTTCACTCTTAACCATTTCAGACGGGAAGCGTACATTAAACATTTATAAAAAGAAAAACAAAAAACATAATCGATATTTATAGATACGGGGATGGTGGACTTTTCACTTTTGATTTATAAGCATTCATTTGTGTCATATCAACTCTGACATTTCTATTTTTAATTGTGCATTCAGATTTACGTGCATACATTTTATTGTGTTTCTTATGCTTGATGTAATATTTTTTGGTACTGCGAAGTAAACAATTAATGTATAAATGAAAAGATCATCGTTCTGATCTTCATCGATTCATATTAATAAAATCGCGAATAGTTATTTTTTAAATAAACAATTGAATTACAGCAAACATAAAATTCTTTAATGAGATGAAACGGTATATTGAATATCTTTGGATTAAATTCATTAAAAATTATTCGATAAGTATAATTGAAAAAAAGGTTGTTTGAGGCTGGTTTTTGTGGTTGATGATGTAACTTCCTCGCAAATATATTTTTCTCCATTGACACCAATGAAGATATTGAAGTTTGCCGATGGAGCGAGTGAAACAAAAGCGCAAATGACTCTGGCAGTGGCTCCAGTCGAGAAATGAAAGAACAGATTCGATTAGCTGAAAAAAGGAAGGGTGAACCTGCAAACCGGCAGGAGAGCACAATGGCAAAAAGGCCGTGAAAAAGCCGTACGCCGCTCTCGCATATACTTACGCACACCCACGTACATCCGCAGTGGAAAACCTGTCGGCGATTCTTCTGTATTTTTCCGGAAGCCGACTAAACGCTAAATGGAAGAACGATGTACAGGAGTGTGTAGACGCCCAGTGCCCCGGCCCCGCGTTATCTCCTAGAGGGCCGACGCGGTTATCCGCTCTCGGGGACGTGTTAACCGCATGGCTGACAATAGGGAAATTAATGAACCGAGCCTCGGCCTCGAAGGAGAGCTTCCAGTTTTTCAGCGGGTTAGCCCCACTTGGGCGGAAGCGGACTTTCGTGTGCGTTCCCAAGCTTGAGGATTAATGCCTTTTGCACGTTCTACCATTGCTTGCTTTTTGCTCTTTTTAAAATGATTCCTCGGATCAATCGCAGTTAATAATGAACTTTTACACGGGCGTTTTACCTGACCAATTAACAAAACTGTGATATTTGAGTGTTATAGGCTCAAAGGAAAATCTTTTTGCCAGGTAATTTTTTTTTGTAAACATTTACCTGTAATTAATACAAGTAACGTGCAAGTGATTGTCACGTTGATGAATTCATATAATTTTTTCATGAATTATTCATAAAAATTATTACCAAGTATCCATTTAATTAATAAAACCTATCAGATTAAATATATTTGATTTAAATTCTTTGTATTTCGACGATTAAACAATTTTACGAATGACAACGTGCATATATATATATACATATGCATGAGGAAATAATACTACAACTTTTAAAGGTTTAAGAAAAAAACAATTGTATTCAATGTATGAGAATTTTGATTATGAATAAGACTTTGCAATTTATTTATTTATACTATATTTACAAAAATTATATAAATGTAAATAAAACTATTGTAACATTAATCGCAGAAATTGTTATCGCAATAAAGCCATTTTCATAGAAAAATAACGCTACACTCAACACAAGTTCACTTTATAAATTATAGGTACAAAATAAAATGATTTAATTCCTTTCTTCAATATTAAACATTTATCCATTATTTTATTTTTTCTAACCAATTCTACATTTATTTCATGAATAACATGAATATGAACTATTACAATTATTTAACATGTTTTAACATTCTTTCTAGTTAGAAAATCTCATGATACAATAACTTAAAGATAGAAAAACGTAATTACAATATTGAAATCTCTTTCACAACATATTATTAAATATACATATAATTTTTTTACTCGATGTTTTTTCTTATTCCGCCGAAAATGAATAAGATTCATCCCAACGCACAGTACTACCATGGGAAGAAATTTTAGGGATATTTTGTTCTATATTATCTTTTTTAACATCATCATTGTCCTTTTTTTTTACTTGATTTATTTCTCGTTCACGGGTACCATGTAATTCTTTAAAATAGCACATTTTAGCTAATCGAATTTCACTCATGTACTTTTTCTTAATTTTCAAATAATGCATTTTGATTAATTGTCTGATTTCTAGTTTAAGTTCTCTTTCATACCTCAATTTTATTTCGCAAACTGTACATCTGCGACTCTCCAAATCTTCATTCCACCAAGGATTATTTTTTTTATCAACAACCCATAAATAATCCTCAGCATCTTCATCCAGTTCGTCTGTATCACTTTCAAAACTTGCGCAATCTGTTTCTGGAACACTTGATTTTTTAATTTCAGGATTCGATTGATAACCATGAGTATTGCTTTCAAAATCTATCAAGTTCAACTCGATTTCAATAGCTCTTTTGTCAATGGATGTGGATCCATTAATCGCTTGCCATGACATTATCTTATTTAAAATATTATTGGTCACCAAACTCAAATCAGTATGGCATTGCCCATCGTACATTAACCCGAGTGGATCTTTCTTATTTAAAACACACAGAGTATTTGCTATTATCAAATCTTCTAATTTGTCACCTCGATCATCCGTCTCGTCGGAAGTGCTCCACCATATAGATTTAGCATTTAAATCCATGCAAATCACTATTTGTTCTCCATCGAGTACATCTAAAAGCATTTGAAAATTTGTCAGACACGACTTTATATCTTCACTAGGAGGGCTGTACAAACACACAAGGAACACACTGCCGCGATCCCCATCGATTTTCACACACACGCGCGAATCGCTGCACAAATGAGAGACTTTGGAAACTCTTAAGTTTTCATTCACCACCAGTATTGCCGCGAAAATTCTCGTTTCATCCTGCGTCCCGGTTACAATTTTAACCGGAGGATAGAAGCTTTTGAAGCTTTCGACCGGAAAAAACGGTTGATGTAACAATACGAGGTCAAATCGCTCCTGAACAATCAGCAATTTGATCTCGTCCATCACCCGCACAGACCCACCAGTATTTCTTTGCAACAAGCGCAGTGAATACACCATGTTTTCCTCTCTAGTTCAAATTGTTAAATGCAAAATATTCTCCATTATACTGGTATATGGTATCCAAATTACACATTTAAGGTTCTTGCAAGGGAGGCTATACCAAGAATCCACAGAGCGATAATTGTCGGACAGGAACTGAGTTGACGCTCCCTTCTCAAGTTAGACCTTCGTTCCTGGAATTTTTCAGGAAAACTTACCTATTTTTCGTATTGGTTGTTTAAACTCATTCTTCAGAGCCAATGATTTAATTAGGCATGCATCTGCACGGTTTAATGGAATTGCAATAAATAAATATTGTTCTGTTAACGTGAATTTAAAGGGATAAAAAAGTGAATTTTATTTTAAGCTGTGATTAAACAAGTCTATTGTGTTTGCGAGTAGCAGCACATGCAAGACATTTCACTGGGTACACATTCACGTGTAATTTCTTAATTTCCTCATTAATAAATCAGGGGATTGTCATCAGAGGCAACGTACGCTGCTAATCTTTGATCTCTAATAGTTTTTTTTCAGAGCGGCTACTGAGTCGTGGAAAGTTCGAGGAATGAATGAGATATTATTAGGTAACAATAGGCGCCTCAAACAATGGTAAAAGATTCAAATAAGAGCGAATATAAAATTGTATTCTTATTAACATGGATAATTGGTATTGTCGGAGCGATGGAAAATGGAACGGAGCCACTATACGCGCACTCATCGAGGTCGAAGCAGCTTTTCCCGGACAGCGTCGTCGTCGTGGTCTTATGCAAAGTTGGCTATTAAAAGAAAGCACGTGACTCGCATAATGACCGAGTCTGAATCCGAGTCAGGGTGCGGGATTCCGAATCCGGACTCAAGGGTACGTGACCTCGGGGAGGGCGAGCACGAGGTGGCCGGCGGTTTGTTTCCGATTAAGCGCAATCGGGCTCGGAATTCAATGGCTCGATACAAGTGCGCAGTGTTTTACCTTCCTTGAGGTCCTTTTTGCCGAGTCCTGCATTAGTCGCTTCGTTTCTTAAGTCGCTTTCCGTGGTTGACTGGAGCTCCGATGTGAAACGCCGCGAGATAACATCGGCTTTACGCGCCACCGGTAGTTTTTGCATTAAACCCGCGGTTTTGCTTTTGCTCTTGCTTCTCCTTTCCCTTCCCTCGTGCTTTCAATAAATTTTCGAGTTTCTTTACTCCTATTTCCAGCTCTGAATTCGTACGCTTAAAGTAAAATGACATGCAATTTCAATCGCCACCCCTTTTTATCATAACATTTTTTACCCAACCCTCGTATTGGACTCAGCTTTTATTTTCGTTCTTTTATTTCTTAATTCTTATTTTCATAAATACCATTGATCGAGTTGTTTCAATGCATATTCTGTGCAAAACCCGGATTCTTAAAAGATACCATGTACTTAAAAGGATGCAAGTTACATTTCCCTTTTCATTATTTACACTGTCATTCCAAATAATTACAACGCATTGGAATTTCCAAGATGGTTTACTAATTGGCCTTCATTGTCTTTACAAAGAAATCCATAAATTCCCGGATCAGCTTTAATTGGCCTAAGGACCTTAGTCGTCAAACAGTACTGTCTTTCACTGTGGAAATTGGAAATTATTCAAAGTAAAAATGGAATTGGTAAATTTAAGTTTTTATGATCTACCTAAAAAAGGATTTAGAGAACGAACCAAAATGAACAAAGAAAACTTAAACTCGGCTCAAGAAAAAGAGTGTGTTCAAATAGTTTTTCATTTTGCATGAAAATTTCACTTTTTAAACTTTTACCGTTTTTAAGGACACATTACTCGTGACGGCGGGAATAAGGACCACTGCTCTTCCTTCCGCCCCCTCCCCGCGTTACCGGGGATGGACGATTGGCATTTCCCCGCAAATTATCAATTCGTGAATTAATTTCGTGAATAATTAATTTAATAATTGCCGGTGCGTATATTTTTTAGTCGGAGTTCTGCGTTAGTAAATATTGCCTCGATCCCCCACCCCCCCCCACGCTCCCGGTGATGGGTTTGCGTGTTAATCGCCATGAACTCGCGGAATCTCGAACGAGGCTGTCACGAGTCCGAATTGAAACGTTGGAGCTCTTAATAAAGGCTTTCGGAAACACTTATACTTACCGCAACGATTAATGTCGACGCGGCGAGATTCAAGTGAACAAGTAGGTGGCGCACCAGTACAGCGAGGTACAACATTTTACCTGTAGCACAACATTTTTCCTCCGTTAATTGCCGACTCGGAACAGATGAGTTTTTGTGAGCGAGGAAATGTGCTTTCTGTTTTGCGTCATTGCGCCTGTGGACGTATGCTTATGCGTGTCCGTGTGCGCGACCATCCCGAAAAAGTCTCTTCTTACACGACCGATATACCTCCCTAGAAATTAGGCGAAAAAACATCCTTTGGTCACTCTCCTCGTGTTCTTAAAGCGCACGCACTTTTAATTTGAAATTATTTTGAATTTTGTTTAAATAAAATGATATTTAAACATTGAAAAATTAAAAACTTTCAAAAAATAAACAAACAATTTTGGGTGGATGCATTATGTGGTACTTGTTGCTTATACATAAACAATAATATTATATTATGGTTTTTAAAGAAACTAAAATTAATTGTTAATTCCTCCCATTTAATAGTAGCAACAACAACGATAACAACAATAATACTCATTGGTAGTAATTTGTAAGTAGCTTCTTGCATTATCTTTTCTCAATATTTTTACTTGCCTATTATTATTTAAAAGGGTAGCCAATGGATATTTCGATTGATATTTTTTATAAACTTTCCAGGAATCTATGCACGAGGAAAGCCATCTGTACATCAACTGTCAATTTTGTCGAGTTCTCGAGTTTCTCAAGTTCATTTAGTAACTCCATTATGCGTACGATATAAAGGACTATAGTGCACCTGCAGAATTCTTTTTATTGTACTTGTCGTAATAAATAAATTTATTCGCAACAACTTCTTGTTTAGTCTTTAAACTGGAAAAAACTTACCGAGAAACAAATTGCCAAGTGGAAAATGTGTTGGGTTCTTAAAAATCATACTCCGTAGGAACCTACGAAAAGAAAGCATTGAGATGATGTATAATCTGTTTTCGACGTAGATCTTTTTGGAAAATAATATTTACTGTTCGTTTTATTTGGCAGGAAATGATTTGAGCTGCGGTAGAATGTCTTCCCCGTTTAACTTGATTAAGCACTACGGGAAATGGACATAGATTCGATTTTCAAAAATCCTAATGCATAAAGTTTTCTCTACTTTAAAATCAATTTACATAAGTGAAGGGTACACATGTATATCATCGGCAATGAAAAACCGTGTTTAATCAGAGCTACTCGAAATAACTCAATCGCGCTAATAAGTTCCGGTGGGATGACACCCTCTTAGAGGGAAAGACTACCTGTCGCGCGAGTGAGCTAGCTCTAGGAGGTTTGTTCCTCGTGACCTTCATCTACGTTGGTCCGTTGTCTTAGTGAATTTTCTCACGGAGTCCAAAGTGGCGTATCGGGCGTCCGGCATACTCGAGATGAATTGTCTGTTACTGTGGGGCTCCTTCGGTTCCTGACCACTATCGGTGGGAAGCGCCGAGAAGGAAGTAATTTACGGCCTCAAAGGGGCATATTTCATTTGATTGGATTTGTATTGCTTGACGGGGATGAGATCCATGGGATCAAGCCCGAGTGCTCCTGATCTTTAGTGGGCGGGGACAAGTGGGAAGGGGAGTGAACGCGACTTTGGCACGACTCTAGTTTTATGGGAGACCATTGGCTCGTGGGGAAAAAGTGTCTCGATCTTACTGATCGAATCTTTGTTTTAACATGTGTAACTTTCTCGCGCTACTGTGATAGAAAATGGCTTTAGCAAACCGTTTGGTCTCCTGTGGAATCCTGAGTTCTCCAAATAGGTAAATATTGTGCCTAAACTCACTGCGAAATAATGCCCCTGTATTCATAGAAGCATTTTATCTTCAAGAATAATAAACTAGATTACGCAGTTGATTCTTTTTAATGCAAGCTGTAAGGTTACCAATGACGTCGCTACCAACGATTAAATAAATATCTCAGAGTCGTTTAACTTGTAATTGCTTAAAAAAAAAAGGATTTTTAGAAAACGAGAAATTTTATAAAAACGAATGTTTAACAAACGTGTAAATGAGAGTAAAACCAATCCTCGTATTGGAATATTGAATTTTTTGGTATCAAAAATAATTTAGAAATATTAAAAGGATAAATTATGTTGTAGACGAGAGTTGCAGAAAGTTATATATTACGGTAATTTAATTGGGATTAAGTATAATTGAAAAATAGCTTTGCTGTACATAATTAACATAGTCGATCTCGACTGTCGCCAATCATCGGTAGACAATTAACAAGTCATGTATATAAACTTCACGTTATTGGCTGTCAAAATAAGAATTATGACCTACATTAGCCATGGTTCTCAGAAAATGTAAATAGATTTTATGGCTTAGAATAGTTGATGTTTAACTGTTGTCGACATAATTATAATTTTTAAATTCCATCTATTTTTGTGTAACTCATAAAATATAACTTTAACAATTTAAATTTCACACGTCACATGTACAAGTAAAATACATTCTTACTTTTGGTAAAAAATGTATTAAATAAAATTTTTTCTTTAATAGTTTTAGAATGTTAACTGTTTTATTTTGTTTATCGTGATTTTATACTCAATTCCAAAATATATATGACATTAAAATTATTTTTATACATCGCTTCTTAATATTATTCCACAATTTATTCACTTGATTAAGCGTATAAATTGAGTACTAACTAATCAGGATGATATTAAGATGCTTATAAAATTTATGGTGCATAAATATATATATACTCATTATTTAATCTTTAATACTTAATGTGCAATTTTAATTTTAAAAAAAATTTGAAAAACTGAAATATAATTTTTTACATTTTTAAATAATTTATTGGATTAAAAATTAAATTAAGCAATTTAATACCATAATGTAAAAAAGCTTTTTTTTGTATCAAACAAGTTAATTTTCTTTTTCTCATCAAATAAATGAGTCACAAATTCAATGTGATAAATAAAAAGGTAAATTATATCTTTCATTAAAATAATAAATAAATATAAAATTCTTTAAAGTCGATGTAATTAAAAGTAAAAACTTTTAAAGTACAGTACGGTTCGTTTTATACAATTGATTTATAGATACTTAATGTAACAAGATATGTTTTATTTGCATTTGATCATCTCAATATATTTCTTTACATTAATATGGAATGATTTATTATATTCAAAATTTATTATAACTCTAAATTACATGTATTTATTAATACAATGATGAAATCAAATTCTAATAGATGAAATTTAATCATAGAATGGCTTTGTTATAAATATGGAATAGGTATGGAAATTTTAATATTTCAATTATTTAATTAGACAACATGTGTCTATTTATATAGTATATGAATTTTATAAGTTTATTCCTATAACTAAAACATCAATTAAAAATTTGATTATGATAATGATTTATAAATAATTTTGTCATAAATAATGAAAGTACCAAGTTTTCTAAGCCAAAAATAAAAATACTTATTTTAATCCTTATTTAACTCTTGCATGTTATCCAAAATATTTGTATTTGTTTAATATTTGTATATATGTTAAGGAAATATAATAAGAATATTCATTCCTTAAACACGATGAAAGATGAAAGCAACAATTACTGTTTACATTATTCAATTATTTGAGATAAAAATTTTAAAATAATCGAAAGATGTAGTAATTATTGGTCGATTTAAAAGTAACATATTATTATATTGAAAAATTATACCCAATTCCCCTATAAGATGAATATAATATGAATTATTTTAATCGTTAAATAAATTGTAAAGTAAAATTTATACATCGCATTAAAATTACATTAAAAGTATACAGAAATTTTAGCAATTTAACAAGATAATAACTTGAAATAATAATGCAGAACCTTATATTTACATGTTTAAATTCTGCACACTTTATTATTATATTTTGGTAATTACAAATAATTGGAATATATTACTTTTGTAGAGCTAAATAAAATTTGTAAATAACATAATTTTCAATAATTCATAGTAAAATTATTTGATTAAAAAAAGTAATTACAACAAGGTCAGTTATAACAAATTTACGATTTAATATAAGTGAGTTTTATTAATAAAATATGAGTTAAAAAGGTAACAAATTTTAGAGTTTGATCTGCCGATGAGTAAGGGGTCGGAGTTATTTCAATTCACTAGGATAACGTTTTATACGTACGTTTTATATGTTGGTTTACAGTGAGATCCACCTTTGTCGATTACAGTCTGACCAAAGTTAAAAGGAATTATATTTATTTGGCACTGTGATTTTTCGAAAAGGAATCTATTTGCAACTTATTAAAAACTTTTATTTGAAAACTGTCAGACTTTTAGAATGTTTTGTCAAATTTATTTAGTAAATATCCCAAAAAACTAAAAGAAGTACAAAAAATTTCATTGCACAATTGTACAAGTTAATAATAAATAATAATAGGTAATTAATTAAACTTAAAAAAAGATCACGGTGTGACACGAGGGAAATTTCAATTAAATTTCACATAAAATACTAATGAGTGCCATTCGAGAGGAAATTAGATTGCACGTGAATTTTTCCTGAATCCCATAACAAATTCCAAAGATTATGCCAGGGGCGCAATATTTTTCTCAAGTGTGCGTAAACGTCAGTTTCGATTTGGAAAAGCCCCGTCTTCTGCCGGAACGGACGTGCATTGGAAATTTCAGGCAGTTGTCATTTTTTCGCCGGGAACTACACGCGTGGCTCGACGGTGATGGCCGATCGTGCGATCGATTGTCTACGTGCCCGCAATCTCGGATCGACGGGGATCGACGGGGAGCCCCCCCTCCGGCCCGCCGCGCGAAAAATACGTCGACGCTCGTGAGAATGTGGGTGTGTGGGGGGGGGAGGGGTAGGTGTGCGCGGCCCTATGCAAATCAAGCTTTTCTTTCGGGGTCACTGATTGCTGAATTGGCTCGCAGGCTGCGCGGGTTTTCGGAGACCCGAACTCGGATATTCCACACTCACAACTTTCTGTCTATTCTCCGCGATTTTGTTTCAAAATCTGTTTACAATCTTTAAATATAATTGCCGTTCCCGTTCCCGCTTTTTCGAATAATTTTTTGCTTGCTTTTCCCCCATTTTACCCGTGGAACGTCGAGAGCTTTCACCGCACACTTTTCAATTTCAACGAGCGCTACTCAAATACTCGAGTCGAGCATCATTATAAATGATTAATTTTTTAACGGGCACCGATCAAAACCCGTGAATGCACATTTCGTTATTACACGTTTTTGCGCCCCGACCGCGCGATTACAGCCTCATTGCGGAATATAATCAAAATTTCAAATTGCAATGCAAAGTTTAAAAAAGCGACGTGGCGAGGGGAGCCATGAAAAGGAATGGGAGGCGAAAGGACTTTGTTATAATTAACTTTGCGCAGTCTCACAACAAACAATGCGCACGGAGGAGCGGAGGCGCCCTCGTAATTAATTTATTCGCGCTTAAAGGAGTAATCCTAACCGAGCCATCAATTAACTGTAAGCGAGCAAAAAGTCCGCGGCCTCACTCCGAGGATCGATGGCTTTAAAATGATGCTGGGGTCCGAGGAGCCTGAGGGTACTGAGATTAAAAGCGCGGAGATGTGTTCCCCGGGGAATGCACAATGTGCCTTGGGCCAATTCAATTAATCGCCTCGGGGTCCGAGTTGTACTCGCGCACACGCATGCGCATACGCACACGGGCCCACGGCCTCGGAGTATTGGCTACACGGGTATCCCATTTCCGAGCCGTTGAAACCAACGACCTTCGGCTGTGGCGGACTCGTAACAAGCCTAATAACGCAATTCGCGCTTCCTACGTTTGTTCGCGCCTACTCCACGAGTCCCAGCCCTTTTTATCTCTGGGAGCCCTTTGGCGGGACCAAAATCCTTATCTGCTCCTCACCCATAACACCCATAAACTGTTATTTCACTCTGACCCCGGTGAACCTGTGCAGGGAAAAAACCCCAAAACTACGGGCACTAGCTCGAGGTGCCGGGGTTCCACGTCGACAATCTGTACCCGGAGATATTTTTATCGGGAATCGGTGTTCGACCACTGACACTCGATACACTCTCCATATATTAATTCTGCTTCGAGATAACGCGAGAATAATCGCGGGATTTATTTATGATGTTTATGCTTGGCCGTCTTTTACTCGGCTCTGGCTACGATCTACGGTTAGCTTAATCGATTCTATGAAAATTTATAAGAATCCTATAATTGCCAGCCACGTCAATTTCATTCTCTCATTTTTACAACATTAACATCTCCAACAAGCCGATACTTTTTTCGAGTTAATACCTTGCTTGATTAGCTCTCGAGTACATTTTCAACTCTTTAAAAGTAACCTCTATTTAAATATATTTTAACTTCTTTTTTTTCAAGAAAAGTTGCTAGGTTTTATTTTAAAAAAAATCAATTAGCCACGTAAAAAATAGTTTTTTATTTTTTAAATCTGATAATTAAGGTTCTCAAGAATTGATTATCAAATTTTTTTTAACTGAATTCATTCGATAACTTCTTAACTGGCTTTGCTTATTTAAAAAAAAAAAAAAATTATGAATCATACAAAACTCAAAACACACAAAAGTTTAACTGTAAATGCACTAAAAAATTTCCATCAACCGTTGCAGGATAAATATCCTTTCTAAAATTGATCCAAAATAAAAAAAAATTATCATTCAAGCTTTTATAGAGTTTAAGATAAACGAAAATAATAAAACAACAGTTATTGGATACACAGAAATATTACACCAGTGACACTATTTGAATTTAAAAAAAAAAAAAAAAAAAAAAAGCATCAAGACAATAATTGAGATAAAGTTAATTTTTATTATTATAGGCTTTTTCTGTTAATGCGCTCTCATGAATCTCGACAAGAATTATTTGTCTTGGGCGTCGAATACCTTTGAGAACGACTATGATTAGGCGCCGCGCACAAAGAGGATTGAAAAAAGTGAAGAAAAGAAGAAACGAGTTATAACATACTTATAAATAATCATCAACTGCAACAGCAACTCTTCTTCTTCCCTTTAATTTATTTCTTCATTAGATAATTAAAACAAATGATTTTCCTTTGCAGCTGGAAACTCATCTTCATTCGCGATGAGTTTTCTATTGATACTTCAGATGCAGGAATTTGCGTTTGCGAGTGCTTCCATCAATTCTTACATTACAGAAACTCCATCCTCGTATTTTGTTTTGTATCTGAAGATTACTATTTATTTTTAATTTCATAAAATTATGTCAATTAATTTCTTGCATTTGTTAAATCAAGTCCCCTAACCAGTGATTTTGTATCAATGGTGGATTTTTCTTGTACATGCATTGTTGTATGTACATTCTTGTATCTACATTGCTTCGGTTAGTATGTTTTATTTATTATTTGGAGAAATAATTTCAACAATTGAATTATTGAATTATAACTTCATTCTAGTGAAACAAATTTCCGAATCGATATTATTTTGTCAAAACATTGTGAACGTAAATAAAATTAATTAAAATTAAAAGTAAAAAAAATAAATTATGCTCAACAAATTGCCTATTTTTATTTCTCTCAATGGGGTCTAATATTTTTTTCCGGTAGCTTACATTTTTAATTCAGATTTCAATATTTTATAGATAGGTTTCATATTCAACTTGTGGACAATTTTCCAACTTTTCATTGTGCAACTTCTTACGCCTTCTTTTTCATCATTCCAAGGGATAAATTGCGTTTTTCATACTCCCAGTTATTTTTTCCCTCTCACTCACACCTCAGTTCTTCTTGTTCTGTTTCTGCTTCTCTCACGCCTATACCTCACGCTCAGCTGTTACCTTCGGACTATTTGGTGACCCATAGAAGCTTGAACAATCGTGATTTCTATCCCCCCTTTTCTTTCTTTTTCTCTCCTTATTTCCTGATCGCATACTCAACGTTGCTTCTACTCTTTTACTTCTTTCGTTTTAATAGATAAAAAGAGCCTTATTTCCGTAGATAAGCAAAAGATAAAACGAAATATCCAGGCTTATTAAATCGTTGAGCGAGCTAAAGAAACTTTATATCTAAGTATTAAAAATAATTAAATTACATCATAATGAAAAGAGGAAGCAGAGATTAATTCGATATAAATTTGAAAGTTTCATTTGTTGCGGTATTTTCATATCCAAAATGAACAAGATAATAGAATTTGTTACAATATATTTTCATGGTTAATTATTAGTTAAATTAAAAAATGATGTATTTCACTTTATTATTGATTTTATATTATATATAATCAGTAAACGAATTATTTACTAAAATTATAAATGAAATTTAAACTGTTCTAGATGCGAATAAACGTGTGAATTTAATTTTTCACTTTTGAGTCAACAATAATTGCATTAATATTTATCGGGCCTCTTTTATTTTAATAAAAACTCAAGACAAAAAGACCAAGTACTATTATATTAATATTGTTTGGAAAATTCTTTAGTTCTATCAGTAAATATGTATGTACATGTTTTTTCATGCCGAAACATAATTTTTTGATATCATTACTGATTAAAAACAAATGATCATGTTTGCAAAAAGTAAGATTATGAAAACAATATAAATAAATTTAAATACAAATAAATGATGGTAAAAGTTAATATTTTAGCAAGTTTATTTGTTAAAATTATTATTGTAACTGTAATATTTTTTATTATTCTTATAACTAGTCCATTGTTAAGCAAATGAAATATATAACCAGTTACCAAAAAGTACCATTTATAAAATGTAGCAATTTATTCAGCAATATTCACTGGCGTCAATAAATTAAAAATTAATTACACAAAGTCAATATTTAACTTTCGGAAGAAGGTTCGGCGCTACACTTTTTTAGTTTTTTACTTGAAATATAACTGATCCTTTTATAGGTTCCAAGCCGTCCTTTTCCTCGTTACTGATCAGCTGAGCTATACCATTTTAATATTTCTCTTCTTTTTTTTTTCTTAACAACTTTTACTTGCAATATTGAATTTCTTCTAATCAGAATTTATTGTTATAATTTCACTCACATTTTTATATTTTTATTTTTTTAAATAAATTTACTTTCGTTTTGCAGAAATATTATTAAAATAACAATATTGTTTCATTCAAAGTAGATCTTACTTTGTATTACAAGTGCATCATTGAAATATATTTGATTTAAATTTTTGAGATTTAAAAATTTTTTAGAATCACGTCTACAAGTTGTAAACATTAAAAGTCGGTCTTCTCTAGTCTTTATATCAATTACGAAGTTCATATTTTTGAAAAATCTTTCTCTAAAATTATTAAGAAATATATTTTTTATTAAAATTTTTTATTAGAATAAATTTTGTCAAATCAAAAAAATTTTTTATTTATAATGATATTTTTTATGTTTAATATAAATCTCATACTGTCGAATTTTCGATAGTGAATTTTCATTGCACATCGTCTAAATTTTAGTGCAACTAGTCATGGCCACTGAACGTCATTTCAGGAAAATGAGGCGTGAATTTATGTAAGTAATATTTATCTTTCTTACACGTTTAAGCTTAACTTTATTTTCCGTTTTTACCATTTTTTGCGCGTCGACATATTTTATCTTTAATTCCTCGTCAATTACAGTAACGCTTTAACGATCACAATTAATTACATTTAATTATTATAATTAATTTTCAATTTTTGTTTATAGTTATTTACGTTAATAATGGATATATGAATAATATGCATAACCTTGATAACAATACCGTATCATCTACTTAAGAACTTCTGATACGAACACCATATGTTAAGTATATTTTAAACTAAATAATGAAGTCTAAATTGTATATACATTGTTAAATGTTCAACAATTTATTTTAAGATCAATTTAATTCATAAAACTTATTCTATTTACCTATTTTCCATGTTGTAAACATGTTTCTTAATTGATAAATAAATGATAAAATTATGTTTGAAGTTATTTTTCCATAGCATTACGAAAATATAATTAAACTTCGACAAAAGAGTACTTATATATTTATTACGTACATTTATTGAACAAAATTTTATTTTGAATTACTTTGTATTAAATGAAGAAATTTTAATCCACTTTTAAACCGATTTAATGTATTGTCTTTTACAAGTATTGATTTTTATCAACGGGTACTCTTCAAGTTTAAACCTCTTTCTATTATTTGATTAATACATGCTATTGCTTTTATAAATTTAGTTTCCAAGGATCGGAAAAAGTAATTTTGAGGAAGGAATGATGAATAATCTTGAATAAATCAGTCAGCATGTGCTTATAGAGAATCAATAAATGTTTGGTGCAGTAACGATTGACGCAGCCGAGAAGAAATTCGAAGTTTCAGTCATCGATCGTCAATCACTAATTACGAAATGGAAGCGTCAATCATGACAGAAATCGCTTTCATAAGAAGAAAAGTGATAGATCGGAGGGTCATGACATCTTGGAATTGAAGTGCTCGGTTACTTGTGTTAAGTGCCCAGAGATTACCGGAGGGAGTCTTGTGCTCCGCGCACGTTCGCCAGGATCGCGATGATGTTGGGCCTCTGCCACTCGAGCGATTTACAGCTAATCGGGAGTTTATCGAAAACGCCGCGTCGCCAGTGGGAAAATCGAGCCACCACTTCCTATTCCAGAGCTTTCGGATTCCTTTCGCGGCTTTCCTCTTCTCTTTGATACCGGGCGCTGACGGATGAACCAGTGAACTGACTATAGGATCGGAATGACAAACAACTTCCCCCAGTGATCATTTCCTCTAATCTAAACTGCGCTAAATTATTGCCATTTTAAATCTAATATATTGATTTTTCTACTAAATATATCCTACTAAAAAATGTTTTTGGTCTCTCTTTCTCTCTCCTTTTCCCTCTCCTCTCTTCGAAATCTCGCTCTAATCAATAATAATTATTAATTCACGTTCAAGATCTCAAATTTTCTTTTCTTTTTCAATACACATTTTTGATAAATCTTCAGTCCATGTATTTCTTGAATAGGTTTTGATATTTAGCATAATGTAATTGTGGATATAACCTGTCTTACCCATTTAATCGCACAAAATTAAAGAACCGTAGTTTTTAGCTGCTTAAAAATAATACTTTTATCATACGTGAGCCAAAAATACAAAAAGAAAACTTCAATGTGATCACAAGTATTTCTATTACAGCTTATAAAAAATTAAATATTATTAGTTTAAAGAGACTTCAAATTCCATTAACAAAGCATCTAACTTCTATTTTATTTTAATCAACAATATAAACAAGATATTTACTATTTAAGGAAATAAAATATTTTTTCAAATTTTTTTATTTTTTTTATTAGCTACCACGGTATTTAAGAATACTTTTTACAAATGTTTTAACGAGAATAATAATCAATTGCATTATAGCATTTGTACAAAATGTGTTTGTAAATTGTAAATATTTGCTCTACTACTTAATATTTTATGTGTTGGATTAATTTGTACAAGTTTTTCAATATTAAAAATATATGGTTAACTTTTAAAATAAATATAAAAAAACCTTTAGGGTAACTTATTTAAACTACTTTTATTTTAGTTTTTTCTCCATCAACTATATAAAATAGTGCTACATACTTTGAGATATATATTTTACATGAGAGATTCATATAAAATGAATTTTTAACATGTCTAGATCAAATTCGCGTTCTGCATCAACAATTATTAACAACGATTTTAAAGGCTAACATCTTGCAGCATTAAGATAGAATAAAACAATATTTCAAAGAAATTCTCGTAGCATTGTTTGCATGTGCAAAATAATTACTACGAGCTATTCTTCGGCTTGAAATTACGTATCAGTGATGTAGACATCAGCCAATTTATATTTTCGACAATTACTCGGAGTAATATCACCAAAGATTTTATTAACAACGCACTCGAAAATATAGTTTTCATCGTGTAATAAAAATACGAAAGGTCCAAAGTTTTATTAAAGGATAATAATGATAGTTAGTGTGGACACCTTGTTATTATAACCTCATAAATAGAGCGCGATTATCATGCAAAGTCCCAGGTGAAGTATTCAGTAGTTGGAAGAAAATTAAGAAGGAGAGAGCAGAAAATGCCGTGGTTGGATTTTCCCGCACGGACGGCAGAAACTCGCATCGAGGGGATTTTAATTATCATCACAACATCAGCCTTGCATCCTCGCATCTCTGCTGAGTTGCGAAGAGTCCTGTATATAAAATGTCGCTGTTTAGGGCACGAGTTCGAGTAGTTTCGGTACTCTGGTATCTGATTTTACAACTCGACCACTCGTGCCAATTACATACTGTATTCGTACTCTGGTGGGCGTAGATTTTTCGATCGGAAACATTCCCATTCCCATTTACATACTCGCACCAAATGCTGTAATGCTAAATTTAATACCAAGTACGCAATACTAATCAGATGGGTCTGGTAGCTCAGATTACCGAGTCTGCGTCCTTTGGAATCAGGGAATCGCCGAGCGAGTGACAACGGGAAGCTGTTTTCGTGAACGACACTCGCAAATTCCGGGAAACAACTCAACAACGTCAAATCTGGTTGTATCCCTTGCGCAAGATAGTGTTTCCTAAAGTCATTTACGATCTAGATAAACAAGGAAGCTGACTTCCCAGATACTTAAAATCCCGCCAGAATAAAATTCGAACGCTCCTACAATATTCAACGTAACTTTTTTCTTGGACTATGAAATCTCGTAAAAGGTACATTGGAGAGTTAAGTTTCTGGATGAAGGGATGTTCTACTTTTGTATTTTATTGTGTGCAATGTACATTGTTTTACAAATTTAGTATATATTTGTTATAGAGAGATGAAATTAAATCGATAGAATAAAGAAAACATCGACATGATCGTGAAAGCATACGCTCTAGGCAAGGTATAGAAAGAAAATATAAAAAGTTACAAGAAAATTAAATGTAGAGCAGAAATATCCTTTGCAGAGCATTCACTGTGTGTAATATACGAAATGATATCGAGCAAACACATCCATCGATTGGAGAGTAACAAACATAAATGCGAGCTATGTGGAGTAAAAAGTAAATTGACTTCGCCCAAAGATCCTGAAACTCGAAACCACACCGACGCTTCTTCCGGGAATGGAAGCAATTGCATAAGTTTTTTCAAGGCTCTTCTAGAAAAATGAACTTCTCTGGAAGTGGTAATGGGCCCAACTTGGCTCAACGACGAAAAAACTCGTGTCCCTGCAAAACATAAAATGTAAATTGAGGAGCTCGGCGAAGATTCGTTGATCTATCGAAATTCATAAATCTTCAATCTGCCTTTACTTATTTTACATGAATGCACTGGAAAAGGGAAATGAAAATTGTTGGTGTAATTGGGATTTTCCTTTCTTTAGTGCTAAAAGGTCTTCGGTACAATTAGTTCAAATAAATTGCTTCTTATGATCAAAAGGGTATTTTTACAGGATGTAGATTTCGAATGAAAAAAGTGTCAGCCTTATCAATGGGGGTAAATGTTTAATATACGTGTATTTTATTCGAGAGCACTGATAATAAAAGAGCCTGAGCGAGTCCGAGTTAAATTACAATGGATGGCAAAATTTTAAATAACATATTCTGTAAATTGCCGTATACGAATCTTATAATTTTTAATCGTATTTAATTGGACATTAAATTGTAGATTTTTTAAAGATACAATTAATTATGAGAATTTAACTCGAGTTTAAATTTTTTTCTCATCTCCTAATTTTTTTTATCCTTATTGCTGTTACTGAAGGTGGAGCTTATAATGAAATTTTACGAACTGTAATTTGATGGGTGTTTTCGTTTTAATTCTTGCAACTCTGTAATTGTTATGGCATATTTGTCATATTTATGATTCGAGAAAAGTTTGCTTTTTATTTATAAAGTTTATATTGCTTGGAAATAATGCAATCAAGTTAATTTTAGGGGATAACTTAACGGTTTTTCCTTCGGTTTTAACGATTCTTAAATTTTTTAATGACAAAATTAAATGATTATAAAACTTGTGTGTATCAGTTTTAAAACATAAACATAAAATTAATCTTATTCCATAGATTACCTTCTTTGGCATTCATTACTCCCATTTTAATTTAATGCTTTTTGATAAATTTTTATTTTACACGGTATAATTTAATACATATTAATCTTTCTATTTTATTAAATTCAATAAATGTTTTAACACTCTCATGTATTGTGTTATTTAAATCATGTGATATGAAACAGCATTACTATAAATTATGAAAAAAATTGGATAAATTATTAAAATACAGAAGAGTTTAATGTAAATGTTTTCTTGCAAATAAATAATATATATATACTTATTACTTTGCTCATAAATTTATAAGTATTGTCTAGAGAAAATATTTCCAAATAATATTGTAACAAGTAGATGTATCCTAGAGCGAGGCTTCCATTGTAGTCCAATTTTATATTCAATTAAATTTATTTAAAATTTTCATAACCAGAGAGATTCGCTAAAAATACATTTTAAGGCTTCCAAAGAAGTTCATCGATTAGCGTTACCTAAAATTTCTATTTTAGGTAACGCATCAAGAAAATCGAAAAAAGAAGCAACCAACTACTGACAATAACCTTAAAAATTTCGCTCATTTATACCTGAAAAGCGGAAATTAAAATCCATGTGGTCCATTAACACGCGCACGCTTCCTTCCAAGAAAATTTAACTTACTCGATTAAAATTGAGTGCAGATGCAATAAGCGCATTACCAATCATGGCCGTGTCAGGTCAATAAAATCAAAGTCCCTAGATAGTACTAAATAAACTATGTAAATAGCTGCAACTTTGAACAATCCATAAAAACCGGAGCCAAAACCAGGTTGATTTTACCCAGAAGCTGGATTTCTACTGGAGGTTTCGCTCAATTTTCCGACTGAGTGCGCTTTTACGATTATAGTTTCGAAGTATGACTGGGATACAAAGGATGAATAAGGAGAGGACACGCGCTCACAATGGATCGTTTCTCGGAAGAAAGAAAAGAAAGCGCCCAAAGCGGGAGAAAGAAAAATCCGGATTACACCTGCATCCGCGTTTAGAATGATGGATTGACGGCTTGACGGATTGACTGTCGACGGGCTGACGGTTGAAGGCTCTGGTGGCGGGAATCCGTGACTTTCTTTTTCAACCAAACTAAACACTCATCTTTTAATAGAGTGACCGTGAAAAATACTGTGGAACTGTGGGTTTTCGTTTTCTTTGCAAGTCAAATAAGTAATGTTTAAGCTGCTTTGATAAATCTCTGGACACTCTCAACAAAGTCGTAAATGTTCCGATGATTTATTTTCATTTATTTCCATCCCTTTTTTAAAACTATCTTCATCTTAAAACCCAAGCGCCGGTGTTATTATTGCTTAAAACATGGTTACAATAAATCTCAATAGAATATACTATTACTATTAAATAATTATAATCATGTTTAAGTTTTATTTTAAACTAATTGCCAAGTTTTCGTATTGCATAAATTTGCAAATTATCGGATCATTATAAGCTTAAGACTAAGTATTCGATGCGCGTTATTCATTGTGCGGTGGATCGATAGTTTGACCTTTGACATTATTACATTCTGTAACAATTAAAAAATAGTAAAAATTACTGCTATTAATTATAAAGAATTACTAAATGAATTATCAAGTATTTTCCTTTTACAAGTTTGAGCCATTTATTTAACTTAGGGACAAAATCGAGGTGATAATGCAAAATAAGTGTCAAAACGCAACTTTTATGCTCACATATCAATCCGAGTTTCACATGTCCGTTACAATTTTTTATTCCACGACTTGTTTGGGTATATTTGAGCCTCAAGTATTTTCAAGGCAAATGACGTTCTGAGAAATTGAGTAGCTTCAATCATTTTTCCTCTGGTCACATCGTATATCCGTAATTTGAGTCGGGTCCTAATAACTATTATTATTCCAAATCTGATTTTCAGAGGCTACAGCCAAAATACATCTTCTTTACATGACGGATTAGTCTACATTTTTTTATAAAACTTCGTTTGACTTGAATTCAAAAGTCATTAAAAAAACAACAAAGTTTATTGTTAGAAAAACTAAGTGGTTGTAGTAAAATATAATTTACATCTGCGAAATAAAATCCTGTTTTAGGTAATGGACAACAATATTTTGCGAATAATTTATGTAACAATTCACTATTTATCGTTTATTATGGTGCCAAATGTAATATTAGTTTTTTTCAACTTATGCATACAGATCAACTGTATATAATAATCGTCATTTATTCAGTATACAATATAGTTCTTTATACAAATGTTTAATTGGTGTATGGTGGATGGCAATTAGTGCATGTAGCAAAGACATTATTTTTAAATAAAGCTTAAATAAATGTGTTAATCATTACTTGTTATCCTTATCATAATTGTTCTCATCATTTGTGCTCATCATCAATTAATTCAAATAATTTTATTTAAATTAAAAGGATAAATACTAAAATTAACTTTATTTCTTTATTTTATAATAATTTTTTTAGTAATAATAATTATAATAAATAATAATTAAATTTTGTGATGATAAACTTTTATATTAATTTTTTTAATATATAACATTTCAATTATTTAATTTTTTCAACATTTTCTATTTTTTAAATTTTTGAAATTTGATTAAATTTTTATTAAGTAATACAATCACTAAAAAGTAATTAAACAATAATTAGAATATATATAGTTGAATATAAAATTTTGTTAATTTTCTAATGTATACATTAATGGATTTTCTTATAAACTTTGATTGTATAGTTTTATATGGTATAATAATATTTTAAGAAATTGTTAATAATATATATTATAGGATTTAGTATTAATATATATATATTAGTTAGAAATTAAAGTTGAGTTTTTTAAAAAAAATCCTTTTTTAGTTACCTTTTTTAGTTACAATTTTATTCTGAATTTTATGTTAAATAGTAAGTCTCTTTACAAAATAAGTATCACTTTAACAAGGTTAAAATATTCATATGTATAAAAAAAAAAAATAAAATTATTTTATTTATATTTCTTCAAAATTTAAAATTTTTTATTTTACAATTAGTTTTTAACGATACTATTAATTTGTTATCTTTTAGATTTAAAAATTTTAATATTTTGAAACCTTCTGCTATTAGTAAAATAAGTATTTAAATTTTAATAAAATCGTTAATAAATTTTCAACCAGAATACATGTATTGAGTATTATTTTTTTGTATTAAAGAAATGGAAATTTAATTATCTTTTTTTCAAAATAAAAGAAACATTGATATTGTTCGGTTGAAATAAACAGTGATATAATATGTTTGTGTCCATAATTCTTGTTTTTTTTTCATAAAACCCATCAATTATATTTATTTAAAAATCTTTTTAAAACAACAGTTAATCAAATATATGACTAAAATGAAAGCCATTTAAAACATGGTATCACATAATTTTTTAATTGTAGATAGCATCTTATAGTTTAATTATCGACGTGTAGTTTAACTCATCGACAAAACTTTTCTTAAAGACTTTGTTTTCTCCAGTAATTTCTTTTGACTGCCTGTACTTTATTTTTAAAATTCTCTTAATTTAATGATTCTTAGATGAGCTTTAATTTCATTATTTTTTTATTTCAATTTTTTAATCATACATTTATTGAATTTTTGTTTATTTTATTATTCTTTATTTTATCGAATTATTTGATTTTAAAAATTATTAACTTTTAAGCATCTTATAAGTTTTAATTACATTTTTAAGAAAAAAAAGATTAAAAGCTAAATTATGCATAGGTAAACTATATATTTTATTTAATTAAATTAATTTGATCTGGCTTTACTAATTATATTGATTTAACGACAACTATTGTTATGTACTGATCAAATAGTAATAATTAAATTTTTCTTCTATTTTGTAGAAAATGTAATAAATTTCTAAAAATATATACTAATACAAAATTTCTTAGCATTTAAATATTATTATAAATTTTCATTAAATATAAATAAAAATACAAAAAATATATTATTTGATATATAAGAAGTTAAGATTGTTTTTCTTTTAATGAACAAAGGAAAATGTTAAAAAACATTTTAATATTATATATTTTTAGTAATTTTTTAATTCTCTAACAGTAACAGAAAATGGAGAGGGGAAGCAATATTGAAGAAAGATTTACATAATTTTTCTTTAACTATTTTGCTACAACTGACCGATTAAGATAATTATGATTTGTGAAAACTGTTATACCTGTATTTTTTTATTACATGGTGACAAATTGTCAAAATGCGAATTACAACATTCTGACAAATTGATAGTAGCTGTAGCTGAATTTACTTTTAATATGGTGAAATTACTTTGAAGTAAATTTATATTGTAAGGAATCGCTTATGTCAGACATAGTCTAATTTCGATGATAATTTTTGTATTTTCTAAAATTATCTTAGTAATGATGTGTACATTGCTGTTTTTGGGATGAAATCGAGAGCTCGTAAATTCCTTTTATAGTTATTGCTATATTATTTAATTCAGAAGTATCCGTAAGTGTGATTGGGAACGTGTGTAAAATTGTATTGTCATGGCGATATTCTTTGAGTGTGCAAATTGAGTGTGGAAATTTTTAAAAGGAAGCTGTCAATTCAAAGATTAATTTATGGTACAATTTGACGTAAATGAAAACATACTTTGAAGATAGATAAATAATACTTGATAGATTGTGCAAGTTACCACTAATACAAATACTCAAAAAAAAGCAACAATTCTGAGTTGTGTTGAATTAAAAATTAATGGTTAACATTAAAAAAGAAAGATACAAGAAGATAGATAAGATACAAGATTCAAGATATATTGAAATAAAACTTATTAAACAGACGATAACAACGGCAAAATAGTCTTGTTCAAAATCGAAAACAATTTATTAGTGAATTGGCCATCGGTAAAGTCGACCAAGATAATATTCTTATTGGCAGCGATTTTGTAGAGATTTGCATAATTTTTTATGCTTCCGAAATGTAAATGAGGCAGTAAAAAGATTAGTAGCTGGGAAAAAGTGTGGGCTGGAGAGCGTCTATATGGTGTGTGGGTCATTTCTCCGCTTATTTTATAATTTAATTATCGAGTAATGTGCCAACTGGCGTTGCGGGTTTCCTTCGCCGAGTTTCCTCGGAGCCGAGCGGTATTTTCTTATAATTTAATAAAGCTGGACGCCTATCCGAATAAAATCATCGAGTGCACATTCGAGCATAAAAGTAAGTAAAGTGCGCCGCTGTAAAAACACATATTTATCAGCATGTAAACAAAAATCTTGATTAGGTACGCAGTGGCCTACCCGGTAATTCGCACGCGGAGCGCACTCGCTGGGAAAGTGCTCCGCGGTTCTTACATCAGCCGAAGGATTTTTTCCCCTCGGATTTACTCGATCCTTCGCACACCTGAGATCGTTTTTCCCAGAGCCGAGACTCGAAAGCTCTATCCAAGAGCTGAGAAGGAAGTCCATCTTGTGACTTGCAAACCGGAATCAGCCACCACGTCGTTAAAGACTCATTTTTTACGGCGTCACACCTCCCCCCCCCGACCCGAACGAATAGTTTGATTTTAATTTATTGCCGATTTTGAGGCTGTACACGTACGCGCATTACTAACCTACTTTCCTTGACTAAAATCTCGATTCCCATTCCCGACTCTGCCAGCCTTTTTTGCTTTTGTTTTTTGTTTTCACGATGCTTATTGAATTTATCGCCAGTCTCGAATAAAATTTAAATGCTTCATTTTATGGAGCAATTGAAAGCGAAAATAAATCCGATTGTAAAGAATTTACGAATATCTAGAAAGTATATTGGGATTTGATTGTTTTATTTTAGTCGGCCGAGGCAAAGCTGTCAGGCATTGCTGTGACGGGCGTTTAAGCCTAATTCATTGTCGTTACACCAATCACCGCATTAAGCACCAATTTTGTTTTATCGGATCTTTTGATAAACTGGGAGATAAACTGCGAAGGATACAAATACTCTCATTGCATTTAAAAAAAGCAAATCACGCGTTCGTATTTTACTGCAATTAAAAGATGCCATTTTTTTGGTCGCTTAACGACACAGATTCACACGTAATTGCGCTTGCACGAATCCTTCAACGTCCATATTGATAACATCAAAACATCAATGACCAAAAAGTGCAACACCCAAATCAATCAATTTAAAAATTATAATTTGCTGTCGAACCGTTTTTTAAAATCACCGTAACATTTTATAATGATCTCGTAATCTCCTTATCGTTATTTGGGGGACTGTGTTTTATAATTTTCAATTACGCGTGCGCATTATCTCTTTTGATATGCTCGAGGCTCTGTGTCGCCATTACATTCCGAAATTCACTTTTGTTCAAAAATAATGTTCCAAAGGCTTCTTTTATAGTTTTCTCGTGTTTATTTCATGAGGTGTGAGCAGATATTTCGCACTAGATGCACTCGAGCGCCACCTCTCCTCTTACTTGATACCTGATGTCCGATGCATAATTGAGAGGCATAATTCATAATTCCGGGATTAATAATTTGTATGTCATTTCTGAGTATTTTAATTTCGTAGAAATCTATTTAGTTCCCGTGAAATGAATTTCTCGAGTTGAGCATGTGTTATAATGTGCTTCTTACAGTAACAAGCAGACTTTTAATTAATTTCCTCTCTTTATGCCAAACTACCAAGCGGAACATTTGGATTCTATTCGAAATGCGCATTTAAATTGTAATCCTATTTACAGCATTAAGATTATTAATCAATCACATCGAAATTTTATTACGAGTTCTCATTCGAGCGAGCAAACGAATGGAATTTGGATAAAAATGTCTAAATATACGATTCGCGCGTTTGGGTCTACTCCGAGGTATTAACGATTTACCTAAAGATCTATGAATCGCCACACTACTAGTGTTACACAATTAGATTATAGTACTACCGAGATTATCGATAAATCCGACGTACTTTCCATCCTTAGAAGTTTGCGAGTGCACCGAGCGAAAGATCCTTTTGATTTTTCCAGGCCCAAAAAATGGTTGGCATAATTGAGCGTAGCTGTGTCTTGTCTATGTGTGCACTAGCACCTCATGATCGTGCATTATAATTGTACATCATTATAATTGAAATAAACTACAACGCATAAATTTTGCCTAAAATGTCAGATATATTAAAATCATGCTCAGAAGAGTTAGAAAGATAAAAAAAAAAAAAAAAAAAAAACAAGCAAGAAAAAAATGTATATACGGATTTAACTAATTGACCACTTCTGCAGTCACAAAAACACACTTACATACACGTATGCGGTCATATCATGAATAATGATGTTGGAAATGACGATACTGCATAGACAGTTATAAAATAATAAAAGGTAGAAGGAACTTTTTTGACCTGCAGAAACTAAGTTTTCATGCTTTCTTGTGTTTAGTTCACCATGAGACTTACATCACGATACACTACTTTCTGTATTCTGAATTTCTTATATACATATACTTTTCGTGTATAATTAATCAATAAATAATTAATTGTATTTAACTATAAACAGTACGCGTATTCATTGTGCATACCTCTATTTCCAACAAATGAGCCAATTGATCTGTATGCTAATAAGACTTTTTGAATTTAGATTTTAAAGTTTAAATTAATTGCTTCAGCAGTTAGTCAAAAAAGGAATGTTATTGTTGAAGTGCAAGTTTATTAAAACTTGTTAACAGCTAAAATATTTTTCGCAGATTAATATAAAGACAAGCGCAAGAATGTTTATTTTATGAAAGGTAATGAAATAAATACAGAGTGGGGTGCACATGAATTACCCAACTCGTAAAGTGTTTAAATCAAATAAAAGGATGGAATTTTCCGTAAAATGGAGGAAAAACTTAATCCCATGACATGGTAAGATTTACTGCATCGCGGCTAGTATATCCTGTAAGACACATAGTCTGAGTCTGGGTAGACTCTTAGGTAATTTTTGTCGTTTACCCCGAAATGATAGAAGCGCAAGAAACTTTGTGCTTGTGGAATTATATTATCTGCCTTATCCGGATTTACGGAATTTGTATTTTAAAGCAAACATTCCACTTTGCACCTTATCCACATAAGGAGGGTAAGAAAAATAAAACTGAGCTCACCGAGTACCGCGGCAAAAACAAAGACGAGGGGTGGGCTGGGGAGGGACGACCCACCAGTTGCTGGTGCTCTTGCGCGCTAATTGTGGACCACGTGAATCAGCATCCTCGATAAAAATAAACCCCCCTCTTAAACTCCCACTTACACTCCCCGCCCCCTACATCTCGGAAATCATTAGTCACCGAGTCGTGTTTTATGTATTACCTTTTTTCCTGGCCTATCCCATCCAGCGACACTTGATCAGTTTCATAGTTAAACTTATTATTCCTTACTTAACTCCATCTCTCCCCCCCCCCTTTATTGACCTCGACACTTAACACCCTCAGGCTCGATTCCGAGCATCGAATCATCAGTGTCACTGTTTTGTTACTGTTGCTACAAATACGATTTATATTTTATGCTTGCGTATTTGATAATTATTTTTACACGACACTCTTTATTTCAGAGATATTAAAAAAAAAATTTTTAATCAAACTATATTTCCTATATGTATTTTATATTTTTTTAATTATAATTGTTCATATTTAGAACCATAAAATTAATTTAATTTGCATCATCAACTATTCTTTAATGACTTGGGTTAAAAATATCAGTCTTAATTATTATTTAAATTTCTTTTATATGAAGGTTTAAAATAGAATTTAAATTCAAGGTACTTGTTCTATATCTTATCATACAACATGAAAATTTAGTTTATATATTATATATTTATTGTATACCCACGTACTGATATATTCATATATAAATACTTTTACACAATAAAAAAAGAAATATTTTTATGTATCATTACGGTAGAATTCATCAAAAATAAATAAATAAAAATTGAGAACTAAGTATGTATATGTGTATTTATTAAAATTAGTGGAAGTTTTTTTTAAAAAAAAAAAAAAAAGTTTTATGAATGTTAATAAAATTGTTATATTCTTGAGCATGTATCTTTTAAGAAAAAAAAATCAATTAAAATTAATAAAAATACAATGTATTTAGTGTACTATTTAAGTACTTAAATTAAAAAATAAAAAATAAATGATTCATCAAAGTGTGAATGTAATTTAATTTAGCAAAATGTAAGCATATGTAAGCAAATAATTATATAGTACACTAATGTTAAATAAATTATTAAATGTAATCATATATGTCTTTTTCTATGCTCTTAGAAATTTTATTATTCAAAGATAGTTTCTATTACTTTATTATCAAATTAAATCTTACGTTATATTATTTAAATTGTGTAATCAATAAATTTCTTACTATGTATTTCATTTTATTGTTACTTAAACGTAAGAAAAAAAAATTATTAAAAAAGTAATATAATTTTTTTTAACGATTAATATGAAGCCTAATAACATCATTTACAGATAAATGTTTTGTACTATACTATAAAATACAGATTGATTAGATTTAATATATTTATCGATGCACAAATAAAACATTTAACATTTTTAATAGATGCGAAAAAAAATTATGTATTTTTCATTCGAACATTATAAAAATATTTTTAAATAAAATATACACAGTAGAAAAGACAAAGATGAAATTTCTAATAATACATTTTAGCGATTACGTATGTTTCATTGTCAAGTGATTACCGTATTGCAACAAGTGTAATAAATAAACCAATCGGTCAAGTTACTTTCATTTGATTTTTCTTCTTGTATAGATCTCATGATCTTAAGAGCTTTACTTTATTAATCTTTGTACATTAAAGCAACTATTGTCATTATTCCTACACTTTACACGTTGATCGGCTTATATTATTAAGATTTTCATAGAAATTTAATTTTTATCGATACATCATCTTTTCCAATGATGTTTTCCATTTCTTTCTCCAAAATATTTTTTTCCTTAACTTATAAATTAAGTTCACACAATAATCAATAACGTATCATTTCAATTTTTAATTTATATCAATTACATTATTGAGTTACAGAATTAATTAAAAAGATAATACATATCAAATAATAGTTGTTAAAATTATTGATTTATATTTTATATGATTTTTTTTTATTTTCTTTTTAATACTAATATTTTATTAAACTTTTATTGTCAATTTGTTAGTTATTCAATTTTACATGTGTAATTTATTTTTAACCACACTGTAGCTCTTTTAAAAACTACCGCAAGGTCGGATAAATTCCGAAAATGCTGTTTTTTGAAGTTCATGTATCAAATATACAATATTGAAAAATTGGCAAATCAATAATTTCGCTCAATAATTTTTTGATTCTTACTAAACAACAAAATTGAAATATTTAAAAATAAGTGTTCGGTATTTTTAAACTGAATTAAAAATATTTTTTCAGTTTGAATTTCTGTCCTTCATTAAATTTTACTTTTTTATTATTATCTATTCTTTAGAAAGCAAATTTTTAAGTATATACTCATAAAGTGATATTTCAAATCTAAAATTATTAATTTGAATAATTGTTGCGAAACTTGTGACTAATGAAATGAGCTCTATCGATATGGTCGGTATTATTATTTTAATAAATATTTTGTATTATTTTATTATTTTAATAATAATTATTTACAGAAAAATGCAATATGTATTTACAAAAAATATGCAGTAATCTTTGAACCATGTGTTTAAAATGATTATTTTAACAATGTAATGTAGGTCGCGCAAAAATTCTTTTAAAATCAATGGTTTTAAGGGGTAGCAAGCGGATACTTTTTGATATTTGTATTTAAAATTGAAATTAATTATCTCGAGTCCAAGTTATACATGTAATTCAAAGTACGTTTAATAAGAGGCAATTGAAATAATCATGAGAAAAGCTGACTTACATAAAACTGGTAAGTAATACAAACAACATAAAGGTATCTGCTTTTGCAAAGTACCTACAAGTTTATCCTAAGAACGCTCGAGTACATAAAAAACATATTAAACGAACGCAATCTTAAAATGAAGGAGGTGATACAATATAATAGAAAAGGGATACGCTGAAAAACGAAGGAGAGAAAGATAGGAAAAGATAACCGAGCGTGAGCAAAGTATACGTGCAGAGCTCGAAAAAAAGAGAAGCGCGCGAGATAAAAGGAGATAGAGGAGCGAATTGCTACCCGTGTTGAGCCTTTTCACCCACACACCCTCGAGCTCACAATACATACACGAGGGTACACATCTATTCGTGTAAATGGCAGGGCACGATCGGGTCTAGCGATTCCTTGTGCTCGAGATAATGTCAGAACACTGGTAACCGATTTTCGCGCCCGCGACGACGAAATCGTGAGCTCCATCCCTAGTCTTGCGTTCTCAGATATGCGTTTAACAATTGCACATTTTATTTTTCCGGAATTTATGAATTTATGATACTTTTTTTCGGAATTTATGATTTTCGTGGTGCTGCAAAGGCTACGCGGTATCACCCCATGAAATATTTATACATTTGGGTATCTGCGGCTAGTATATTTAATGATGACTGATGTTTTATACTTGTTTCTTAAAACGAGACATCCCGGACATTCCATTATTCTTAAGGAGGCTCGTATTTTTCCGTATAAATGCTTTGGTAATTTGAATAATTAAATTAAAGTCGGCACTCTTTGCAGTGACATCAAATTCATTCATTCATCTTTTCGCTAAGCAATAATTTTCTTTGATAAATTTTTCGTTTCAAATACTTGAAACGCAATAAGTTTATTTTAGACAGAAATTTTGAATTGCAATTAAAATGAATTTTACTCTTTCAGAAAGCAATCAATTATCAGTGAGCCAGCATTAAATTTCTCTTTTGTAATAATATTCGTTGTTTTTATTCGAAAGTACTTAATCATTTTATTAAATCAACAAAAATTATAGTAGAAATTTCAGTAAATGTTGAAAATGTTTTTAACAAGAAAGCCAAATAAAAAAAATCTGCTTCTTTGCGCTTCCGATAAATCCGTCCCTTTTTTTGCTTTAACAATTTGATCAAGTGCAGTTTCCTTCTTATGGTGCTTGCAAGTATTGGCTGGAATTTGGCTGTTGTGACGACGTCCTTGCCGCTTCACCAGGTGAACGGTCTTCGAATGCATCCGATGATAATCGGATAAAGCGATACGCATCGACTAGGAAGTCGAATCAGGACTGAGACCACCTTTTTCTTTTCTCCCTCTTTTTATTTCAAGTCACACCAAGGGAACTCTGCTTTATTTTCTAATTACCTGAGAATGTATTTTTTTTTGGTTATTTAGCTTATTTGTTTCTTCAATTTTCTTTGTTTGTCCTCAAGCACTCGAGTTGAAAATTTTTTCAGATAAGTTTGGTTAATAAGATATTTAAACTAATCATTAACTATTTCAAATTATAGCTCAGAATTTATAGAAAAAGACATTGTTAAAATTTCTTATAAGAAATAAATGTTTTTGTGTTGACTTATATGTGATTTAAATATCCGGGAGGTCCAATCTCGTCTTGCAATATTAGAAGTTTATTTTAAATGGTAGTTAAAAACAGAAAATTTGAAAATATTTAAAAAATTCAGGTTCGTATTAAACCTTTTAGAGAATAAATTTGCATCTTATTGTCCTGTTCAATCACGTACTTTGTAACTCTTAATTATAAGTTTCTTTAATAAAAATAAAAATAAAATTAATGTTAAATTCAATTACGAGTATTTAAGCGAATAAAAATTAATAAAATTTACGTAGTCGACACATTTTCGGCTCGGACAAACTTGTGCATGTAGTAGTAAAAGGCGAGTTATTAAAACATTTTAATGATAAATTACAAGTAATTGCATTATAATATCAGGCTATTACCCCGGGCACCGAATCCACTCTTTTCTCTTGTTCTCTTCTTCAGCTGCTCTCGATTAATGTTTTAACTCTTCTAATGCCGTAGATTAAAATTGTGCGCCCATCCGCAGACTTTATGTGCGTATTTGAATTTTCCACATGTGAAGGTCAATAATGGAAAATGGAAATCTTTAATTATATGGGCGAGTCAATGCGTTTACTCTTTGAACAATCTTATAATTAAAATTATATCTTTCGACACTTATTACGAGCTAATAGTACAAATTACGTATGTGTTTTTGTGGTTGGATATGCTTATCTAATTTGAGGTTTGACTTTTGATGAGATACTATTCCTGTGATCAGATACTGGAAAATGATTGTGACTCTATAAAACTGTTCAATTAATGTTTATTCAATTAATCATTGATATTTTATCTGTGTATTTACGTAATTCTAAAATTACAATCATTTACCATTCATCGTGTAATTATGTGATAACTAAGGCTTTACAATTTTTACTTTACAACAATTATATTGATAATAATAATTACAGGTCGATCAATTAGAAATTTAACTCATTCAAAGGTTTTGGAAAAGCAAGAGTTAAAATCAGATAAAACATTGTATTATCAATTCTAAACAATAAATTTAAAGTAAAATAATAGTATTATAATTTTATTTTAAATGTAAGAATATCAAAGAAATAATCTCTGGATTTTAATTTAACATTTTGAAGCACCTGTTGTCAAGTACTTTAATTGTTTTCAACATCAAAGATTTATATGATTATACTGATGTATATATATCATGAGATAATATAGATTTAAACAGCTATTTAAGGTCCGTTAAAAAGGTTTTTTTTTTTAATAAGCCATAAATTATTATGTGTTTTAAATAAAAAATTTGCAAAATAATTACGAAATATACTGCTACCGCAAAAACCATTATTCAGGCTAGTGATATAAATTGAACAAGATTTTATTTTTTTACACAAATATATAACAATAATTTACTTAAAATAACGTATCATTTATTGATATTGAAAAAATTTATCGTTATGTGTAATATTTTGGAAAAACTTAAGTAATAATAATTATTTATGTATAATAAGATGACAATTAAAATACGAGTATAAAGGCTATATTCAAATAAAGTGTATAAAGTGAATTACCAACTCAATAATAAATTATTGATTGTTACAGTTCAATTGTATCAACTTAGAGTGCAAGTAAAGAGAGTCTGTAGAAATGAAATCACTTAGAAACGATAGAAGATTGAATTTAAGATTAATAATTATTTTAAGATCTCGCGGGTTTCATTAATTAAATAAACATAAATAACGATGTCTTTTCAAATTATTCGTTTATTTGATATATTATTGATGCAAGAGTAGTTTTATTTGCTTAACACTTTTATGAAGTATTAAATATTTAATTACATTACAGATTGATGCAATCAACAGAAGGAAACTTGTATAGCTGCATACAATCATAAATTTTCGATACGTAATTTATTTTTCTTGGCGTAGCTTCTAAGCATTTCGACGACATGAAAAAAAACGTAATTGTCGTGGTTACCGCTTTTTCTGGGGAAGAAAGGTAGAGAAAAGGAAAGGAAAACGAGGAAAACGATAGAAGCTAAATGTGTGCGGAATGAGAAAGGCAGTATGAATAAAGATAAGAGAAGTCACTCCTAGGGACTGAGATGGTTATGGGATAGTTGCGGGAGAGGGGGAGTAAGAAAGTAAGCACTATAAGCTTCAAGTTACTTTGTTCCATCTTGTCTTTTGAGTTTTCCCGCGCATTTTTTATTTAGGGATTAGTCGTTATTAGGATCTCAAATAGTGAGCTTTTTCGCGAATATTTCATGTCTTCCACTTTTATTGTTCTTCTTACTTGTTCCTCGACTCATTTAATCTCTTTAGATTTTTTTCTTCTGATCCTTTTTCCACTCAAAATTTTTTTTTCTCTCATTTTTCGAATACTCTTTTTTTATTCATCCCTCATACGCCGTTTGTTAAAAAGGTTAATCGGTTGATTATATTTTATTAAGATAAACATCTTTCACATTCGAGTTAGAGAAAGAAAACTGTTTTTATAAAAAAATGAGAAACTCTCTTTATATCCACGTCTATCTTTAATTTTATTTTTCTCAATAAAGTATGATTGTAGCAAGCATTAGCAAGCTGTTAATTCTTAATTTCTTTTCTCCTTCTCACACGTACTTATAAACGAATATTTCTTTGAACGATAATGAATATATCCATAAATTATATGTATTTAGAATTTCTTTTTTAGCTTTCTTTTCTGTCGGCATATCGGAATTGTTTTGAGCGAATGGATCATTATACAAATGATGATTATACAATTTTTATGTAAAGATGTATGGTAATTAAATACTCTCATAAGTAGAGACTAATACATAAAACATAAATGAAAAGCAATCTAGAAGATAGGAGGAAAAGTAAAAAATTTTATATCAACGAAATTTGTTCAATAATATCCTTCAGTCTTGCTACAGCTAATTTTTACACTTTACGAATAAATCTATTTTCCATTATATCGTTTTATTTTGTTCCTAATGTCTCCAAAAATTGCTCATTAATTTAGATAGGGTAAAAGAGTTTCACTTGCGAACGAGAAAAAGAAAACTCTTCATTATAAAGAATAGAGAAGTTCTCTCTCTCTCTCTCTCTCTCTCTCTCTATTTATCTCTCCTTCGCCTCTTCTCACCTGCCATCCTCGGAGCTAAAACAGCAGCTGCCCCTCGATCAGCGATTAGGAAAATTTGCTTGTTTGCTCCGATCGCAGCTAAATATCTCGGGCAGCATTTCCGAGTGAGTCCTTCAACTCGCTCGGGGCTTCCGCGGTTTTCCGTTTTAACGACCAAGAGAAATCCCAGAGTGAAGGCTTTATCCCGGAGTCATTAACTGATTGTGAGCCGTCTTACATTCGAATAGATGTGGTGGGGGATGGGATCTATTTATCCGATCAATAATTAGTGGCTCTTTATTCTTTTCGCTGTATTTTGCTACATGAAGCTGAAAAACAGTCTCTTTAAAGCCACATGAGAACCCGTATTTTTTTAGATTTTGTGAAATCAAGGATAAAACCTAAGGAAACAAAAATTATCAGACAAAAGAAATGTTAATGTGCTGTAAGGTTAATTACAATGGTTGCACGATTTACGAAGTATTGTGATTTGATCAAATCAAAGATAAGTATCGCAGAAATTAGAGATTATAGATTTTAATTATAATGATTAAATTGTTATGCGAAAAATGGAAGAACAGCTGATCCATTACCAATATTAAGCACAAAATTTATTTTTCTTTAAAATATCCGGGAGGAGGGTGGGGGGACTGTCGCCACGGCAGAGTAAAAATATAAGTAATTTCTAAGTTTAACAAGTTGAAACTAGAGCTAATGAAAATATTATCCATACTACAGTATTAGGAGAAATGAAAGAACGCTCATACTTTTTCCACCAGATACTTTACATGCTTCTTTTGTCAAAGGGACCCATTAGTCCAATAAATAGAGCACTTTTTAGGTCATGAAAAAGGCAGTTAGTTATGCATATCAAAATTCCTAAAAAAATCAGTAGATTTTTATTTTTTTTTTAATATCATTCATTATTAATTACTTTAATTTCTCAAAACTAGATTTCTAAATATTAAAAAATAAAAAAGTTACAAATTTTTTAATTAATTCCAAAATTTTCCGATTTTTGGAAAATTTCTCAGCTTCTAATTTTCCTATCGGTTTATGAAAAAATGAATTTTATTCAATATTTTATTAACTACAAATTGTCCATGGACATTATAGTGTTGAAATTAGGACTTTTCATTTTATAAAAAAAAATTAAAAAAGAAAAATACATTTTTTCGTTAAAATTATTAATTAAAAAAAAACTCTGAGTATAATGAGTGATATTTAAAAAAAAATAAAAATCTACTGATTTTTTTACGAATTTTGATATGCATCACTAGCTGCTTTTTTCATGACCTATATGATTGGACTATATGATAGAAAGTGTGCTACGAAGCTTTTTTCTTAACGTACGATAAATGTTTAAATAACGAAGTTGTGCTGTTTGTTTTCTATTCATATTATAAATCATTTTATACAAATAGACGGGTTTATATGCTTTGCGTGTTATATAAATTTATTTATTCTTGTTATATAAATCAATAATGGCTATAACTGCATATGACTATAAATAATGACAATACAGATATTTCTTCTTTGATTCCTTTTACGCATTGATACTAACATGTTAGACGTTGGTAAAGTCGATCATATTTTCGATCATTAAAGTTCCAAACTTAAAATCATTTAAAATCATTAAAATTAAAATCATAGATTAAGATAATGTTAATAAAGATATAGAAATTCACCATATGCTTGTCCATAATATGGAAACGAGCTATTTTCATTCGGAAGATTTTTTTCTCATTTTCTCGAATATTGCAATTACTGTTTTAACTGAGAAATAATCATTTAAATATAATATTGATTTATGAGGAAATTAACGATATATCTCATAATATTTTCCATTTAAGTATATTATTCTTTATGATAAATATTAGAACTAATTATAAATTATTGACAATAAATGTAATCTGATTGAATATTCAAATAATTTTGGTGCATTTTTATTAATCAATGATAATTATATTGTAAAGTACAACAAGATGTTAATCAAGATTTAATATTTAAACATTTACATCTTAAATTAAATCTAATTTAGTTAATAATTTTAAAAAAAATATGAAGACGAAACTCAATTTTTGGTGTGACTAATTAATTATCTAATTATTTTAAGTTTATTTTATTATTTCTATATATAATTAATATATTGTTTTCTGCTATAGAAAAATACATAGTCATGAAATAGAAATTTACGTTAAAAAAAAAATATTTTAATATCAATATAATGCATAGAAAATTTAAAAATATTTTTTAAATACAATAATTATCTTCAATTTACAATTTTAAAAAATCTTACAAAATATTAAAAAAATTATTGATTATCTTTAAAATACAAAAACGTGAAAAAATGTATAAACAACAATATTTATTTCTGTTTCATTTTTTTCCAGTATTTTAAATTGATTGTATAATTTAACAAAATTTTAATTTTAATAAATAATAATAAAAAAATATTAACAGAAAGTGAAAGACCGCTTAATTATAAATTGAAAATATTTGTTTGATTTAAAAAATTATCGTAGCTTGTAGAAAATTGCATTGCCAAAAATGAATTACACTATTTAATAGAAAATTTATTTTTTTATTTTCATTTTAAATTTTAAAACAAGTCATAATAAATTAACTAACAATGAACATGAGAGAATAACGGATAAATTTGTTTCATATTGAAAATCAATGAATATTTAATTCGAAATAGGCACACATTACATTATGTAATTTTGTAAATTACTTTATTTAAAAATTCTAAATTCTTGAAACATTTTGTGTAAACAACATTAAAAAAATTATATTTATGAATTGATTTTAGAAAAGACATTAAAAAATATGAATTGTTTGTTTTGAGTATTAAATAGAAATTAATATAAATAATTTCGTTAAAATCTAACAAATAATTTTAGTTAGTATTTTGCTTTATATAATATTGTATAATAAAATTAAAAATTTTATATAAATGATGTTTAAATTAAAAATATTTATGAAAAGTACAGTGGTGTTACGTCCGTAACATTTATTAAATTCTTCCGAATTCGTAGATTAGGAAAGAACTTAACATCCGACGATAACGACTTTATTTTTACATTGACGCGTTTGGGTCTACATTTAACTGCACAAACCCCTTTTGCCAATTGTCGCAACGACGGTAATTTCTCCAATTCGAGCCTACGCTTGCGCGCACTAGCTCCTGGGATGGAGTATACAAATCTCGCGAAATTATTTTTATGTAAATGAAAATGAACGAACACGAGTAGATAATATTTTTGGATGATTAAATAAATAATAAAAAACAATACATTTAATAAAAAATTCATTTTAATAATCTTACTTGTCAGTTTGTAGTACAATGTGGTAGATTCGCAATTTGGATCGCAATGTAGACCAAGTCTCGTCAATAAATCGAATCCTTGAAATATAGTATTTTGAAATTTTACAAATATTGTCTAAACTCGCGATGAAAATGCTTGATGAGCATGTAAACTTTTAGTATCGGAAAATTAGTGTTGCATGCCTAATGCTTAATTAATGCTTACTTAATGCTGCTATTATTTGAAATTCGCCCCCTTTTATACCCTTTGGTGCTTAGTTATTTTTGAAAAAGAATGAATCTTATTCGTTGCATTCTTCTCCTTCTCCGGACTTTTCTTAATTATTTTAGATTCGCCCAATCATAGGGTTAGTTCCGGATTTTGATAAGGTTTGATTCTACGGGGGAGGTAATGATGAGCTTACGTATTTGATTCGAGAATTTTCTAATTCACAATTTTGCTCTGTTTATCGGTTTCTTTATTTAACAATCGGATAACTTAGTATTTCGGTAATTAAAAGAATGATCAATGAGTAAATGGTCAATAATTAGTTAATTTGTTAATAATAATCATTTGTTAATTAAAAATTATTTAGCAATTCATTGTTAATAATCACGTTATCATTTCTAGTTTACTGGTAATTATTTTGTTGACTAAAAATTGTTATTAACAATTATTTGTTAATAACAATTAATTATTTATTAATTAAGAATTTTTCATTAATCAACAACTCGTCAAAAATTAACTATTTGTCATTAATCGTTCCTTTTAAATAACAATTTGTTAATAACAATTTATTTGTTAATAACAATAATTTTTGGTTGATAACAGTTTATTATTAATTATTAGCTTATTAATATTGGTTGCATGTTAACAACATTAATTTCTTAATGATAACTTTGTTATTAATTAATAATTTGTTTGCAATGATTCATTTGTTAATTGATAATTTTATTTAATCAATAATTTACAATCGGCTTCGCTATAAAGAAATAATCGGCTTCTGGTAATTTCGAATTATTTTCGTGGGTTTTCGATTGATATTATATTTCTCGAATTTTCGTGTCGTAGATGATTTTACTTTTTCGAGATTTTACTTTACGTAATACTTAGTCTCCACATCTGGAAAATATTGAAATTTTATTACTTACACGCGTGTGTGATTAGGGTTTTCCTCATCCGCTCGCGTGTAGGTCAAGTTTAGGGTCGAGCACAACTCGAGGTTTCATTTCGGGAAAACCATAAAAATGTTAGATAGGAAATTATCGTTTGGGATGCGCGTGTACATGACTTTGAGAAAATATTCTAAATTCAATCGTCGATTCATATTTAAGAAAAGTACGTAATGATAATTTTGATAAAGTAAATATTAATCGTTCGGCTTATGCCGTAATAGTGCAATAAATTTATCTATAATTAATTTTAAAAAATATGATTTTGGAAATTCTTGAGAATTAGCAAGTATGTGTCAAATTATTTTTATTTGTTAAAATACTAATAACAACTAGTTTAACTAAAAGTTAATTACATTTTTTTAATATGTTGTTAATATTAATTAAGTGAAAGCATAAATTAAAAATTAACATTTAATTTTATCAATCTAATCAATGAAAATCTTAATTTATACCTATGCTTATAATTTGTATTTTTTATCTTCTTTTAGCATAAACTTTTAATTTTACAATTACATACAATTCACAGTGATGTAGTAAACCTAAAACATTAGACTTCATATTCTTATGTTGTTTTTATTCTTCATGCTTCAGATTTTTATCAAATAATGATTAATAGAGCATATATCTTTAATTATATATGTGTTATGATGATAATATATAAAATATGACGTTCGTAATTAGTTATTAGTCCATGTAAGGCTTACGAGAGAAAAATAATGGAGAATAGTGGGTAGTAACAAAAAAATGAATTAACCGTGAGAAATAAGCTTACTTTGTTAAATTTTATATGATCGCATTATTTTGAATCTTTTAAAAAAATAAATAAAGCAAACTATAAAGAATACATAATGTTTCTTATGAGTTTAAAATTCAATTTATATAGAAAAACGTAATGATACATAATAAAAACAAAAGTCTTTTATTATATATAAAGTATGGTTAAAGTAAATACTCATGTACTTAAAAGTAGTCCACGAGTTTTTAATAAAATTAAAATAAAGTTTTTATAGCATTTTAACAATTGGTTTTATTAATAATTTAATATTTAAAATTTTTATTAATATTTAAAAATGATATGTTATGGAATTAACCTAGTTAAGAGAATCGACTCGTGACTAAAATTGTTGATTGAAATAAAAAATTTTTTTATATATCGAAGACTTATAGTCTCTAACAGAAGAATACTTTTTAAAGATATTGTTTCCAAGGGAGGATTAAAAATAGTTTTTTGAAAATGAGTACATCGTTGGAGTTGTGTATACAATATATTGATAGATATATTGATACAGTAGCCTTCACGTTTTAAATATAAATAAAGTAATACAATACTCTGGACTAGTTAAATGAAATAAAAGGGTTGTGCTATTGGAATTATAGGTACGTATTGCACGTTCAATTAGCGAACTCTACTTGTTATCATTACCGGTTGATATGTACTTCTTATGAAGGTATACTACGATCACCCTGAATAATCATTCGGTTACTTGAAAATTTTTATTCGGGACCGGGGGCCTGTAGATCTATTCGGGACCGGGGGCCTGTAGATTTTTTCGGAGAACGGAGTAAGGTTTGATCGAGGATCAATGCAAGTTGATCGAAGGATCGAGCGATCATTCACCGATTTTATTACGCAGCCATTGATTTTGTTGTGCACTCACGTACGTGGTGGCGCGCGTGAAATTCTTTTCTTCCAGTCTCATACACGCAAGAGCGACGTATCCGGTTGATGAATGTATACACAAGAGTATCCAACATACACTTGCAGGCAAAAGTTAATGCGATTGAAATAAAATTATGGATTTGTCGTCACTTTAGTCTGGTCTTGCGCGGGAAAACAAAGAGAGAGAGAGAGAGAGAGAGAGAGAGAGAGAGAGAGAGAAAGAAATACAGGGATTTTGGTTCCTTGGTTACAGTTCTTCACATGCGAGCAAGAATCCGAGGAATATTGACGAATTACCCTCGAATCAAGAATAGAATTCGGAATCTGCTCGGCCTGCCTCCGCCACCTAACGACACTTTGAAAGACGACAAGTATATCTAAGGATCTATGGGAAAAAGATTTATGGAATTTACGAGAATAATTTTACTCGCGAGAGGATACTTAATGTTTCAGTGTGGAGAATTTTTCGACAATTCAGGCAAAAGAATTAAATTTGAGATTACCACGAAAGATTCTCGCATAAGAGTTCCTGTAATTTATCTACTGTAATTCCTCACTCCGATCTCAGGATCATTCTTACCGATTTCATATCATTTCTCAGATTACGGGACGCGAATGGCACATAATTTTTATTTATAATTTCTACTAGTCATCGTTACCCACGGTCGTATTATTTAAGAATAATGTGGATATATTATATCAAGCGCAATGGTACAATATGAGCAATTATTATCACGTAACATAATTTAAGAGTCTTTTTCCAACTCTTATGTTGAGTGTTCATTACTTGTGCGTGACTCCCAATATAACTTGATCCACGAGAATGCGGGGGTCACTTAAACTATTGCCGTTTCGCATCAAAGATTATTTTCCCATTTATTTATAATGTTTTCCAATTCGACATTAAGGATATCGAGAATCGTCGAACGAGACTTGAATTCAATTTAAAACCGTGTCAGTTAGAGAAGCGATGTGCGAAAACTTAATAATCCCCATAACGAATGAGAATGAAATTCAATATTGATGGATTGTTTATTAGCAAGCAATAAAAATCAAAACACATGCAGTTCCTCTTCGACAAAGCTGAATTCGATCGATCAGACTAATGTTAGACGGTGGGCTCATTCAGCCAACTTCTGATCCCCAGATTCCTATCTGAAATTCCAATCCAGAAAATCAGTTTTCTTCGTTCCTGATCTATTGTGACTCCTGTTCTTCGGCACCCTGAACATAAATCAAAAGAACTTAACCGCGACTTAAACTAGAGCGGAAATTCGATTTATTGCACGACTAATTTCGCCGGCTTAATACGTTGCTTAATTGTGTAGTGCCTAATAGTGCGGGACACAAATAACATTACTAACAGACTTTGAATTACGCTGTTCGCGCCATGTATAATGGGAGAATTAGCCCATCAACTGTTCGCTTCCTTATCCCCTTTCGCACAGATGCCGCCCCTAACGATTTATGGGGTGCGAGCTTTGATTGATGCCGGCCACCTCTCACCTTTTCTTCTCGGCTTTACTCAATTTTTATTGCTTTTTAGCATTTTAGGGCTCGGGATTGCTTTTAATTATTGTCGCGCACGCGTTCCAGATTTATCCGAGTTTATCAATCAGTTCTTCATAACTGTAAATATTGTTCCTTTTTTAATGAATCCGTGTAATTCAATTTTAATTAAAATCAAACTATTCATTTGGATTAACTATTCATTGTAGTTACGCGTATAAACGAGGAAAATGTAAATCACCAAAGTATTACTAAGTTCTGTCTAGCCTAGTATTCCTTTTTAAATGTACTCGAGTGCATGTAAAATGTTGGGAATTTTGTGGAAACTTTCAAAAAGTTTGATACATTTAAAATTATCAATTATAATTCTATATAATTTTATTTTTCAGTTCGGACCACATGCGAACAAAGCTCAAAGTTCAAACACCAAGCATTTTGGATTGTTTGTTAACGTTACTTTTGAAAATACGAAACGAATTTCAGGAATACGACCGTTTTACGTTTAAAATTTTATAATTTCGTGAAGATCGTGAAAAAATTTGCTTCTAACGATATTTTGTTACTATTTTGAAGAAACGGTGTAAATGTCGACTGGCAAACGGATACTAATTGTCTCTCTTCTGGACTCTCAAAGAAAGACTCCCAGGACTTGAATTTAGAAAAGTTAAAGCATCACGTCAGCGATTCTTTATTGGCTGCAAAAACTCGAATAAATAAATTAATAACTTGCTGGGTAATGCAATGTGTCTGCGAAAATGGCTAGGGGTTAGAAAAACTTGTGGATGGATGGATGAGACGTGCGAGAACTCGAACGCATTCTTTCTTATTTGTGAACTTCACTGGTTACACAATGTATATTAGCACGTGATAATCGATTGGTAATCTACAATTTAAAAAAAAAAAAAACAATTCACACTAATTTATTGTTTAATTTATTAAACGAGTACTTGAATTTCTACTATATCTTAACTAAAACAAATCATCATTATAAATATATTATTTTTTGTCATTAAAAATTGTATTGTATGGAAAAATTGTAATTATTTTTACGGAAAATAATCACAATGAAAGAATTTATTGATAGCTTGAATTAATCGTCAATATTAATTAATTGATGACTCATTTATTACTTAATAGATTAAAATTCATACGACTTTAATGTTGACCTTTTGTAATTATTATGCATAAAAATGGTCGTTAATAATAGAAAACTGATAAAACTCAAAGTATAATAATGTATCACGTATTTTAATTTCTAAACAATTTCATTTTTGTCAAGTAGATTGATTTTTTTTTTAACTGTGACTTGACATGAGTTGTGCAAACATTAATTCGATTAATTTTACTGATTTTAAGGAGTAAATAAATGCTTGAATGGAATTTATCCTTTTTAATGTTGATATTTAATTGTTCATAAAATATAGATCTATTTACACGTAAGTGAATCTTAAATTCTCTTTTCGACTGTTATAGAGCGACCGACACCTTTTTCTTTCTATCTTCTTTTTTACATTTTATAGGTTTTTCCTTCGTTAATATTGACAGGACGAAACTTTCTAGGAATTAAAATTAAACTAATCTTTACGACAATTTTTGAGATTAATTCTACACAGCATTGGGCAGCACTGTCTGCGAGCTAGACATAATTTCTATTCATGCGACACTTCAAACAAGATGAGAAGATTTTACAGTTTTAAAGTCTTTATAATGATAAATATGGTGAATAGCTTTTGCAAACATATGTTGTTTTATCAATATTAATTGTCGATGACATTAAATGCAATTAAAAATTCTACCTACTTTACGATTTCAAGTTATTTTTTATTTATTTATATTGATCGCAACTTTCTTAATATAAGTGATTCAATGTTTAAATGTTTCTCAGTTACGTTTATGAATGGTTGAAGTTTGGTCATTTATGACAATTTAAAATAAATTCCAATTCTTATGAGAAAAATAGAAGATCAGCATGGGAATCTTGCAGTAAGAACCGTTTAAAGAACTTTTTTATAAAAGCTTAAAAAAGCAGCAGGAATTGAGAATTAAGCACTCGAGAGTTAAATATAGTACGTCAAAATAAGAGAGTAAAGTGTAAAATACACGAGTAAAGTAGTATATGCAATAGGGTTTAGGGTTAATGGCGCAGCTAGAGGTTCAATCCGGTAATCAATTAGATGACGCGATTTCTTAATTGGTAAGGGCTTTGATCATTAATTACCCGATATTATCCAGTTATTTACGTGTCAGTTGTCAGGCGAAACACCATCGTTTCATGTCTGTCCTCGATCTCTCTTCCACTTGCCGTTATGCTTTCAGAGGTACTGAATGCGCACCCTTTAGAAAAAAGGTTACTATTACAGTAGAAAAAAAAGTAAAAAAAGTGTTATTTGAGGAATAAAGTTTTCTGCGTGGAGATGAGATGTTAAATACGAAAGAGAGAGAGAGAGAGAGAGAGAGAGAGAGAGAGAGTGTGTGTGTGTGTGTGTGTGTGTGTGATTAGCAGGAACGCAGTGGGACACACGAGAGACTCTTAACCTCATTTATTTTTTATTCTTCGTTTTTTATTTCGACCAAATTCGTGCATCTAAGCAGTTATTATTCCCTGACCTTTTTTCAAAGTTTTCTGGCTAATGGAACTCACATAATGATATAATTTTAATTCCAAAAAATATTCCAATTACCGACTATTTTACTAAATTAATTTTTTTATGCTTAATTTGAATATGTAAATAATCTAAATAGTTCCAAAATTAATTTTTTTTTGACGAATTAAAGTCAGAATGAAAGCTGTGAACATTTTATTATTTATAGCTTAAAAATTTTAGATTATATATAAAATTATAATTAAATCAATGATTATTTATTTATTATTACAAAAGAAATTTTTATTTGTATAAACAGTAAAAATTAATATCAACTGCAACTAATATAAAAATGCAACTGATATCAAAGGAAAAAAAATGCATGTTATTGAATTTTATCATTTAAATTGCATTAAATTATTTACAACTGTTCTGATTGAATACGACTATAAAATTTTTAATCATATAAAAATACATAATAGAAATATGCCTTATAAAATAATTTATGATATTATTTACAATGAGAAATTTGTTTCTTCAAAGTATATAAAATGTTTATTAATTTTAAATTTAATGTAGGTCACACCATTAATTATGTTTATGGAAATAAATATTCTTTAGATGTAAAATTTTAAGCATTTAGAGTAAAAGATTATGTTTAGTTGAAAATAGTAAAGGAAGAGTGTTAAGGGATTGAATAGAAGTGTGAGAACCTCGACATTTGGTGTACATTGGCCTTTTAAAAGTCGTCTGAAGGCCCGAGAACAATTAAAATTGATCAAGAAGCGTTTATGCAAAATCCGCAAAATTTATTTATGAATCGTACTTGACAACTGAGGGTTTATCGTCGATATTGACACATGTGTGTACATACATTGCATCTCCTTCAATTATTACGAAAACAATTATTACGAGCGGGAAAACGTTTTTCCGGAAAATGTTAGAAATGGGTGTATGAGTACGGCTGTACTCTGTCAATTGGGTGATAACCCCCGTTGGAAGTGTCACTGTTAGGTTACGTCGTCCCTGGGTTTTTTCTCTTCGCTATATGAATCTTTTTTGTGCATCTAACACTTCAAATACAGAGTTTTCAGTTTTGTGAGCTTCAAGCAGTATTACGTTCCTTACACAAGTCTCGGTAATAATTATTGTCGTTGCGAGAGAAGTGAAATATTCGTAATTTATAATTTATAATTTTTTATATATGTAATTTATAATCCGAGCAAGGAAGTTGCGCAAAACCGAAAAATCTAGGAGTATACCATTTTTTTTTCTCTCTCTGATAATAAAAGAAAATATTTCTAAATATTTTCTCGATATGTACCATTATTTATTTACTATTCATTACTATTACAAAATCCAAGCAAGTGTAAAAGTTATGATTCATAAAAACATGTATTTTATTATATACTTTAAGTATGCTATGCTTGTTTTTACATTCTAAAATGCCAAACATTCCATTTTATTATTGCATTAATATTATAATTTTAGTGATTAATTATTTCACGATTATTTCTTGATATTTATTACCTTATTTGATTTGATTTATATTATTTTTTTTACCTGTACACAGGTGAAGCTTTATATGCTCATCTTAAAATTCCATTACAACGTAATTAAAAATTGTAAATCGAAAATATTTATGTTATTGTAAACTAATTACAAATAGAATGAGTAAAAATTTTGTATTTTGCATTAAAAAGTTTGACAAGTGTAATTTTTTTGTGACTATAATTTAAAGAGTCATTTACAGATGTCTCGCCTTCAAGATTTGTTTCATCAAAAAGCTAATTTATTTTTACCGAAACATTGTTATTAACGAAACTCACACAAAAGCATCAGAAGTGCTGCATAAATAAATCGAGGAAAGTATTGAATAATTCAACGATTTCATTCATCGAATGTAGATGTGGAGCACATTATGACTGGCAATCGGGGCCTCATCAAGCAGAAATAATAATTATAAATCATTAGAAGTAAAGTGGAGTGCCCTGGTAAAAATAGAAGAAGCTGGAGGTTGCTGCACAAAGATGAAATGCATCAAGACAACATCTCCGGGGACGAATCAAAGAGCTGGAAAGGCGCGGATGGAGTATCTGTGAATGTCAAACATATTACGTAGCTTCACGACGGATCTGGAGCGACGTCACCTCTTAAACAGTCTCGGGAGTAAACACAAGGTCCTCATGCTTGTTTGAAGTATACAAATTTTTTTTCTTCTGATTATTCAGCTTCCATTGTGTCTGCTAATTAGATCTCAAATCAGATGCAATTCGACAGGAAAATTTTTTTCCGCAGTTGACCCTCAATGTCGACTCTTGTATGGGTGCGACCATATGCTTCTCGCTTTTTGCCCTATGAGTCTTAAGAGTTGCTACGTTCTCAATGCAAACCCCCTACATCGATATCTTTTAATGTATTGTTTTAATTCGTCAGATGTTAAAGTCCTTGAAATACCGTATGATTCATTGTTTTAAAGACGCATTTTAAAATTAAAAAAATGTGATAAAATCTCGGATAAACATGATAATTCGGGTGTTAAACAATGGGATTGTGTCCTTAATTAACATCCTTGTCACGTTTTGCTAAAATTAATATATTTCTGGCAAGTGAATCACGCATGATTGCAAATAATGCTGTGCCATGAAGTAATATTATAAACTTATATCGATTGTTTTCAATGTATCCATTGTAATAGCTAATTTATAAGAATAATTAATTAAAACATAAATTAAAATTTAATAAAAGGCTTTGCATTATATGCCGTAGAAAATACGATACTTTGAAAATATTTAAAAACTTTAATAAATATAACAATGATCAATAAAAATTAATGATAAAAAATTGAAACGTGAATGTTGCTGTGGAAATATCAAATCCATCATCTGCCATTGACTAAGACAGAGTTTTGCAGCGGAATGGATTCCGAATTATCGGAAAAATTTTTTACTGGTTAATTACTTTTAGCAAAAAAAAGAGTTTTAATATTTTAAAGGAGCAGGTAGAGAAAATATAAAAATTTGAGTATAAAACGAAGAAAGCATCCGAGAACCACGTAAATAAAATAAAATACACAAATATGTAAAATGTGATTTTGAAACATTAATTTAGAATATTCGAATTGATAGTTTAAAATTTAAAAGATATATTATTCATAGTTGAATATTAAGAATTTATATATAGAATCGGTAGTAGCGAATGAGAGGATGTGTTGCAAAGTTTT